>QAOC01034157.1:722709-788873 GCA_003255005.1 Begonia fuchsioides
AAAAAAAAAAAAAAAGCAAGAGTCAAAAATCAATGATACAGTGATTGAACGCAAACATGAAGTTACCTGACTCTTGTCACCCCATTCACCGAAAAATGTGATGGAAAATGCCTGAAATAAACCGTAAGATAGAATGAGTGAGTATTTATATTTGCATACTTTTTATGCCTTTCATGACCAGTAAAATTATGACCTTCAGGAAGATGGGGGAGAATAATGACAAAAGAAAAGGTCGACTCTGCTTTTTCAACTCATCGGCATCCTGTTAGCATGACAAATAATTTCAGAATAAAAAGAAATTGTCAAAACAGCATCAACATGGATTGTACCAGAAGTTCAAATTGAACATGTTATACAACAAACAGCATTTGGGTCCAAACACACGACACCCAATGGAAGTAAAATTTTTTATGGAAATTCAAATGTTACTGTAAATGCAGAAGGTTGTAACTGAACCAGGCATTAGGCATATTTTCTTATATTTTTAGTCAAATTACTAAGGTTTAATCAAATATTCAAAATTTACTCCAGTAGAGGGAGAGAAAGGTGTTGCTATGAAAAAATCTCAAGAGACGTAACCGAACCCATTGTGAATATTAATATTTGGGAAACATACAATCTTTTTTTAGTAAATACACATTGAAGTACAGTACGTTTCTTAATTTATTGATATTATATACATGGTACATAATAGAGGTTGTCATTCTCATTATAATAGTCAGATAGTACTGCAATACCTTGCTACTGCCTTTCGTATTTTTCTTGTTCACCTTCAAATCAGCATCCTACGCAAGAAAAAGTTCAAATTAAAGAAGCGTGGAATCTCAATCAACTACAGAGTATGAACTTAAGGAGAAAATAATTAACCAGCTTTGCTTCAACTTCAGCAAATTCTTCAGATTCCCTGTTGGATGAATTTTTATCAGACTAGAAAGAATAAACTTCTGATTGAAAAAAAACTCTAGTTTAAATAAAGAAATCAAAAAGTGGAGAAAAAATAAACAAAGAAACTCACCCATCATTAGTAAATGCATCCCACAAAGACCATAGACCAAATCCAAAGAACAAAAGAGTTGTTATGTGATGAGTCCATTTACGTGAGATCTGCACAACATATAATAGATCATAACAAATGCACGGTTATATTAATAATTGAATATCAGAGAATGAGGGAGCGAGATCATAGTAATAAAAATTCTGCAAAAAATTGACCGTGTCTATTACACCAACTCCTGTCTTGTGAAAAAGAAAGGTCGTTCATTTTATCACGTGACCTTTATGCTAATTTGTGTCCCTTCACTCCCTCCCAGTTAACTACAGGATTTTTTTTTTGTTCCTTAATCACCAATATCCTATCTAGAGAGCAAAGAGATCAAAGAGATCAAACTAGAATAATCAGTATAACCACTGGGCATATAACTATTATATAGCATACCCAAGGATTTATGTTTATAAAGTATCCACTAATATCAATCAGTAGATTGAAAATCTAGAAGGGAACAATTATATTTTTCTGTTCAAATTCCCTTATAATTTAATGCATGTGTTGCGTGTGTCCATACATGCCACTATACTCTCTTAAAATCTGATATGGCAGTTCCGACCATCAGCACTCTATAGAAATTTAATAACCAGTCAATAGGAATAAGCATTTATCATATAGCAGAGAAAGAATTTCTACCAAATTTGGAGCAGCCCAACCCATTAGTGCAGAAAGAATGGTCATCACCTATAAGAAATATTAGTCATGAGCCAACGTCTTCATTCTGGAGAAGGGTAGTTTACAGTGATGGAGTCATAAATTAAAAATGCTCAAAGAAAGATACTTACAATCAGAGCAGACAGGCAGCCAGATAAGACAAATCTTCTTGGGTGACGCATTGCCATAATCTTACAAAAACAGTTTTTTTCAAAAAATAAAAAATAAAAAAGGAGATATCAGTGGGCCACAAAATAAGTCTTCAGGAATAAGAATAGATAGACATTAGTAAGTGAAAGTGGGATAAGAATTGTATTCTATTGCTTCACAAAAACTAACTGAAATCAGAAACAGTAACTTTATTGATCAAATATTCAAGAATTACAACCTACAAATTTTTTAGAGCCTTGAGTCTCTCTCCCTCAGCTGAAACTCCCAGCGAAACTCTTCTGATTTTTTCCCAACATTTCCACACTATTCTGATCTCATTTCATAAATATGTCGTTAACCTCCACCAAATTAACTGTCAAATACAGTTTACATAACTACCTATCCCCTTTACCTCTTTCCTCTCCTACATGCAAAACGCAGGAGGTCTATCAAAGAGTTCATCTAAAGTCACTCATATAAGTACTTCAGCAATACACCTTGTATATCACCATGAAAAAGATATACAGATTTAGGAAAAAGGTGGATAGACTGCATACCACAAAATACACTATACAAATAGATGGTAACAAAATTGTTTCCAGAATCATCCTCGTTTAGCATGAAAAGAGATCATATCATATGAACAAACAAAAATTTCTCATATTGCCAATTTTTCCTGCATTCTGTCAAGAGTTGGCGTATATTAAAGACATCCAACAGTCTCATCCCGTATATGTTACTCTGGCGAAAGAAATCCATAACTAAAACTAGTAAAACAAAAATTAAAATAAATAGTAGTTTAAAATGTAGCTAAAATAGTATTCGAAGTGGATATCAGACTAAATAAATACAATGATCGTTAATAACAAAGCAAAAAATAGAAACACCAACCGCAGCGGCGAAGAAGGTCTTGTCGCCAATCTCGGAAAGCACGGTCATGAAGAGCGATTTGGTAAACCCCTAAAACGAGAAGACATTAGGAAAAACAAAATCCCAAAACAAAAAATGGAAATGAGAAGGTCAAATCGAATACCTGAACGATGGAACTCATCTTGATGCTAGAAACAGAGAAAAGTCGAGAGAATCAGAGGTAGGATTCTCCGAGTCTCTGCTTCTCTATGGAAGAACTGGTTCGCCTGGCTTTTAATTGGGTAGCTCGAGTTTTGAAATCAGCCACAGCTGGTTCACAAGGAAGACGCCAAACAGTGGGGATCCTTGCCGGGTGCTTTGACCAAAAACCCCTCAGCCCATAAATTGGACTTTTGGGACTCTCTCATTGGTTGGGGGTCTCGTCACTCGCCACGTGTAGTCTATTCTAGCAATTAAAAATGACGAATTCAGCACAAACCATAGTTAATAAGGGTGATCACAGTTGGGTTTGGGTTAGGTTTGAAGTCGACCTGAACAAAAACAGTCTTTAGTCAAACTCGTCACCCATAATATTAATAGCAGTGAAACAGTAGGAGAGCTATGACATGAATGCGGGAGAGCTATGACAGGCTTCGGCTTGGATTTGTGGAAGACAGATGCTTCAGTACAAACATGGAACATCTTTTTTTGTAGCTACCTTGTCCTCCTTAAACCAAACCTTTGTCTTGTTTGTCCTATGTGCCTTTCTTTATTCACCACCATGTACTTCGTATAATTTGTTTTTAATTAACATCTCGTCTCTAATTATTAATTACTAGGTATTTTAAGATCAAACTCAAAATATTAAAGTTGTTCGAAATTCGGGCTTGAAACAAGCATTGTTATGATGACTTGTGCAGATCGAACGAGATCAACAAACAAACAAAATTAGGAACTTTTATTTACAGGAACTTTCGTATCTTCATTATTTACAGGAAATTTATTTCTACAGAGAAATATTTCACTAGCAAATCTTGTAAGATCATGGGAAGGACGAGCGAATGATACGCTTGATTGTCGTGATTTTCTGAAGTTCGGAATGATTTTTCGAAGTGAGTGGCAAATCAGGTAGCTTTGCAGGGTTATAATACTTGCCGGTTAGGGTTATTGTCTTCTCGGATAGATTGATCGTCACCGATTCGGTCTCTGTTAATCAAATAACTATATATATAACATGTAATAAAACTCCAAATGAGGTATGCTTAAATCTAACGTGTAACCAGTTCCAAAGGTCAGTAGTAATAATAGAAGTGATTTTAAGATTATTTAAATATGGTCTCGGAAAAAGTGCAGAATAGATGAGGATGATTCAATAATTAATTGAGTTATGCTCTAGTTTCGACGACTGTGTTAAAGATGAAACTGAGGAATATGTGGATCGGGATCGGGGATACCTATCATTCTAGCCATAACATCAGCTATTCTTTGTTCGCACTCTGAACACTGGACGTCGCCTGAGAGAACCACTTCTTGCACCTGAAATACCCTCTTAAGAGTTCCCTAGAGAGAGGAGAGAGAGAGGAAGGGAGAGAGAGACTCACAAGGGGAACTGATAAGGATTCAACAGAGGCGAGGCTTCGGAGTGGCAACCCCTTTGAATTCCTGCTTCCATCTCCTTCAGGCCTTTTCCTCTCCTGACCCAGAAGAGCCATGGAAAGAGAGAAAGAGAGAGAGAGAGCTCAGATCTAAGAAGAGAGAGGGAGAAAGAGAGATGAAAAGTGAAAGAATTCTTGTGGGTGGGCTATGTATGGATGCTTAGGCAAGCTTAATCGATGTGATCAAGTGAATAGAGAAGAAAAAAGGAGAGGGAGTTTGACAAAAGCAACTTCATCTGCAAATGAGTAAATGGCAGCCTAAGTCTTTCACCCAAAACAAAAAAACTCCATTAATATTTCAATTGATCAAATCATAGCTTTCTACTTTTCAAACATGCCTTCGAATTCTTCACCCTCTCTCTTACACAATGAGTATTTTAAGGGGAGAAATGTTAGGGCAAATTTGTAATGTTACATGCATAATAAATATTAATTAATGTTATGACTAATTTGTAATTAACAATTACGAGAGTATTATTGGGAGAAATTTGCCTCAAGTAGACAATGTGTTTTTGAAGGGGAGAAATGTTAGTGCTAATTTGTAATCAACAATTATGAGAGTAGTAAATTGAGAATGTACAAATGAGGAAGTTTCTTAGGCATTATATCACATGGAGGTATCGAATCCTCCAAGTATTTTAGTGTGTTTGTATATTAAAGTTATATATAACATACAGAATTTATGATTTATGGTTTAGGGTTTAGAATTTAAAGTTTAGGGTTTAGACGTGTAACAAAAACCGATAGAGTGAGAGAGGAGGGGTGTACAGAAGCCACCGAACCATGACCACGAATCGCGTACTTACAAGTAACGTTCAAGCTCTGCTGCATTCATATGATCAGAGCTCTCATCATCGTACTTCCGATAACGATGGGCTTCTCTTCTCCCCTCATCGCCGGACACGAGCATCTCCTCCCAAGAAACGAATCCTAGCACTGCCACCAGCGCCAACATCTCTATCATCCAAAGCCTCCAAGAATTTAGGATTTCGGTGAAGATGTCAATGCTTATGCAGATATGTGACCAATAAAAAATGCGAGATTACTAGATCTAATTTCTTGAATATTGTCATCATCGAAAGAAAACGTTTCAAATTGTATGTGGTGTGCATGTATATCGATACAAATTAATAATGAATAAAATTTTAAATTGATAACATTCATCAATTACTCGATGATGACTTGTACGTGATAATAAATATTTGTAATTCTACAATTACGAGTTCTAGCAAATTGTTTGAATAACTGCACAAACCTCTGTGTATATCGATACAGATTAATTGTGTGCATACCTCAATGAATAACGGCTAATTGTTTCAATAAAAATCAAATATACTAGAATACTTGTTTGGTAAAGTGAGATTGAGAGTACGAGAGATTAAGAGAATTTGAGATAAATCAGATAATATTTTTAACAAACCCCTACCTCATGTTATAGTACCTCAAAATCTTTGACGAGCAGCTGAAACTCCGAAACAGTCAGGCTGCCAGCGATGTCTTCGATGAAGGTACAATCAGACGAATCACGATGAGGTACGACGACCAGCGATAAACAACGAAAAAGGACGAGATTGCGTTGTCACCGACGACCGCTAGCGATACAGGGGACAAGAGGGAGGGCGACACGACGGCCGATGGCTCGAATTACTACAGTACTGAGTGATTCGAGCCGAATGCCGGCTCTACTTACAAGTGGCGTTCAAGCTCCGGTGCATTCATATGATCGGAGCTCCCATCGTCGCACTTCCGACAACGATGGACTTCTCTTCTCCCCTTATCGCCGGACCCGAACATCTCCCCCAGGAAACGGATCCAAGCATCGCCAACACTCCAAAAATGAAACTTTTGGATTGGGAAAAGAAGCTGAAAATCCTCTCCAAAGTCCGCAACAAAACACCACCACGCCACCGCTTCGTTCTGCAAACTCTCTCTCTCTCTCTCTCTCTCTCTCTCTCTCTCTCTCTCTCTCTCACATATTACAAAAACATTCCACCGTTGTTCATAACTTTCCATCGGGTCTTCGGAGGCAGGTCGATATCCAATCCATTCATTTCCAGATTTATTTTCTCTCGAACAATATTAGTAGTGCGATTTCCTTGAAAAAATGTCAATGTTTACGCAGAGATTGCTTACATACACATGGTGCATTTAAATGAAAAAGGCGAATCAACTTCACCAATCCAACCTAATATTCCTAGATGTATAAAGCTTGTCAACGTACTCTATCAATTTAGTCGATGCATCGATATACCTTCTCATCTTGATCTCCGCCGACGGATCTGCAATCCAATCAATCAAGAAACGATTTCCCACTCTATCTTTAACATTCAGACGCAAATGGGCTTAAAATGAATCGAACAAACGAAAGAAAACTCACGAGTTTCATTGAGTTTAATCAAGAGTTGGTCCCTCGTAGGAAGAGTATAGAGAGCAGCAGCAACTGCAGCCCGAATCGGCCACGAGTGGTACGGAGCACATGCACGAGCATAAGCTGTTGAGGCTGCTTCTTTTAGAGAGTAATCACTGAAACAGACCCGTCACAATGATGTTGAGATTCGACGAAGAGAAAGTGCGCAAGAAAAATAGTAGATCGATGAATTGATTAGAACGTACTTTGTTTTCAAAAACTACTCGAATAGAGCTCGGATGAGATCGAGACCTTGCCGAACTCGACGCAAGTTCCGGGAATGACTGCCTTGAATTTTGACAGTCCCGTTTGCAACATCTCGGTCGATCATCAAAGGTAATGACTGCAGAGTTTTTGATGCTTCAGCTAAATCTCGCACCTGACTCATCACACAAATTGTATAGATTTAGTGAACTGAAATCTGTTGAAGTAATTAAAGAAATTATGATGTTCTGTTCAAGTGTATAATATCGAACTTTCGAGCAAAGAATTATCATTAAACTTCTTGGAGGACTTTCATCAAACACTTTATGTGCAAGCTAATTAAAAGATTTCCTGCAGAAGAGACAGACCTTGGCGACGTACTCAATCTCTGCGAACTTGAAGGCAAGGCCGAGGCAATTGAAAAGAAAGGAGACGAGAATCGAAGCGTCGCAGAAGGCATCCAACCGGAGCTCTTCGCATTCTTTCACCTTCTTCTTATTCGCACTAATAATCTTAACCAGTCCTTCAATGGCGTCGGCAATGGCTGACAAAGGCTTCGCAGAAGCATCTTTAAACGCCCCTTCCATCTCCGGTGCTCTGCTATTTGCATCCAGAATTCACCATAATATATACAGGAAAGCAAACCCAAAAAGAAAGATTCTTTTCCGATCTGGGTTCATCGATTCGAGCGAATGAAAGCGAGGAGGAAGAACTTTTCCGATCTTTAAGTTTTTAAAAACTTTGTTCGATTCGTTTGTTCTGTGTCTTCCCTTTTTCTGAAATTCGTTGGGAATAAGAAACTCCTTTAGGGTTTCTGAGTGGTGGGAAATTTCGTAAGATTTCTTTCCGGCCAAACAGAATCTCATTTTCGGCAATGGCTTCTTTTCAATCTTTCTGCGGATTGGTGGCGACCATGGAAGTTTCAACCAACGGTTTCAACTGAGCTACCGACAATATGAATTTTATTGCAAGTACCTAAAAATCTTAGCGACACGTTTTAGCTGAGAGATCAGCTTACATTTCACATCTGTCTTGTCCTAGCTTGAAAGTTATTATCTATAATATTGTGGTAGCTTCTTGAATATTAGTTAAAGACCTCTTATTTCTGAGCCGCCGAGTTACAGTGATTTAATCTCCTCACAAATTGTCAGACTGAAGTATTAAGGCACTGAGAGCGAAGAATTTCGTCTTTTGATTACAATTACCTAAAAATCATTTTAAATCCTAGGCCCATAGCCCAAGACATCAAACCGTAAATCTCATTATCAATGCAACGTAATGGTAACAATTGGATCGATTTCGACATGATAACGGACCCTTAAGTGACCTTTCGTGTGAACCTGAACCAAAATCGACTTTGACTTGAGTTTAGATCCAAATTTTAAAAATTGGGTCATTGGTTTTCTGTCAATTAACGGATTGAACTAAAAATATGTGAAGAATTTTAATAGGTTAGGTCAGTTAACCAACCCGAACCCACGGTTTTATAGTTCATAAAACCAAATTTGTACTCGCCCTGTACAAATTGAATATTTATTTAATTATACTTCAATCAATATAACAAGTTATAGAAGTAAATCATCACATTGACTATAGTTTAATTATATTTTAGTTTTTTGACAAGTCAACAAATTTATTGAACAATAGAGTCACACCACCCTTAAGTTTTTCTTGAATCTTAAGGTCTGCGGACCTTCTTTGGCAACTTACAAGATGCTCTAATCCCACTGTATAAAGTATTTATCAAAAGGTCAAATATCATATATTCTCTTATCTTCATTAACTCGCTAATAATTAAATAATAGAAAAATTAGTCATATTATAAATAGTTAAAATTAGAAGACCAAACGTTAAAAGAACTAGCGTTTATATGTTTTAATTAGTTGAAAGAAAGAAAAAAAAACTAATTTAAGTAAATAACCAAGTATCAATAAATCATTAAATTTAATCTTAGTTCACGTTCAATTTTTCTTTTTAATTTACTTCACTTACAGCCTTCAAACGACAGCTCGCTCGGCCGGCTCGGTTAGTTGTCGAGCCGAGCCAGGCTCTGACAGGAACAATGTCGAGCCTGGCTCGCTCGAGCCTGTCGCGAGCCCGAGCCGAGCTCGAAGGATGGGGCTCGTGAGCCTAACGAGCCAGGCTCGACGTCGTCGGCCCTCGTTGTCGTCTTGTCACCAGATCTCGTTGTTTGGCTCTTGCCTCGCCGCCGGATCTAGCCAGATCTCGTCGCCTCTCGCCTCATCGCAGATCGTCGCCCCGTCGTCGCCGGCCTCTCTCTCTCTCTCTCTCTCTCTCTCTCTCTCTCTCTCTCTCTCTCAAGCAGCCTACATGGGCTACTTGCAACGGTCATTAGATCGTTAATGATTTGTAATGAGGAAAAACAAGTATATTTGATCTTTTGGGTATAAATTAAGTTGATTTGGGTGTTAAAATTTACCAAAAATTTTCTTGAATTGTCTCAAGCTCTCAATTCCAATTCTCGTAACTATTTTCTCATGTGTTGACGATTTATTTAAGCATTAACAAATTACTCATCGATGTATGTTTTATTGGTAATATATCGTTAATTAATGGTCAAAATTACGATTAACGTCGAACTAATTTTTTTTTAATATTTTTCCAGGACTCGTATTTGTAGAATTAAAGATTTATTGTCACGTACAAGTCAACATCGACCCGAGTAATTGGTGAACAATATCAATTTATTTATTATATTTATCGAGATAGATTCGAGAAACGTAGAATATGTTCTTAATTCTGATGATGATATTCAAAAATTGACACAAATAATTCGGCATTTTAAACGAGGAAGTTGATGGCGATTTTAAACGTAGAATATGTTACTAATATGTTACTTACAGTGGTAGATCCGGGTTTTAAGATCAACTAAATGATGATTTGGAATCGATAAACGAGAAAGTTGATGCGACGTCCATCGGCTTGGTTCCGATCAAACGGAACTAGATACGTATTTAGAGACGCGTTTCAAAATTCCTCGTGATACGACTTTCGATATCTTGAGTTTGTGGAAAAATAATTCGTGATTGTATCTGATACTTTAAAAAATGGCTTGTGATTTACTAACATCTTATGTTTCAACGGTAGCTTCTGAGTGAGCTTTTAGTGCAGGTGGACTTGTTTACGATGATCGACGAGAGAGTCTTGTAACAGATCTCGTGGAAGCACTCATATGCATAAAGGGTTGGACCGATGCCGTTACGAGAGAGCAATAATGAGATGATGAACTCGAAAAAAAATTTAAAATTTGAATACTAGAATTTTTTGTACGACTATTTAAGTTATTTGTATATTTTTTTTAAGTTTACATATATGTTAAATATTAATGTATAAAATAATTATTTTAGTACAATAATATTTAATTTTTCGATAAATTATAATAAATATTTTTTAAATTTTCAGTTACATAAATAATATATCGAATTTCAGACGAGTTATAATAATTTTTTTTTTAATTTCTCTTTACGTTCAAATTGTTCGGCTCGTTTAAGCTCAATTTATTTTCGGCTCGAGAGTTAAGCTCGGCTCGTTTAAGCTCAATTTATTTTCGACTCGAGAGTTAGACTCCGTCGATAGCTCACTCGAACAAAAAATTTTAAAAAAAAGTTCGAGATGCTCCACAAGAACCTACTCCATTGCAGGCTCGGCGAAGACCGGGCTCGTCTAGACGAGGCTTGTTTGATGGCTCTAACTTCAACCAGTATAAGAACATAAATATTGTAGAGAATCTAGTTAGAGGCTAGAGCACGTAAATTTGTTTGAATTGGAGCACGTAATATGACTGATGTGACATGTGAATCCAACCAAATGCCACGAGAAAAACAATTGGACAAAAGGTGGTGGGTTCTTAGTATCAACACGGCAACCTTACAAAGACCCACGGCAATCAAGATTTAGTATAATTAATTTTTCAGTAAATTAATATTTGTTCATTTGGCATGTTAATCCTTTTCTTCTTACTGATCATCGCCAATCAAGATTTATTTATTATTTCTAAGCCGTTTCCTAGTTCTTATTCAAGGAGGCTCCATTTCCGGGGCTATCAGAATTCAGATCAACCAATCAACAAATCGACACTGTTCATTTGCGTCTACATCTATTTCTGTTTCTCGCAAAAAAGGTCTTTCCAGAAATTTACACATCGGAGATCCAGTTACTGCGCCGGCGAAGTTTCATGTCGCCATGAAATCTCCGAGTACTAGGATTCGTCGTAGTACAAATCGCCAGAGTGATCAAAAAGCCCGTCAAACGCTACGTACTCTGTTTTGCTAATCTGGTAACCAGTCCTGTCATCTTCGGCAAGATCGAACGAATCGTAGGTCGGGATCTGGCCCTCGAATCCCCAGAACTCACCGATTTCTGACACGTCAGAAGCAACTCGCACCAACTCAGATCCGTCGGCCGTCTCCTCCAGACTCGTCGAAACGGCTGAAGGGGGCAACCCAAGCTCGTCGTCGGAGGCTTCCAGGAGGTAACCTAGCTCCGGCTGAGACTCACCGGATTCAGCCGGCTGGTCCGGGAAAAGCAAGGAAGAGGAGGAAGCCGGTGATATTTCTTCCTCGAAACTCTTCATTACGAAGTCAAGTCCAAGATCAGTCGGATCCGGGTCGGCATCGTCAAGGAGACTCAGAATATCGTCTCTAAGCTTCTTAACGTCACTTAGTTCTAACTCCGCCTCGGCTGACTCATCTCTAACTCGCTTTCGACAGGGTAAATCCGCCATTAGAGGCCTAATAGGTTGAGGGGGATTACAGAGCAATGAGAGAGAAAGTTGAGAAATGCTGGTGAAATCGAGCGGAGCGAGGAAAGGCTTAAATAGGGGGACAAAGTAGAGAGAGAAAGAGAACCGAAGGCGCGTGGGAAACGAATACTTCGTCCATCGCTGACGCTTTTTAATTAATTTTCTATTTTATTTTTTGAATAAACGAAAATTAATGAAAGTTTGAAGTCCGGGTGGGTCCCACTTGGCTCGCCCCTCCTTACTCATAATAAAGCTTTGCTTTCGCATCAAACAGACGCCGCTGGCCCAAAGTACTTTTTTGTCGTTTCGGTAGCTTAAAAATGGGTTTATTTATGACGTCATATATCATTCGGACAGAAATATAAAAATAATAAAATCAAGGTTTAATCTCATAGTCATTCCCTTCCCTTGATCTTATTCTTATCAGTTAGACTGGTCAAACCATAAGAATATTTTAATTATTCCTAACTCTTCCCTTAATTTACGATTACATTTATATTTCTTTTAATAAATTAAACTACAATTAATTTCAATTGATTAATCTAAAATAATTTTATTTTTTAGTGTAAAAAAAATAAAATAATAATGATAAATAGAGGGATGGTTGAGCCGTGGTGTTTGAGGATGTCGGAAAAGGAAGACGAGACATGATCTAAACATAGTAGCTGGGTGAGAGAATTCAATTATTTACGAACCCACCTTTGCCTGCCCGCCATCGAACCGGGTCCACACTCACAAATTAAATTATTTATTAATCTTTAGAGTTAATAGCCTAACCTAACCTCAACCATATCTTCAATATCCATGAAAAATGATAATAATATTATATAATACCTAATTTTTTTTCAAACTATTATATAATTTTAAAGGTCAATATTATAAAAATTTATTTAAATTTTTTAGAAATTATAAATGATGTGTCCAATTTTAATAATTAATTTATTAAAAAATGATAATAAATCGTATAAATATTATAATTTGTCGTAAAATATCACTTTATAATATTATTAATAATATTAACTTAAAAAATATTGATAAATTTTGAAAAATATATTTTATAGATAAGGTTCCCAGTTGTCATTTTTGATTTGCTTATTGAATCTCGGGTTTCGGATGTTTTTTACCGAAATCTAATGCAATTCACCTACTGCTTTTAATAATATTAATTTGCAATTAATTGGCTTCTCGTGTTCGCTCCACCCTCCCCCACATAATTCGACTCCCTCAAGTTTCCCGTTCCTCGACTAAACCACGTGGCAATTCTAATACGTTATTGATTATAACTAATTAATAATTAAATACAAATAGTAGGTAGTAGATTATTTTAACATCCTGCGATCTTCAAATTTTTCCATTTCATAAATTCTTTTTAATAATAATGACGTGGCAACAGGATCTAGAAGGAGATACGTCTTGAGCGGCGGGGCCCACGGCAATAGTGGGAGGTGGGGATATTAAAAGAGGTCACGTGAAGCCGGCGAGCTTATTTATGTGCACACTTTTTCACTTTTCACGAGGAATTTGATCGGTGCTATGATAGCCCCTGATTTAGTCGTTGGATCTGATCCTAGGGCTGATATTAAAAGAGGGATATTTAAAGCGGGATGGTAGAAGTAGGGTTAAGTTGCCGACAAGGCAAATTCTAATAATAGGGGATCTTACGGCTGGCTATACCTCGATATGTGATCCAATGGACGAGAATTACTAGGAGAGCCCACGTATGCTTCTCCGTTTCCACGTGTCATCTGCTTCGTACTCATCTTCAACTTTTCCGGCACCTCAGCAATCTCCTTGTCCCTTGCGGGTAATATTAAATTTTAATATTAAGAAAAACTATATTATTTAATTACTATATTACATAAATTGGTTGAACGTCATTAGCAAAAAAAACTACCAAATAAAATTAAAATTAAATTGTATGTATCTGCTCCAAACGTTCTCAAGGAATTAAATCTCAAAATTACATTTTTTAATTTGTCAAAATTATTTAATTTCAGAAGAAAAATACATGATAAATAAAAAGTGACATAAATTATTTAAAAAAATAATAATAATTTATAAAATTCAACATAAGTGACTTCACCCAAATATGGAAAGAATTAAAGGCGAGAGTTCGATAAGTGGCTTCAACAATTATGCGCTACAAATCATGAAGGGTAAAACGACTTGTTACCCTAATTATTCAATTCAAAACGACATATAATTATTAATAATTGTAGCTTAAACATTGGGCAACTCTGTCTCAAACAACCCATTTTCTCTGCAATTTGGTCGTAGTCTTAGTCAATGAACTTGAGTATTAAACCAAAAAATAGGTGCGTTGGGTTTTAGACCATCTCACAATCCTTTGTTCAATTAAAACTATATAATATACTTTTTTGAAATTGACAAAGTCAAAGGTAGACGTGAAATAGTTATATGATATAGTATGCACATGGATTAAAATGCTATGACATTATGTATGATCGTTAAGATTCAAACCCATGCTATCCAAAATAATATAAAATGTTCATGGTGCTCGTTAAGTTGATTACCAAGATGGTCTAATCCCACTAAACAAAGACCATGTACATTTGAATCTCACAATATAGAGCATCCAAAGATAGACAATCTCCCAACTAAAAAAAGCTATTCTTAGATTTAGAAGATATTGTGACAGCCACCCAGTGAAGTCAAGGACGACCTTAAAATATTATTAATTGTGATGATTCAATCTATATCAGTTTGGAAGCATTATTTTCACATCAATTATGAGAGTAAATTTCTGCTGTGAATAAATATAATTCTCTATTTTATATAAATAACGTGTTTTGGACTGTAACTCAAAACATAGTCATGAAAATTCTGTTTCATTGTGAATAATATTGCATTGAAAGCATTTAGAAACATTACCAAACGAATAATATTTTTATCATAATTATTAAGTGTATTACAATTTTGGGTTGGGGAAATCAATCAACCTCCTACAAAACTTTAGGTGGAGTCCACAATGTTCACAAAGAAATAAAACAAGTAGAGGAAGAATCAAATCTAAGGAGGAAATACATTGTTCTTCGTTGAAAAGTAAACTAGAGAAGGTGGAAGGTGGGTCCACGTGAGCATTTCTTACCAATCTTCTTAGTCTTTGGTTTGTGGGCGACTCTTTCTATCATTCTTGCTTTTCTTTGAGAAAGTTGGTTCTTGCCCTTGTGCTTCTTGGATGCTTCCTAGCAATTTTAGTAAATTACTTGAATTGTTGTTAGTAAATTACTTGAAATATATGCCAAATTAGGGTTTCCAATATTTCAATATGGTTTTTCTTGTTTAATTTTGTACGTATTTAAACTAACTTTACTTACATGCTGATAAAATTTCATTACATGACGTTAATGTTTCAGGTACTATATTGTTCATTTGAGTTATTAGAACATGCACAATATTATTTTTTGTACTAACTTAAAACATATTTGATAATAAAAAAAGAAAACTCTATTTATAAATCACTAAATTTATATTTACTTAAGATTGTACATTTAGTAATAGTGAATCGTAATGTCTTTGCTAGGTGGGGTGTCACCATATATTTAATTTACCATGTTCATGCGGCATAATAATTATTTTTTAATAAAGGAAGGTAAGTGTATTGTATGTATATGCAATGAGTCATTGTCAATTATTGAGAAAAACAAATAATTCTCTTAAATAAATCAAGGGTCATCATCATGATGTAAAGTAAAATTGAATGAAACTACGACCACCTTATTAACTATTATACATTTTTTGATACACATTTGATCATAAATTAGAAGAAATCCTTGTTGAATTCTTCGAATATCGTCTCATAACACAAATAAATAACTCATTGCTTGATGTATAAATCAAAAACTAAATATCAAAACTCGGTATTCATAACCCATCAGTTAGGTTTTGGGTTTACTAATCTTTAAATTGAAGACTAGACAACACGTATCGCACATCGAATGTTTACATCATGTTAAATGCTTAAAGCATAATAATCTTACATTACATGATCGCTTAAACGAAGCCAAACTTACGTCAATTAATTTGCAGTTATAGTTAATTATTTCCGCTTTCGTATGGAAGTTAAATTCTAATAAGGCGATCATAGTATTTAAGATCATAACCTTGCAATTATAGTAAAAAAGATGCATTTAAAACTAAGATCTAAATAGATAATATCTTATATGATAAAGAATGGGCTCCACAAGCTAAGAAATAAAACAAAATCTATGCACAACTCACAAGCAAATAAAAAGAGGAATGGAGAGGGAAAGAAAGGGAAAAGAGGGATGACCTAATATAAGTGAAGAAAGAGAAAGGTGAGAGATAGATCACCCACCCAAAACCCAAAGCAAGGGATAAGCAAGTCGTGAGCATCATGTCCCCACCCCCATCCATCACATGCTCATGCACCATCACCCCTTTTTTTTATATTTTTCTCCCAAGTGGCCTAGTCATTTTCGTATATACGTATATAATAACAATATTATTTTGGGTACATTTAGTTTGATTCAAACAATGTCCAATTATTTTGAAGGTACTCCATGACAAGTCTTTTATTTTTTAGTTCAAGTATGATTATTCATTTGTTTAAAGACGGTAGGACTGTAACTAGAGGTGGATGTGATTCGATTCGTCAAATTTTTAGACAAATTAGATTAAACCACTAGATTTTTGTCTTACAATTTTAAGATCATGACCAGAATCGAACTAGATATTTGATCTTGGTCCGATCTGATCTTGTTTTTCTAAAAAAAAAATAACTTCACAATTGATAAATCAATTTAATTTATAAATTATATACAAAAATTAATAAAAAGCATATAATATCAAATTAAAATAATCAAAAAATGATAATAATTATTAAATTTAACATGACTAAAATTTCAAAATAATTATTTATCAAAATCATTTGTCACATCATTATTCGCTATTTTTAATTAAGATTGAATGCGATCTGGTTTGGGTCGGTCTTTAAAAAAAAGACTGACCTAATATTTCGAATTTAAAATTTTAAGAGTATAACCGAAACCAGAAATGATTAAAACTGAATTAAACTAAAAATTATGATTTGAGTTAGTCTATCAATTTTATCCAACCCTTAATTGTAACTTAAATTCTATGCGAGATTAAGTCGCCTGCCCCTGATTGGCAAATGGAACCACAACGAAGCTTCTAAGCAATTTAATTCTTGAAAATTAAGATTTATATTGTTTTTCAATGGTGGCATAAAAATACTTGGGAAATTACATCGCAGGCTGCTTGTCTGATCGAGAATTCTCCAATTTCAATCATGGCATGGCTGCGTATAACGTTACATCACAGTTGCAATCGACTCTCTATGGTCCAAAAATATTCATCAATAATTAAAAACAATGACATTATTTTATTCCTTATAAAATCGATAATTGAGATAAGTGAATTGACAATTCAGTCCCACCACTCATTGCTATATTGTAATCAAAATGCAAAATCTCTCGCTCCCAGAGCCCTTACACTCCGGCCTGACAGTTTGTGAGGAGGTTAAATCACGGTGATTGAGCGGCCAAAAAATAAGAGGTCTTTAACTGATATCCCAAGGAGCGACCTCAACATTGAGAGTAACAACTCCTACACTAGGACAGTGCAAACGTCGAACCTAGGCTCTTGTACCTAATCTACCATTTCTGAGCCAATTGAGTTATGCTCGTGCGGGCTCCACTCATTTCTATATTATATTTATGATGTGTGATAAATTACATAAAATGTTATCTTATTCTAGATGGTATTTTATTTTAGCTATGATTAATAATATTACTCGGATAATTATCAATAAAATTTTTAATTACGAAGTCATTGTTCCGTGTCCTAAAAACTTGATGAATCTTGAATAATACTTGCTTGCACAAAACAAATTGCCAAGTAATAAAAAGAAAAGATCCCCTTTAACATCATATTCTTGACATTTTATTATTATTTATTGAAGATTCCATTTGGCTATTTAATATTTGGTATTTTTCAATTACAACACTTGATAATATCAAAAATCAGACAATACCTTGGAAAAAACCCCAATTTTAAATAAGATTTTACCCTAAGAAACTATGTATATTTAATTGGGCATTTATGGGCCCAGCCACAAATTGCTGGGCCTAATTGAACATTTTTTTTATTTATAAATTTTAAATTTGATTAGTTAACTTATTAGATTCGACAAAATTATTTGTTCGTATTAAATTGAAATTGAACTCAATCATATTATACATTCAATAGGAATCAAATCTAATAAAAAAATTTTGAGTTAATTTTTGTTTTGATTTTTGTTTTAAATAATCGATTTGACCGTTGATCTTTTTAAAATGGACCATACATTAATCCATTGGTACTTGATGGTACTTTTCTTTAATATCTTTGGCATGGATCATCCAATCTATCTGGATCGGCTTTTGAGATCAGATCCAAACCGGACCTTTCTTTTTGGACTTACTTATACTCAAAAGACGAAATTTCTTGTTCTCAGGATCCATACATCCCGGCCCGATAGTTTGTGAGGAGTTTAAATCACGGTGACTCAGCGGTCTAAAGATAAAAGACATTTACTTGATATTCCAAGGAGCTACCCCAATATTGGGGTAACAACTCTCATATTACGACATCGCAGAAATCGAATCTATACTATTATACTCAATCTATTATCTCTGAGTCAACTGAACTATATCTGTACGAGCTCTTTTGGACAGCCTCTTTCCTATCCTCGTCCTCGAAGTCTGCTCGCTCCTTCCGTCTTTCCGCCGTCGAGAAACGGCGGCGGCCGGAGGTCTCTCAGTTCTGAAGGTACTCAGTTGCTGTATGTATTCTCTTAAGAATGGCGAAGAACTCTTCCACCTCCGTCGCCGTCTCTTCCGCCATTTTCGTCGTCTTTTTCCTCCTCTCTAGGGCTATCTCGTCGGCCATCTTCTTCTTCCCCTCCCACTCCATTTCTGCAAATTGAAAGTTTAGAGAGTGGAAAAAGAGATTTTATGCGTGTACTGAATACAAATTTTCAAATTAACCCCTAGCGACATGATTTCATAGAAGAAATTGATATAGATCAAAATTCAGAAAACCATCAAAACTCAAGCTTCATGAATGTGGTTTTTTTTTTAGAATTTAACGAATAAAGTTATGACGATATTGAAATTTCCATTGAAAATCAGATTCAATTTTGCATAAAGAAAAAAAACGCATAAAAAATAGAAATAATATACTCTAAATCATGTTGTATCTAGGAGTGCGCAGCCCGAACCAACCTGAAAACTCGAACCGGCCCAAACGGTTTGGGTCTAGTTTGAGTCGGACTTTGGTTCAATTAATCAGTTTTGGGTTCGAGTTCAGTTTTTGCTATTTTGGTTAGGTTTTGTTTTCAGTTTTTGTTCGAAAACTCAAACCAAATAAAAAAACCCGATGTCTGCCCTAATTTCAGTTTCCGATTTTCGTTTTTGTTCTTCACTCGTCACTTACTCGAAGCTCACTCGTCACTTACTCGGAAGCTCACTTGGAAGTCATTCATAGACTCACAGTCACAGTTCTTCACTCGGCCGACTGCTCGCTAGTCGCTGACGTTTAGGCTTCAGATATTTTTGTTAATCAAACTCAGGAACATGTTTGCGTTTGAATCCTAATCATCATTAGAGTAACGGTCGACCTTACTTTTGGCGAGCGTCACTTTGGAGTTGCGGTCGACACTTTTAAGTTTGCGGTCAACACTTTTCAATGTGCGGTCGATACCTTACAATGTATTTACATTTATAATTTTTTTTAGTTTTATATGTGAACCAAACCAAACCAAACCAAACCAACCCAACCCGAAACTGTTTGGTTTTGGCTGAGATTTTTTTTTTTTCAGTTTGGATCGGGTTTTGGGTTCTCGTTTTAACCTAAAACTCATTCGGGTCGGGCTTACCAAGTTAGAACCCGACTCAACCCGACCCATGTTCACCCCTTTGTATTTGCCAAAATTAATAATAATAAGATAATTAAGTTCAATATTAATTTAATCTTTCAAGTTACTGAAGACAAATAAAAGAAGCTACTCGAGTTATTAAAAAAAATAAGTGCATCCAACCAAGAGGTGGGCAAGGGAAAATTGGTCTCGTATCAGATTAACTTAATTGGTCAAGAAAACGATTGATCACGGTTAATCGTTGGCTTAGAGATGGTAGATTAGGTACAAGAGCTTAAGTTCGACGCTTGCGTTGTCCTAGTGTGTGAGTTGTTACCTCTTATGTTGGGGTAGCTCCTTGGATATCAGGTAAAAGCCTTTTATCTCTGGGCCGCTAAATCACTGTGATTTAACTCTCTCACAAACTGTCGGGCCGAAGTGTGAGGGCCCTGTGAGCGAGAAATTTTGCATTTTTAGGTACAAGAAGTGTAATTCAAACAACCGAGTCTTTACCAACCATTTTTAAGATAAAAAATGCAAATATATTTCTTAAGAATTTGTCAAAACTTATCTTATTATTATACTTTTTGACTTGACGTCACATGATGAATTAATTTAAATAATAAATAATTATTTATATTTTTATTAATTAAATATATTTGAATTGATCCAATCACGCGACGATATGTAGTGTGATATAATAAAAAATTCATTAAATACATTTAAATTGATACAGTCACGCGATGACATATCAAGGGGCATGACAAAAAAAAATAACTCTAGAATAACTCGTTTCTTAAAATTCACAATGAGTGATGTCAAGTTTCCTAAGAAGACGCAGGTTCTGGAGTTCGAATGGTTCGGCTGATGGTTTTTTAACAAAAAAACCAGACTGAAAACCCAATTCCCAAAGTCCAATTGGGTTCGGAACCGGATCTATTAAATTTGGTCCCACATCGGAGATGGACAGATCAAACACTTTTAACATTTCTTTTTTTTAAAAGTAAAAGTTGGATAAAATGGAGGTGATTTTTTAGTGGGCTGGGCCTACCCACATTCTTTACTTCATGTCCTCTAACTTTGCCCTAAATTTCAAATTTCAATTATTGGTGATGTTTGAAAATGATGGACTCGTTACAACCGTTACGTGGTCAGACTTTGAAACGCAAGGGAAAGCATTTCAACCTGCTCATATTTTTTATTTTCTGGGCTTAGACTGCAAACTTTGTCTGTATTTTTAATCATAATTATATATTAAATAAAACTATAAAATCCGATGTTTAATATTCGGTTCTCCAAATGATTCCCAACGTGTTTTGTTTGAATTTAAACGTGTCTTAATTGTTTATTAAAATTGTGCCTTCCATATATTCTCATCGCGACCCTATTTAATTAATTATTAGTACACTTAATTATTAATTAAATATTTGATAATCTACTCTATCCGCCAACATGCATGTTTTAAATTCATGAGTCAGGGAATTCGATTGTCCCGGCTTACGATTTGGTTCACTTTTCGTGCGGCTCAAACCAAATTGCAAATCAAAATAAAGAAAACCGAACTGAACCGACAATTAGGTATTCTTTTGTAACGTTAACATTTAAATATCACACCAAGGTAGCTGTTATGGGAGATGGGACCCAAAAGCAGCGTCTTGTGTCCTACAAACCATCACCAGCACGTGTTTAAACCCCTGCCCCAATGCACTTCTTCTATCCTCAATCTCCTCGATTTTCAGAATTTCTCTACTAGCTCGCATTTTCGACGACCATGGCGTGCCTCTCTCCTCTCTCCATGATTCTTGCTTTTCTTCTTGTTTTCTGTCTCTGCGACGGCGTTTGCTCTTCCTCTGTTCCCTCTAAGATTGGAAGTGGCTACCGTCTGATCTCTTTGGAAGAGACTCCTGATGGAGGGTTTCTTGGTCTCCTTCAGATCAAGCGCGAGAACGATGTTTATGGTTCTGATATACCTTACTTGCAGCTCTTTGTCAAGTGGGGTTTTCTGTATTGTCTGTCTTTTTTTTTGTTCTTTTGAAGTTTTACGAGGATGGTGATTGAGAATGCTCTGTTTTCTGTTTTTCTTCTTGTTGATTCCAGGCATGAGACCGAAAACCGGATGAGAGTCTACATTTCCGATTCAAGCAAGCCTAGATGGGAGGTTCCGTACAATCTTCTACCGAGAGAAAAACCACCGCCATTAAAGCCAACTGGCAGAGATTCGAGCTTAAACCCAGTCGCTGAAACAGAGTACTCCGGCTCCGAGCTCATCTTCAGCTGCGTTTCCGACCCATTTGGATTCTCAGTGAAAAGGAAGTCCAACGGTCAAACCCTTTTCAGCTCTAGCGCAGATAAATCAGACCCGTATGGCGATTTAGTGTTTAAAGATCAGTACCTTGAGATTTCGACTCGGTTGCCGAAAGGCGCCTCACTTTACGGGCTTGGCGAGAATACACAGCCTCACGGAAGCAAACTGTACCCTAATGACCCGTACACTCTGTATACAACGGATGTATCCGCCATTAATCTCAACAGTGATCTTTATGGCTCGCACCCTGTTTATATGGACCTGAGGAACAACGAAGGCCAGCCTAAGGCTCACGCGGTTTTGCTGCTGAACAGCAATGGGATGGATGTGTTTTACAGAGGGACTTCTTTGACGTACAAAGTTATTGGGGGTGTCTTTGATTTCTACTTCTTCGCCGGCCCAACTCCTCTCCAGGTTGTCGATCAGTATACTTCTTTTATTGGCAGACCGGCGCCGATGCCTTACTGGGCGTTTGGTAAGTATGAGCTTTCGATTCTTTTACTCCTGTTTTTGTTTTTTATTTCTTCTAACATTATTCTGATCGGATTCGACTGACGAGGATCAAAGATGTCTGTTTCATGTGATTTGTCTGGCTTTTATGTTCTGTGGGGTCTAGGTCTTTTTCCTTCATTTTTCCGCATGCCATTTTATTCAGCGATTTCTGTAGAGGTACAAGTGTTTTTGGAGCACAGTTTACTTGTCTCGCATAACCGAAATTGAGTTTTCAGACCTGTTTGTCTTCAAAACGTGATTCTTTGAGGCTAACCTTAACAATAATGGGAACTTAATGATTGAAGTCCCTGAGTTCAAACTTCAAAGGGTCATTTGCTCAGAAAAGTGCAATGATCTTCTTGTTCTTCCGCTTAATTTTACCAGCTAATGTTCATTTTACCCAAAAAACTAAAAATAGCGAATAGTCAATACTATTGCAAGCTTTTATCTTCCAAGTTTCAGTCTTTAGTTGTAGGTGAGAGTTTTTTCACATCAATGAAGCTACTACGTTTGTTCAAAAAATTAAAGAAATATCCATCTTTATTAATTATTTACAGCTATTCTTTTCGGTCTTTCTCTACTGAAAAAGCTGGCCTTTTTCCGCTTCAATTGTTCAAAGCAACATGTGGACCAGAACCTAACTCTAATCCTACCTTTTTGATCCTTGCACATGGTGTTGTCCTCTAAGACACCGTGTTTCTCATTTAAAGGGGAAATTAAATGATCGACGCCTATCTTTGTAAATTACTCTGCCATTCTCTCGAGTTTGGTCCATTTTTGTAGCTCAATCTGGCCAGCTTTTATGGCAGCATGTTAAAAACTGGGCCATTCCATATGCATCTCTGACTACTCCTTATATTGTGGGAGGTAGACAATTCCATGTAGTTTTTTGCCTCTGTACAATGTGTTAATGTTGTCTTGATTGATAGTTGTCTAAAAAATTAGTCTGAATAAACAAGGATGATTAGTTATTGATATTCAGGGCATTGGTTTTCAGAGTTTGTGTATTGTATCATAGATTTTGTTCTTTGGCTTCTTATCATTTTTATAATTAAGATCCTCGTTTAGTTATTATTTTGGTATTGAGCTCTTCTGAATTTCTACCCCATGATCATCTTTTCCACTATGCTGAGGAGAAGGTTTTGACGAATTACTCTGCAATTATTAAATTTGAAAATGACAAAAACTAGATTGTGAGTCCTCTTGCTTTTGCAGGATTTCACCAATGCAGATGGGGGTATCATAACCTGTCTGTCGTGGAAGATGTGGTCGAGAACTACAGAAAGGCAAAGATTCCACTCGATGTGATATGGAACGATGATGATCACATGGACGCCCACAAGGACTTCACCTTAAACGCAGCTAACTATCCTCGGCCGAAGCTGTTGGCGTTCTTGGATAAAATACACAGCATGGGAATGAAGTATATAGTGATAATAGATCCAGGGATTGCAGTTAACTCAAGCTATGGTGTCTACCAAAGAGGCTTAGCAAAAGACGTTTTCATCAAATACGAGGGTGAACCTTACTTGGCTCAAGTTTGGCCCGGGCCCGTTAACTTTCCCGATTTCCTCAACCCGGCAACTGTCTCCTGGTGGGCTGATGAGATTCGCCGGTTTCATGAACTCGTCCCAGTCAATGGGCTATGGATTGATATGAATGAGGCATCGAATTTCTGCACAGGAAAATGCAAAATTCCAAAGGGCAAAAAGTGTCCCAGTGTAACCGAACCTGGCTGGATATGCTGTTTGGACTGTAAGAACGTGACGATGACTCGATGGGATGATCCACCGTACAAGATTAATGCATCGGGGACATCTGCGCCCATAGGCTACAAAACGATAGCAACTAGTGCAGTTCACTACAATGGCGTGCGGGAGTACGATGCTCACAGCTTATATGGCTTCTCTCAAGCTGTCGCCACCCACAAGGGGCTCCTAGGGATCGAGGGTAAGCGACCGTTTATTTTGTCTCGATCCACTTTTGTTGGTTCTGGCAAATATGCTGCTCATTGGACTGGCGATAACATGGCAACTTGGGAAGATTTGAGGTACTCCATTTCCACCATGCTTAATTTTGGTATATTTGGGGTCCCAATGGTTGGTTCGGATATATGCGGGTTTTATCCGGCCCCAACTGAGGAGCTTTGTAACCGTTGGATCGAACTCGGGGCATTCTACCCTTTCTCGAGAGACCATGCAAACTTTTACTCCCCAAGACAAGAGCTTTACCAATGGAAATCAGTGGCAAAGTCAGCTCGAAACGCACTAGGAATGAGGTATAAGATCCTCCCTTATCTTTACACGTTGAACTACGAAGCTCATCTTACCGGAGCTCCAATAGCTCGGCCACTTTTCTTTTCCTTTCCGAATTACACAAGATGCTATAATTTGAGCACCCAATTTCTGCTAGGGAGAAGTCTAATGGTATCTCCAGTTCTTGAAAAGGCAAAAACTGTTGTCCATGCTTTATTTGTGCCAGGCTCTTGGTATAACCTGTTCGATATGACCCAAGTAATTATATCAAAATCGGAGCATTATCGAGCTCTTCCGGCTCCCCTGCACGTCGTGAATGTGCATTTATATCAAAATACGATTCTACCAATGCAGAGGGGCGGCATGATATCTAAAGAGGCCAGAAAGACGCCATTTAGCCTTGTGGTAACATTCCCTGCTGGGGCAAGTGATGGCCTGGCCAAAGGCAACCTTTTCCTCGACGACGACGAGCTGCCGAGCATGGTACTCGGAAACGGGCACTCCACTTACATTGATTTCTCTGGAAGTGTAAGTGATGGGGGTGTAAAAGTTTGGTCTGAAGTTGCAGAAAGTAAATTTGCTCTAGAAAAGGGTTGGATTGTTGAGAAAGTGATAGTATTAGGATTGGATGGAACAAAAGAAGCAAGTGAGCTTCAAATCAATGGCGACACAGTTTTGGAAAATTCAGAAATTGGGCTCGACACAGTAGATCAAGAACATCTGGAAGTGGAAGAAGAAGAAGAAGAAGGTGAGAAGATAAAGAGCGTTAAGGTAGAGGTAAGTGGCCTGGCTTTACCTGTGGGGAAGAACTTTGCAATTTCATGGAAAATGGGGATCCAAGGTATCTGATGAGGCCCAAAAGCTTGTTAATTTTACTCTATTCCATTGATTTTGCTTCACTTTCGTCTGGTTTTTCTTCCTCTGAGTGGTCGAAAGTGAAGGAGAGGAGATGAGTTTTGAAAACATGTGTTCTTCAATTGTTTAAGGATTTTTAGTCTCTTACATTAATAAAAGCATGTTGCTTCTTCTTGTTTTTTTTTAATGCTTGTGAGACCAGGTTCGAAACACGAAGGTCACAACCGATCATTTTCCGGCGATTTTTGAAACACAACCACCTATTCAGTCATTTTCCGGCCAACATTTGGACGTCAATAGCCCATGAAATGAAGAACTCGGCGTCATCATGGCCAGATTAACAGCTGGTCATCACACATGTAAATCCAACACGTGTACGTCTGAGAACGGGGAAACCGGTTTTTTGCGGGAAAAAGAGGGAGGTGGGACCCGGGCTGCTGCGCATTTGGCGGGAAATCTAAGCTACCCCTGGCTCCACTACCGCCTGGGCGTGGGCAACTTAGTCATCATGCCATGTATGCCCATGCATACATGCATGATGTTGAATACTCCATCGTGTACGTCCTATAGTACAAATGGATGAAAAGTAGGACTCCAGGTGGCGACATCAGGACCGTTAGTTCAGACTTGCATAATCGGGAAGGACAGAGTCATGTGGAGGTTGATTTGATACTCTTGTTGAAAAACTAAGTAAATCTCAAACTGAAGTCTAATCGTTCAAGATTACGAACACGGGACATAATTGGGGGATTTTAATTTTCAGAGCCGGCCCTATTCATTTGTTAACCAAGACATTGCTTGGTCTCTAATTTTGATTATGGTCAACATTTAAAGGCGAGATTGGTGTGCATCCACGATGGCGAAACGCGCCAAGAGTGAGAGTGTGGAAGAGTGAGAGGGATGGATGGAGGTGACCCATGATGCCCATCCATGCCAGCTCATAACCCAATACACTCATCGTTCAAGAAAATATAGAAAAATAACGTAAATTTGACTAGTTGGGAAATGTGAGTGGTCATAAAGACGGAGAAGACACTCAGAAGTTGCAGGTAGAAGATTCAGTCTGTGTGAGGAAGAGGAAGAACAAGGAGAGAGAGAGAAGGAAATCACTGGTATATACTTCATCACCGGCTCTTTAGAATCTTCTCTGCTTCGACCCAGTTCATCTGCACAAATCGATGATAACTATGATCCCAATTGTAGCTGTCGATTTGTAATCTTGTGTTTGCCTTACTTGCGATTTTGCTTCCTGGGTTTGGTTTCTGGAGGACAGAGGAAGAAGATTTATGTCGGCTGGGTTTAATTTGAAGCTGATTGGGGCTCTCTTGCAGCTCTGGACTTCATCTCTTGCTCTTTCACTTTCCTCTCCTATCATCCTCTCCTTTCTTCTCTCCTATTCTGGGCAGAGGTCTCATCTGTTTCTTCCCTCTTCTTCGATGCGTTTGAGACCACAAAGGTCAGTGGATTTCATCTTAATTTCTTCGAGCTTTCTCCCACGCCTTACCTGTCCCGATTTGTTTCACTGCAGAAGTCGTTGTGGAGTGAGGAGCTTTGGGGGATTTCACATAAACCGGTTCTCGTTGCTCTTCTTGTTCCTCAGAGGGGGTGGTCTCACTTGATCCTACTTCGCTCTTTCTCGGAAACCAGTTTTCATTTGGTTCGATAAATCTGAGCTTCTCCCTCGTATAATAAAATGGGTCGAAATATCTTATGTAGAAAGGCCAAGCTAAGGCCTAAGTTTTGTTTAGAGACTAAAATGAAGCAGAGGGTCCGAGTCATCTGCAACGACCCTGATGCCACGGATTCATCTTCGAGCGAAGATGAACTTGAACGACCAAAGAAAATCAAGCGATTTGTGCGTGAAATCCTTCTGCCTCATGTTCCTTCGATTTCAGGAAAGGCTGTCTATTCTGAGAATTCCTGTGAAGGTAGTAACTATGGAAGCAGTCGACAGAGAAGCTTAAGCTTGAGATCTTCTCCGAAATACAGGGGTGTTAGGCAGAGGAAATGGGGCAAATGGGCAGCTGAAATTCGAGACCCGTTCAAAGGATCTCGAATATGGCTCGGCACTTACAACACGGCCGAGGAAGCTTCGTGGGCTTACGAGAAGAAGAAGCTTGAGTTTGAAGCTATGGCAATGGAGACTCCTGAAAAGATCAACGGCCAATCTTCCTCTCGCCCCCTCTCTCCAACTCAGCTACCGGACGATTCTGAGAGCATTCTATCACAATCTTCGGCACAGTATGAAGCTCCGGCTTGTGATCCCGATCAGGGTAGCAACAAAGAAGGAAAGATGGATGCAAATTCAGACAAACTAGAAATACCCGATTTGAGTTTCATGGATGACAGCCTAGACTTGGCTCCCTTTTGCCAAGACATCAGCTTGGGGCCTGAATTTGATGCGTTTTTGGTGGATGACATTGGAAAAATCTTTGGATTTGAGGATGATGCACCAAGCTTGGGCCTACCCGACTGCAATTTGAACGACGATATATCATTTTGGGTGGATCAACACCTCAACATTCCCTGCTCCTAAGTTTTTCAGTCACAAGATAGTGGTGTGTAATTGTATGTGAGGCGAAGCCAAGTGTAAAGTAGAAAGTGGAAAAGCAAGTGTGTATGTTTAGAGAGAAAGTGTCAAACGCAGAGGGATTTCTCAGGATTTTGCTGTGCTATTTGAGCCGTCCGAGGTTGTCTTCTCTGTTGTGTTTAGTCGGATTTTTCTACTGCTTATCAATCTTCAAATCAAAAGACAAGATTTCGGGATTTCTAGAAACGTGTTCCATTGCTGCAATTACTTTGATACTTTTCCCCATCTCTCAATTAATGAACTCTCCAGAACAGAACTGGATTCATTAGCTTTGGATCAACCAGGATGAAAGTGACCTTGGTCAAAGGTGAGCTCCTGCACAGACCAGAAAGGAGCCCGAGGGGTCCAGTTTCATCATTCTCATCGAAGAACACAACAGTATCCAAATCTGTATCTCTGCAAAGTGGTCAAATTCCTATCTTTGAAAGTGGGTTCATTCTATTTTTGTAAAAAAAAAACAAGGTAGTGTATTCAAGACTACAGCTTCGACAAATTCTTGTTTTAAGCACCCAATGAACTGGCTCAAAGTAAGCCATCGCTTTGGTTTTAGCGTAGGACTTCAAATAAAAAAAAATTAAATACAGCTTACAACTCGGTTAGCAACCCAGTTCAATCACAAACTCGGTCTGTCAAACCCATTGGAAACGGCTAAAAAAAGAGCTAAGTCATATCCACCAATTCATCTAAGCTTCACCATGACAAGAGCTCAGTCAATACTCCAAAGTATGTAAAGGCAGACCATTCATTGACTAGGGTCAACAAAAAATAGGTAACACTGAAAAAATTTAAAACCAACCAACCTAGAACAACCCTGTTGGACAAAATAGGGATTTAGATTCAATCAGAGCCAAAATCAAACCAGCCACGTCTCTTTGTTCAAAGCACGAAACTAAAAAGCCTAAAACAAATAATCAGCCTCTTGGGTACAAATCTCAGATGCTGAAGAGTTCTCCTACAGAACCACACCGATGCTTTTTTCTTGATTTGCTATTTCAATCATCCTTGACAACAACCAACCTTCAACTAAGAGTTAAGGAAACTAGACTTAAATATAGTATTGTTTTTCTTATATTATTGGGGGCATCTCAAGGAATAAGTAGCAACTTCAGTTATTGTTATCCGAAGCACCTAAATTCCAGTGGAATACACAAAATGTCGTCAGTTCAGAACTAAAAATTGAAGGACTATAAAACTTACAATATTATGAAGTGTTATGTTCTCTTCATAAACGGATGTCAAAGTAAAGAACATAACAAAATCGAACAAGTCTGCCAAATCCCCCAAGAGTGGTTTTATAAACTAACGGCGAGGTAGACCTCGATGGTCATAAGATCCCCAAGCTTTGCCATACCCCTCACCATATGCACTGCCAGAATATCTCATTTCTGGGCTTCCATTCAACATTCCATAACCCCCAGCTCCTAAAAGTTATGCATGAGACTTAAAACTGACACAACCCACTAGGTAAATCTACGAAAAACAGATGATAGAAGATGCCAGCAAAAACTCACCATATCCTCTGGCCCTCCTTTCAGTGTTCAACTGGTCAGCACGTAATTTCTCTATTTCACGAGCCATAGAAATTAGATTCTTCTCCATAGCCTGCTTTTCGTCGATTTGTTCTTCATTTGCTTTCTTTTCATATTCATAAGCCCTCCTAAAATTAGTGGACACGATCAAACATACTACGAAAAAGAAGGCTGCCTCAAGTTCACCTTTGCCTCGGTAATACTCAATTAAGAACAAAATAGACTTTTGAAACTTTATAAAATCAAAAATTCCATTTCAAACCTGGCTTCAAGAAGCTCCTTCCGCATCCCATCAATATCAGCTCTCATCGTAGTTATTTGCTGATTTTCAGCTTGCAATCGAGTAACATCTTTTGTTAGATTCTGGACTTGGGAAGACAAATCCTTCCTCAAATTATTCAACTTTTGCATTTCAGATCTTAACTGTAGAACTTCAGCTCTCAGGGTCTCAGAAGCTCGGAGATCAGCTTCAAGCTTCAAACCTCTTTCAATCAACTCTCTAGTATGTGCTTCTTTATCAGCACGGACTTTGGGAATGATCTGCCCCATTCTGTGAACTTCTTCTTTTGCAGCCGTCAGTTCCCTCTGTAGAAGCGTATTATCATCAATAACAACACGATTCTCAGCTATGATTCTCTGCATTTCTCTATGCTGTAATTCCAGTTCCTCTTCTAATGCAGCTGGATGGATTGGTAGGTGTCCTCGTCCTGGTCCTGGTCCTCGGTCCATCACTGACCGAGGGCCATCGTTGTAACCTCGAAAACCTTCAGACCGTCGAGGCATACGATTTCTCCCCGACATTTTTGATTTCCTGCAAAAATGACGTCCTGATCACCCACTGGCAGGAGCATATTTTATACTAATGTGGGGTTTCCAGAGCTCCAAACAGCTTTTAGAAGTTTAAACTATGATAGTATCGCCTCAACTCCATGGTCCACATAATTAACAAGTTCATCTCTCAATAGATCGAACAAGCAACAAACCTTTTCTAAACAGGATAAGCTTAGAGAAATCAATCATGACCTCATTTTCTCATAGATATGATAGAGCGCAATATATCATATTCTCATCTAAAGATAACTAATTCTCATCCTTCTTTTCCTATTCAAAGTATAAATCAAATAAGATGTTTCATCATTCCATCGAGTATGCCAACTGTATGAGTACCAATATCAACTTCCAAAGAAGAAAATATATAAGAGTTCAATCCAGAATTGGGCTAAGGTTATTTCCAGTGATGAAGTCCAAATAAATAATTTACTCATTAGTATGGATTTCCAACAGAAGCATCCAATTGCAGCTTTATCCAAATTAAACATCACTCATGATTCCAATAAGTCGACATTTCATGAACTCCAATTTAATATCATAAAAGCAAGTTAAAGAGCTACCAAAAACTACTCTTAAGAAATGAAAGAAAACTAATTCACACCTGATACGAGAAGATACAACATGGTATTTACTGAAAAAGACAATCTATCTACTCAATATTATACTGCCCTGGATTAATTTTATAAAACCAAGATGTACAGGAAAAGGAGCAAAGCTGTAAAGAAACGGTCATCATCTCCAACTGTTAAAATAGAAGGACTAAAGCTTTCCCCCTTCATCACTCAAACAACTAATTGAAAGAAAAAGGAAGCCAAAATCTTCAACTTCAAATGACTCATTAAAAATCACTTTGGATTTGCTCCAAACCACCTAACAAGCAATAAACAATGAGATGGACAACTCTATGCACATGCAACAAGTTCCTTTCTTCAAACAAGCTTCTAACTGTCCACATGATGCAATAGAAATTGATCCATCTTCTTCATAAAATACAAGTGCATCTGTTAGGAATTCAAACTTTCTCCCTTTCTCCCTTGTAGGTAATCAAAGAAAAAGATGGCCTCTCCAAGAGCAATCCGAGAGAGGAACACAGAGCTAAGTGATCCATCTAACTGCTCTTTCCTTCAACCGATTCATTGAAGTCTCACGTTTAATGTCCATACAAAATACTGAACTCAGAACTATTATACTAGCATTGAATTTATAATGGAATCTTGCTTCCTCTATCCCACTGCAAACTATAATTCCGATAAACTAGGGCCCAAATTGAACAGTCTCCTCCAAATTTCTACCAAAAGAGAGATTCCACCCAGCCATCATATCGGCCACTGTGGCGTCTAGATCCCTATCCAAAGACAGAATTGAAACTTCACAAAATCTAATTCCAACAACTAAAAACCATTTGAATTGTCTTTCTAGAATAAACATACTTTCTCAATTACCAACTCTAATGTGCTTCTCAAATCTACAACAATTCTTAAAAACACCAGAACAGAGGTACACATTGATGTACATAGCTCAATCTCTTAAACAATAAATATGTTTTCATCCGGAATTTTTCTGCCATCACTCCCTTTCAAAGTTTCCCAATTTCGTTGCATATCTCAACTTCTTCAGATGGCATCGTTAAACATTCAAAATCTATCCTTGAACTCCTAGAAAAGGCTAGCAATTATCCTACAAAGTAAATGCATTTTAAACACTGGAGCTACACAGCACCTTTGGAAAATTGCCTCTTGAACCAAAACCACTAGTAAGGCTGACCTTAACCAGCTTAATCAGCGCATTTCAGATATTAGAAAAATCCAATGATGCCAAAACATTCTCATGAAACCATTAGAGCTCCGCGTTGCTTAAAACAATGATAGGCTTAGTCAACAATCACACAGAAAAGGTGTGCCAAATCATTACTTTCTGGATGCTATGTCAGAGATTACATCTATCAATGACTTTTAAATAAAGCTCCGGCTAAAGCTTCATCAACTGATTAGCGACGCAGCAAGATTTCTTATGAAATCAGTAATAGTTTAACCCTCAATCTCAAGTATTCAGTCGCTGATGGAAAAAACCAAAATCGATTGCTGAAGATATGTTGCATTTTGTCGTGTTTTCAAATGAATGTGCATGTACCTTTCTCATTCTTTGCTAGCATTGTAATTTTTCGGACCTCTTTTCGAAATAGCTCAATTGGACATTATGAGAAAATATTGTGACTCAAATGTTTAGTCCTGACTAATATGTGCCAATCAAAAGTTTGATTCCTTTTGAAAATGGCTGCTGTCTCAGTGGCCACATTCTCATAATTTCTACCGCCAAGATAAGCATATAATGCATCAGAAAATGGTGATTCTGAAAGCTCAGTAGAGATTATAGCCGGAAATCTAAATATGACGAAACACGATGAATGCAATGTTGATATTCAGACCCATAAGATTTACTGTACAAACTTACTCCTACCGCTTTCTCCAGATGCATACAGGAAAATGAGGTAAAATATTGCATAAATTAAAATTAATAACCAAGAAAGGTCGCTGATGAGAAAACACAAAGGCGAATAATTCGTCATTCAACCGAATTCTCCAACACAGCAACTTCAAAGCGGTTGAAAATTCTAAGATTTTACATCTCAGATTTGAATAGAGAGGGAGAAAAAGCTACACAGGGATGTAGAGGCCAATGTCGAGAAGGCGAAAGATTTGAGTTCAAGCGGCTAAATTTCTCCAATAAAGCAACTATAAAGCGATTATAAATGCGAACTACGATTAAGATCAGGATAGAGAGGGAAGAAGAACTCACAAGCAGAATAGATGAGACGATCACCAAATGAAATAACCGAGCTTTGAGCGGGGAAAAGGTTGACGCCGAGCGGCTCCAAGCAGAGTCCTAGCCCTACCTCCGATTTTCCCAACTACTTTTATTTCCTTCTCCAACGCTTCAACTACGTCGTACGGAGTCGATAGAACCGGACCGCCGGGATCATTATGAATTGAGAAATCGAACGGTAATTAAAAAACTAACTTAAAGCTCGGATAAAATTTAATTGAAATTAAAAAATTGATTTCAAATTTACCTCACTTAAAATTTAATTAAAATATAATAAAAAATATTTATATTTTTAAAATATGAAACTAAATCGAAACAAACTGAAATTGTGTTGTATTTCACGGTTCCGATTTCGATTTACTCCAAAATCAGCTCAGCCCTGAGCATGCTCATCCCTAATTTTTACAATCCTACTGAAAAGCTCAGGAAATTCTAGTAAAATAGAAGTAATATAGAATATTTTTACTTGAAGAGAGTTATTTTAATTTTTCTCAAAACATTAATCAATCTAAATTAAATATAATAAAAAATATTCCATATTTTCTAAAATATAAAATCAGACTGGAACAAACTGAGACTGGGCTATATTTTACGATGTCGATTCTGATTCACCCCAAAACCAGTCCTGCCCCAAGCATGCCCGCCTACTTTTATAGTCCTGCTGAAAAGCTTAAGAAATTCTAGTGAAAAATAGAAGTAATATAGAATATTTTTAATTGAAGAGAGTTCTTTTCAATTTTCTCAAAACATTAATCAATTTAATTGAATATAATAAAAAAATATTGCATATTTTCTATATTTTTTGAAATATAGAACCAGATTGGGACAAACTGAGACCGAGCCGTATTTCACAACTTCGATTTCAATTCACCCCAAAACAAGTCTAGCCCCGAGCATGCTCACCCCTAGTTTTTTTCAGTCCTGCTTAAAAGCTCAAGAAATTCTAGTGAAAAATAGAAGTAATAAAATCTTATTTCTATCAAATTTAATTTAGATTGATCAATGTTTTGAGAAAATTGAAAAGAACTCTCTTCAAGTAATTTTATTTGAAAGGTTATATCATACTAGAACAAATGGTTGGGTGTCACCTTTAATTTGTTTGCCTAGCTATAAAAAATTCACTGGTTATGTAAGAAATTTTCTTATATCAAAACAAAATTTGCTTCGTGTAATAGAACGAGGGAAACATTGAATTTGCCCTCGAGCCTATTGGAATTTTCGATCCCGAAAATTGGGATTGGCTAACTGGCTCATTCACAAGACACTTCTACTACTACTACCAAACCTTTTCGAATAGTTTTTTTTTTTTAATTAGTTTGTAATTTCATAATTATGTGAAATTTTCTTAGTTGTGCTGAGGCTATTTAAACGCCATGGATATAACCCTAAAGACGATATTTCGCCAGCTTTGTTCGACTATTCCGACAACTGCTCCAATTGGCAGCGGGGTGCCTCGACTGGCTGTCTTAACTCGGAAGTGAGGTTTAACGCATCAAATGTTTGTACGAATATAATGTTGCATCGATGAACTTAAATATTAATTTGATTCCAAGTCCGAATAGCAAGAAGACAAGGAATATGTGTAAGAACCCCTTTTAGCTTCTTTTATCTTCTTCCTCGCCGCATAATACGTGCATCTTTCTTGCATTGGTTTCCCTGCTTTTTTACTTCCTAATCACTCCATATTATTCTTAATAAAACTTAGCTTTTTGCATGAATTTATGGGCCTCTTTGACTCCTCTTGTTACTAATTTTCTATCAAAATTTACGATATTCACCTAAACATGTGTTGTAATCAGTCGAAAAGAATAATACGACTAAAAAAAGTGACCTCTAAATTTATCGATCAATATATAAATACTCGATTTATCTTGGCACAGACTGAGTCGAAGCTGCAACGCTTGCTATTTGAATCATTTATTTTATTTAATGCTTAAATCTGATGAAGAAACTAGTCTATTGGGGTGAGTTTCTTGTCTTTATCCAGTTTCTTATAGAGGAGACAGAAGAAAGAACTGATCTATTTTCAAAATTGCACATACTTACAAACCCTAAATTTCATCCAGCTTTTAGCTCTGCTCATTTCATCATCATTGTTTGTTGAATCTTTGATTTTTAAAATAATCATTGACTGGTGGCTGCCTATTTTAATTAACGTTTGTTGACTTAAACAGTCTCGACCCCTCACACAAGCTACAAATGATGGGTGACGTGTAATTTTACAGTCTCAAATTTATTGTCAGAGTTTAAGATTTTGTTCATCGTATCCCGTATTTATTTCATATTTTTTGTCATAAATTTTCTAGGTTTATGAAGTTGACGATAGATATGAACTCTTATATGTATTTTCGTTTGACAATGATTCACTTCTTTGCTCTTACCTTTTTTATCGCTTGAGTTTTATCCCAATTCCCAATGCTAGAGTTCCTTCTTCAACAATGCATGGGTGAGACGAATCTATGGCAGTTAATTTCAAAACCAAACTCAGTTATTTTACAGCATGAAAGCTTGTTAGAGAGCCGCAAGAACTTCGGCTCCGGCAAGGAGATATTTCCAGTAGGATTAATGGTGAAACCTCTAGATAAAATCTGGTGTTTTTAGGAAGATGAAAGGAAAGTATCTGCTTTTTGTTTATTTAAGAGCAAAATAGAAAGACATCATCCAAATGAGAAGAAGAATATAAAAGGAATTGAAATTATTAATGGAGTTAAAATATAAAGGTTTTGAGAGTAAAAAGTTGAGCAGGAAGAACATTGATTCACCAATTTGAAATTTCTAATCTTTCACCAAAAACAATAGCTTACATCGTTCACGAACACCCAAGATGAATTTCCTGCAGTTTTGAAGAATAAAAAATTTAAAAGAATGAACAATTCTTTCCACTTTTCAGGTTGATAATTTTCCCAATCTCGATTTCTTCGTCGTCTTCTTCTTCTTCTTCTTCTTCTTGCTCGAGGATGATATAAAAGGAAGAATCGCAGACGTTTTACGGCGGATCAGAAGCATTGCAAATAACTTTGAATGTGAAGAATCAAAATACCTTCGGTTTAACTCCTCATATGAAAAAAAATGATAAAATGAAAGTAAAGCCATAAGTGGGCAGAGAAAACGGGGGTATTTTACAGAACAAATCAGAAGAAAAATGGAAGTATAGCTGTAATATCTAGTTATGGAGAGGATCGGGACAGCTCGGAACTGTCCTTTTGGTTTCTTGGAAACTTTTGCCGGAAGAGTTGAAACTAAGACTACTTCCATTGAGTTCTTCTCCATTTTTCTTCTCTGTAGTTTCTTCGAGCTTGGAGAGGGTGACAATGGCGGGTGGTAGGTTTCGCAGAGCTGCGGCCTGGCAATGGCAGAATATCCAAGTGATGGCCAAAATCATAACCACCGTAGAGCAGATGAATCTTCCACCACACATTGACATCGTAGAAAAAACTGGTATCGATTTGTGAAGCTTCTCTCTGGTTGTTCTAATGGCCTAAACTTCCTTTTTTTCAGCTAAAATGCATACTCCTTCTGGTTGTCGTGTTGACAAAATCAAACCCCTCTCTCTCTCTCTCTCTAGGAATTCACAATGGCATGGCATGAATGAGAGAGAGAGAGAGAGAGAGTGGACGAGTCAGAGATAGGGGGATATAATATTCACGTGCTCTATAATTATATACACGTAACTAGCGAGTTATAGATGTTGAACACCGACATAATTTTCAATAGTTGAAATTAAGGTAAGGGTTAGTCCATTATTTTAACGTATGAGAAAAATGTTCCATCATTTCATCAACATAATTTCTTGTAATAAGTAGACTCTAGCGTATATATGGTTAGCAAATCACCTTTCGTATTCATTTTTTGCATTAAATTTGTCACGTGACATCAAGCGACCTATTTCTTATGCAAAATTATATTCTACGATCACGAAGAACGAATTATGTGCAGGTTAAAATGGCTAAGAATAGGAGTAATATGCGAAGTAAATAAATCATAGAGTGTCACATAATTTTGGTGTAGATAACATGAATTAATATATTAATTTTGTACCGATTTTGGCTAAAAGAATCATACCCTAATAGCAAGGCAACTGGAAATCTATAGTAACACATCGCCTAATGCTTCTCGAGTCTAAAATGCGCTTGAATGCGCAAATGGAATCCAATATTATTCCATTAAATAGTGAAACCAAGCGTATAATTGGATTATGTACGAATATGGACGAATAAATAAACATAACCTAATACTCTCGAAAAAGGGATTTGTGTCACAAAGAAACGTCGAGGGGACATGCATAGGTAGAGCGAGTATTTATTGTAGGATAAATAAAATTATCTCAATAATTTGATAATATAGCTTATTATAATTTATGTCTTTCAAATTATCGCATTAATAACTTTACCTAGTTTCATACTCTTAATATTTATAAATCATAAAATTTTATTCATTTCATTGTGCTTGTATTAACTTCAAGTGTAATTGCTTGGTTAATGCGTTTTAGAATATAACTATTTAATTCACTCTTTAATTTCATTATAATTGATGTGTTAATATTCAATATATGTAATAAATTAGGATATTAATTTATACATGAAGTCTTAGAGTGATTGCATTTGATATCCCGAACCTTAGAAGTCGTCAATTGACTCCTTGATTTTTGTTAATTTTAACAAATATTGTTATCAATTTTGTAATTACATTTCATTAATTAATTGGGATAAAAATGTTAAAAATATTCTAATTTTTTTCTAATGTCAATTTAGTCAAATGAAAATGTATTATTTTTGCTTTTTTCTTTGATTAAATTGATGAAAACTACTAATAAAATTAACAAATCTATAAAAATTAAATAAAAAATGCGATGACACAAAACTGTGCATCCTAAATTGACATCATAGATCATGGAGCCCAATAAATTACAATATGATTAATTAATTTAAGATGACATTTGACTTTTGTCAACGTGTCAAATACTTAAATTAGGAATGAGTGGAGAAAGGAACGTGCGAAGGGGTTGCCGAGGAGATCGGGAGAATGCTCGTCCGGGAATCTCGCCACGGTGTTACAGATAGGCTTTCTTCTCCCAAAAATGTCCTTTCTCCTTTAGTTAATTGCAGTCTTGCCCTTTGATTGTTATCTTAATTTTAAATTAAATTTATCCAAATCTTTATAAATAAAAATAAATTGTTTTAGTGGCCTAATTCGGAAAGTATTACTATTTATTCTGAAAATCTAAATCATCCCCTTGAAATATATTATTTTAAATATTATATATATATATATATATATATATGTATCCAAAAAACAAATATTCTAATAAATATTTTAATGAAGTGCAATTTAAATTAGGGGTGGGCGGATCTGGTCCGATCCGACGATCTGATCCAATCCGATCGTATTCGGTCGGATCGGACCAGGTATTTGATAGATAAGTTTTTTATTTGATCCGACTTTCGGATCGTTATCGGATCGGATTGACTATCGGATTCAAAGCCAAATCCGACGGTCAATCTGATCCAATCCGAAAGTCGGATTGCTTAATTCAAATAAGCCGAAAGTCGAAAGTCGAAACCATAAATCATTCAGCATCCCCGACTCAGATTTTGGAATCCGAAAATCACCCGTCACAATTTCTCGACTCCGCTACTCCGACGACGGCCGCGAAGAACAGAAATGAAGATATAAATAAGTATGTAGATTTGATTTTGGATTTTTAAATTATTCCTGTAATTGTAATTGTAAATGAGTGGATTCGTTAAAAACGACGAAGAACAGAGGAAGAATCGACGGAGAAGCCACCTGGCCGTCGATACCCTCATCGGATCGCGTCGTTAATTACAAGTTTTTATAGAGAAATTTCTGAATTACAGATTTTTAAAAATCTGATCTGATCCGATCCGATTTCTTTAATCGGCTTCGGATTCGGATGGCACATGCATCCGAATCCGATCAGATCAAAATTGTTGATGCGATTGTTATCGGATCAGATTGAATTTGGCTCAATCCGATCCGATAACACCCAATGCCCACCCCTAATTTAAATATACTTTTGATTTTATTTTTGTAATGAAGTGCAATTTAATGCCACTCTAAAATCGAATATAATTTCATATCAACTCAAACTTGCATTCGCAATCTTGCAAATACTATGAGTCTTGATTGCACTTTTTGTTACAAAAATCCGATATGCATTAATAACCTGATGAATGCTCGAGAAATCAAAGAAGAGAAAACTTACTTGCCGATTGCTTTAAGAGTGCGATACATGTAAACAGTAGTCGATCAAGATCATGGTAGCAACAAAAAAACACAGCTCCGAGAATGAAGATTCCTTTTCTCGATGCTTCACAGAGAAGTTTTGTGCTAGATGATTTATCGATAATGTCCATTCTGGTCTTAGACTCAGCTTCCACATCCAAAAAGTATGACGACAAGATTAACGAGGAAGAGATGTTTTTAGACTTCAAACTTGCATGGATTGTCCAAGGATCTTATTTAAATACGTTCACAATTTAGATGACTACAAAACTTTAGGGTAAAAATTCAAATTAGGCCTGCGTTTTGAATAAATAGTCTAAATCGAACTTGAGTTTGAAGAAAACTCCATGAATTTTTAGATGTTTTGTCTTTTGCTAAATAAAACATTTGAAGCATGCGACCTTACAAATCTGGCGTTAAATGGATTATTTTATGCTGTAAAGGTGGAGAAGAAGACGACGAGGTTTGGGCTTCAAGTGAACTAGGGTTTTCTTAAGAAGGGTCTCATCAAAATCCAGCCATTATTGTTTAAATTGCATAATATAGTTGTATATCGATTATATTTACGGTTTCCCGTGTTATATTTTTCACGTCAATCTTGATTGTTGAGCATAAATGTGACACTCAAAAATCACATTTGAGTGTGAAGACAGGATAGACGTATTTGAGGAGGGCGTAGTTTCGGGTGGAGTGAAAAGTATCGTAAGAGGAGTTATAAAGATGGGAAATCATTTGCACACATATATTATCGAAACAAGGTCACGTTCTCATGTACAATAGTCACGGAATTAACTTCTGTCACGATTAAATTAACTTAATTCAAATAGTAAATGAGCTTAATACTTTTATTTGAAGACCTGCCTACGTGGTGATGATTCGCTCACATGTCATCATTCGAAGGTTAAGTTACCTTTTTTGCTAAAGTTGTGTCAGATATTTGCTTGTAATGTTAATTTTAATGCTGGAACACCTTAATATCTAAACAAAAAAAAATCTTCCCTTCGCTCGAAAATCCCTTGAAACGACCAAACTCAACAACTGATACCGACATAAATTTTAATGGCATAGTGTCGAAGCCAATTCATCTTCTACCCTTAGCATCACCAAATTATGACAAACATCTAAACCAAATAGACCTAATGCATCTAAATATTAAATTTTATGCGCAATTAATTGAATTAATTTAGCAATATCCTCATAGAGCTCTTATGTCCCTTTTTTATATGCATTCGGATTGAAACTTGTGACAATTCGGTCACAAGATCGCCATAAATATAAATCATGAGCACAACTATAAGGTCTTAAGAAGATCATATATAAAATACTTTAGTTTGATTTTATATTTTGACTTTACATATTATTTAGTTATTTTTTTATGTTTGAAGACAGTAGATATTATACTTTTATTTTATTAATATTTTAGCTTGTTGAATTTTGATTAGTTGCGTTCAATTCTTTTTACAAAAGTGGATGATATAAGTTATTAAATTTATTCTCTTAGCTTGAATTTATATTTTCCGTATTTAAATTATTATTATTTTGTTTAAATCTTTAGAATCTACCATTTTGTATTATATTCTTGGATAAAATCTATACCATATATGTTATTTTATGAAAGGAGTAAAATTGAAATCGAACCACTGTTGAACCAAGTATCTCGGTTCGGTTCTTACAAATTTCTTTCAGATTTTTCAGTTTCAGTTTTAAAACCAAATAGTTATTAATTTGGTTCGATTTCTAGCAATTGAATTGAACTTCTCACCCCTATCATATATTACCCTTGTCTCAATCAAAGTCCCACTAGAAACTATCAAACAAGTGAGCGAGATTGTTACTCATCAATTACAAACAAATTGTGGCTGAAACCAAAATTCAAACCTTCAAGTTGAATCCATAATCAAGTATTTACAAGACCTAGAGTTTTCTTCACATACAATGAGAAATCTTAACTTCTATGTGTGAGAGAAAACTAATTTGTAGAAGAGGAGAGAGAGCGGTCTGGTTTTGACATGTTTGGTATACAAGAAGAGAGATTTCTCGATGTTCTTCGAGTTTCTATAAGTTTATCGGGTTCTCAAACATTTTCTAAACTTACGAAGAAATCAAGTTTATATTTTCAACCCAATGGTCTTCTTCTGTAATATTAACTTTGTCTGATGTCTTCGGTTTTGTTCTCGTATGATTAGGTACTCTCTTGCTCTTATTTCACAATTTATAACATATATTTAACGACTTTCATTCTTTTAAATAAAAATTACAATTCTTATAATTGATTTTTCGACTTATATGTTCTTTTAACTCCTCCAAGTTAGGTTCAACTAAGAATCGCTAACCAAGAAATGACGAACAAACCCACATGTCCGAAGGTCTATGGAATTTCCTAGCAAATCCCACTATGAAACTCTTGAGTTAGTTTAAGATACGGTAGTAGGCGCCTGCACGGGCATAACTCAATTAGCTCAAAGATGGTAGATTGGGTACAAGAGCCTAGGTTCGACGTCTGCACTGTCTTAGTATGTGAGTTGTTACCCCCAATGTTGAAGTAACTCCTTGGGATATCAGGTAAATACTTCCTATCTCTGGACCGCTGAATCACCGTGATTTAACTCTTTCAAAATCTGTCGAGCCGATGTGTGAGAGCTCTAAAAATAAGAGATTTTGTATTTTGAGTACAACATACAGTAGTGATATGAGCCCTGGGGATATGTTAGCTTTTGGTCAAACTAATGATTCTTATCAGCCAACCATGGGATATGCCGACTTTTATTCCGCTGGCTGTCCTCACTTCTAAATGATTACTTTGAAAAGAGAAAAGTTTGGTGATTTGAACATGTTTTTTCTCTCCGTATGAACATTGGGTAATGATGATTCTTGCAATCAAGATGACACCAATGTCATTAATAGAAATATTCAATTATTAATTATATTAATTCAATCATTATTTAGCACATGAATAAAGCAAAATATTACGGGAAAACTATTATCTTTAGTCGATAAAGTTCTTGAGGTGAAGTCTATGACGAGTGATGAAAATATTGTACGTTCAAAAACGAGTCGTTGAAATAAAGTGAGGATGATGATGCAACGTCTTTATCGTTGAATTACACCAACTGCAGAATCATCTCTCTTTCTTTTAAAATTCAAAGATTTAATGCTAAGAAGGAAGAAAAACAACCCCAAACCCACGAAGAAATCTCACTTTGCAATGATGAGATGAGCTAACTATATACAGAGAATCTCTTTTCTTGACTATACTTCCATTATTTCTTCATTATGAATAATGTCTCCTACATTGTTTATTATTATCGGAATACACGAGTATTTAGGCGATTTTCAAGATAGAACCGAAGATAAAAAGAATTTTAAACATTCAGTTGCAATTGCAGTTAGTCTTGTAAATGTAAGAACCATTCAATATTAACTAATTGTATACTATAGAAATTCAAAATCTCACAAGGGCCTAAAAGATTGGAGTAAAGATTAAACTCGATAATGATATTACGAGAGTTTTGGCTCAAGAGTTATAATCTTGTATTAAGTAGATCGATGCTCTGCGCATTTTGATTTTTGGTGTCTCGATTGTTGTAGACTCAAACCTCTTTACAATGTCAAAAAATGCTATGAATCGAATTCGGATCATTTGAAAGTCGAATGCTTGTGCACGTAAATATTATTATTCATCATATTTGATTTTTGCGACTTCTCGATGGGAAAATTTCCTTGCACAAAGTGTAGAATCAACCTAACCAAAACATGTGCTTACAATTGATTGCAGTTAGACCAAGATTTACCGTTCCGAACGGATTAGTCTAACATTAAACATGTAAATTAGCTTGATCAATACCACAAATAATACTGATTAAGACACTGAATCGAAGGCTCGAATAATGAGCGTAAGAAGAGAAAGCTATCGGTCATAATTGAACGTCAACTTAATTAGAAAATTTTGATAAGAGAATAATTCATTTGTCAAGTTAGAAGGCTGATTTCATTGCACGTGTGCATCATCCAGAAGCAAAAGAAAAGACGAAAGGGGGTGTTCATACTAATTTCTGAAATTAGGTTTCTTCCACAAGATCTGAAGGGGAGCCCACTGAATGATCTCCGCCGTGCTCAGATAATTTAAAAGTCAAGGTTGTTGAAAAGCACCATTCCAAAAGTCCATGCTCCTTCTTCATCTTTCAAGTTACAAAGTTTGGAATTTTCGAGTTTTAACCGTTATTCTAAAATCAGCTATCCGTTTTAAATAATCGTCCGGTTATTGCTCGCAACCGAAGATCGAACGTGTCGGGATACATGTAATGGTTGCTGAAGTACCATGCACGACCAGAAATGTCTCTATTATTACACGAAATGGGAGGAATAATCTGTTTTATTTTTCGAATAAAACTTCATCTTGAAATGTTTGAATGCATGAATTTATATTCAAGATTCGCGGTAATGTTTTTTGTTTCCGGCATTGTCTCAAACTTATGTTATTGGGTAACATTACTCATGTATGATGCTTTGGTCGATTGTTCGAATTTGTGAATTCGAGAGTTACCGTGTAATTGAAAATCATAAGAAATAATGTTGGCTAATTTGGAATATATCCGCACAAAATTGACATTCTTGTAAATCTATTACGCTAGTAAAATCGTTTTCCTTTTAACATTAATGGAATGATGTTTGGAACCTATATCAAGAATGTGAGAAAATAGGAAAGAATTGGATTTATTATTATATTTTTTTCTATTAAAAATATTATTTAAAGAAAAGATTTATTATTTCTAACGTATGTATTTAACCGTTTCATATTTAGTTAATATCTACATAATTTGAAACACAAATTCACTAAAACAATGCAAAAACCGTCCGGGGTTCGACTGCTCCAACAACGGGTAAGCCGATAAAGCGCAACTGAGAAAATATCGTATCTCGGAAAGTTCAAAGTGTCGATGCCAAGAACAAGATATCGACTGCTTGTGACAATGGTTGAACGAACCTAGAGAAGCTGTCGAATAGTGCCCAATGTATCCTAGATTTATGTCACACTACATGTCGACCGAACTGTGAGAAATTGGTAGAAAAGCTATAAATTGAAACAGCTTCAATTCGAACTTGTTCTTCAATCAAAATCCTCTTTATAAACGTTGCTTTCATCTTTAGAAGTTGATAAACTCGCTACTGCCACGCTCCAGGTGTCCTATTTCATTCTTCTCTCTCTAAAAGTGTCGACTTCCAAAGAGTCCATCTTGGCCTTCCGATTCTATGACACTTCTCTTCCTCCTTTCTCACTCTTCCTCCCATTGCTATTCCTCCAACGTTCTCCATTCTCTCTCCTACCGCCCAAGCTGGCCTCGCATGGCTTCCGTCCCCCGCCGCGACTTTCATCCCCGGAAAGCGAATGTCGTCGTCATTATGGGCGCCACCGGATGCGGAAAATCACGGCTCTCCGTCGACCTCGCCACCCGTTTCTCCGCCGAGATTATCAACTGCGACAAAATGCAAGTCTATAAAGGTCTGGACATAACCACCAATAAGATTCCATGCCACGAAAGACGCGGCGTTCCCCACCACCTTCTCGGAGAGTTTGATCACCTCGAAGGCGAGGTCACCCCCTTCGACTTTCGCCTCCACGGCGGAGCTGCCGTCCATGACATCGCTTCCCGGAAGAAACTGCCTCTGATCGTCGGAGGATCTAATTCTTTCATCCACTCTTTAGTCGTCAACCGTTTTGATCTCTATTCCGATTCCCATTTGTTCTCTAGCCCACATGTAATCACCCCAGAGTTCCGGTACCGGTGCTGCTTCATCTGGGTGGACGTCTATTTCCCCGTCCTATCATTATATCTATCAAACCGAGTCGACGCAATGCTCGAATCGGGCATGTTCGAGGAGCTGATCGAGTTTTACGACCCAGAAGAAACTGAATCCCAGCTCCAAGTCGGTCTGAGAAAGGCGATCGGGGTACCGGAGTTCTACAAATATTTCAGAAAGTTTCCGGCGAGAAGAGAGAGAGAAAAGGTGGAGAGAGAAGCGTACGAAGAAGCAGTGAAGGAGATAAAGGAAAACACGCGCCGCCTTGCGAAGAGGCAGATGGGGAAGATTATACGGCTGAGGAACGGAGGGTGGGACCTGAAGAGAGTGGACGCCACCGATGCATTGAGAAAATTGTCGTCAGAGAAGTGGTCGGAAATATGGGAGAATCAGGTCGTGGAACCAAGCGTGAAGCTTGTGAAGAGGTTCTTGGAGGAGTAGGTTTTCCAGCCTTTTCCAGCTACATTTTTTCAGGTGGTTTTGAAATTATTCACCCTCTCTCTCTCCCTCTCTCTCTCTAAAACACGTATTTAAATATTATTTTCACTCCAATAAAACCTAAATTTAAAGATGCCAATTTAAACTATCAAAGTTATTTGATCAAATTAGTTTTCGATAAATTCACTTTAAATCACAGACTTTTCGACCCATTGAAATCAAACTTGGCATCGTGAACAAAATCATACCTTAAACCGAACCGGACCAAATTATATAATATTTATAGATTTGTAAATTGGTTTTAAAATGAACAAAATAAAACAAATAAAAGTGGACCAAGCCAAGCCAAGACAGAAGGAATAGTCGAAAATCTCGAAAACCAAAACCAAATCTAGAAAATTAAAAAAAAAAAAAAACCAGTTCGATGTTTGATAAGTCTAACAAATAGCAAAATACAAGGTTAAAGTTAGTTTCGATGGACGTCCAAATATTTATACTTTATCATACTAATTTTATTACTCAATAAGTATGCTTCATTATGTAATGTCATTCCATAATATTCCTTTACTCTTTATTCTTGCTCAACTTTTAAATTTGTACCTCATTTGAAGTGTTTTTGAAATAGAGAATTGTTGATAGGGTAGGAACCAATTTTGCGACCAAACTATCTAATTTTTTGACAAACCGACCATCAAACTTTAAAATTTGACAAATTGTCCAATTCGGTGGCCTAAAATTGAAACTGGAACACATAAAATCTCAGAAAATAATTTATACCGGTCGACTCTTACATTATACCGATCGACTCTTTTTACAACGTCGGTCGACACTTTGTAGTCTACCGGTCGACTCTTTGCTATTTGCGGTCGACACTTTTTCGTCTACCTGTTGATTAAGTGTCGACCGCAATCCATATATTCCGAGCCCACGAGCCAGCTCGAGCGAGCCGATATGCTAGGCTCGGTACGGGCTCGAGCCAGACTCGGCTCGGCACTGTAGCAAAACGAGCCGGGCTCGGACTGTTACAGTGCCGAGCTGGCCAAGCGAGCCGGCTCGCTCGAATTCCACCACTAGTCCAACTCATGACGGTGGCCTAAAATTGAAACTCGATCACATAAAATCTCTGAAAATAATTTAGACAGAGGGATCTACAAACCTATCCAGAGTTATCTTTTGAACGGTAGAATTGTTTATTGATGTACTGATTTTTAAGAATTGTTTTATTTTTCACATTAAAAATTATAATAAAGCGTATAATAAGGAAAATACACAAAATTTTTAAGAATGTTGTTTTATAATATTTTAAATGTGGTAAAATTTTTCAAGTCATTATAATAATAGTCGCCCAAGAAATTAAATTAAAACAATTAATTTATTTTTAAAAATTGACATGCGGCACGGAAACTATACCTGTTGTGCCTAAACGTGGCGCAACAGGTGCTACTTTTTGGGTGGTCCAGCTACCGTGCGTGATCGATTTGTCAATTTTCAAAGTTTGATGACTTGTTTGTAAAAACTTATAGTTTGATGCAAATTGGTTTTTGCCCTAGTTAATATTAATTTCTTTGGATCTCCGCATGATTTTTTTTGTTGGACCTAATTGTCGTAGTAGAGTTGAGAATGAGATCTAACACGTAAAGCCCACAACCAACCAAGTAATGTAAAATTGAGAACGCATTATTTGGTCCAACTTCCATGTGCTACTTCAATTTATATTAAGGAAATATTCGATTTTGATACATTGGCTTTCAGTCACGTATACTCTTTTTAACAGTCGATTTGTAACCTTAGTTATTGCACAATTAAAATTCTAGAAGTATCGGGTAACATTTAAAGTTTTACATAACTATAAGATTAAGGATCCATTTAATATGTATAATATTCTGTATGTCATATAAATAATGATTAACGATTGGATCGGTTTCATTTGATTAACGCTTCCAACTTTCGGTCATCGACCTTGCGTTTGAAAAATCGACCTTGCAAGAGTGCCATATTTTTACGTTCAATATGTGATTTCGTGTTGGAAGGTCTTCAAATTATCGATATCGTTTCTCTCACTCGTCTTGTGCGCATTCTGTGTAAAGATCCATATGTGACCTTAATTTTATTGGTAGAGTCTAGTATTAAAAAATGGTTGTGAGGCTTGTTCATATAATGTTTTACTTGTATGTACTATTATTTCGATATCTACCTCATTACATTGCCTCAAGAATCCCTCTCCAAAAAGTCAATATTGATATATTTTTTTATCATTTTTCATTGAAAACAACGATGAACATCAACAAATTTATTTCAAATTGCAGATAATAGACGTGAATGAAATGGTGGGTTAGATCCAAAAGGAAAGAATCAAGCGTGGGTTGGAAAGTTTTGAATGATTACGGCAATCAGGGACCATGAAACTGAAACTTCTGGGATGAAAAAACGTGGAAAATTCTGTGAAAATGTCTGTTTCTCTGTCTTCTAACTTTTATTTTCGAGAAATGAATGATTGAAACGTTATTTCAAATGGGGACCAAATAGCTAATCCATTATGCGGACAGCATTGAATAAATCTCGCAGTTTCTGCAGGACCAGAAACCCTAGGAGAAGAAGATGACAACCAAGAGGGAATCCAGTCCCTGATGAGAGGGTGTCCGATGTAAGACTAAACCCTAATTTTTTACACATCAACTGCAATATATCACTCGTCAAGTCGATAAGTATTCATTTCCAAATATCTTCAAATCCCAAAAACATCGTCAAATAGCATATAATTTAAAAGTGAAACTTGTTACTTAGTAAAAGGAAGGAGGTAGAGAAAGAATTAAATGGTTGAGGAACATCTGAAATAACGAAATTTATTAATTAAAATTAATTTATTTAACCAGACAGCTGCTGATGAAAAAGACGAACCACAACAAATAGGTTTACAACTCAGCAACTCAGCGCAGTGTGTTGCCAATATCGATAACGAATCGATATTTGATATCTGCTTTCAGAAGCCTCTCCACGGCGGTGTTCACGTAGTCCATCGGAATAACCTCGATGTCCGCCGTTATGTTGTGTTCGGCCGCAAAATCAAGCATTTCTTGGGTCTCCTTCAAACCCCCGGTTAAACTTCCGGCCACCATTTTCCTCCCTGTAATTATGGAAAAAACTCAATATAAGTCAATTCAACCCAGTTTTTACCTCGAAAAAAAATTGTTTGTTTACCAGAAGCGAGGGGTAAGGACGGAAGTTCAAAAGGCTTATCTGGTAGTCCAAGCAAGATAAGTTTTCCATGTGATTTCAAAAGTCCAATGAGAGGAAGAAGAGAATGAACCGCAGAGACTGTGTCGATGATCCCATCAAACGTGCCCATGGCGGCCTGTTCAGACGCGAAACTAAGTTATTTTGAGCTCCCCAATAGCCGAAAACGAAGACAGATTTCAAAGCCAATCACCTGTAATTCTTCTCGATTACGGCTGTTCAAAAAGGAATCAGCACCAAGACGTTGAATAGCCTCCTCCTTTTTATTAGCCGATGTGCTAATCACCGTGACCTTAGCGCCGAATTCCTTTGCAAACTTGACGGCAACATGGCCGACGCCGCCGAGCCCTACAACGCCAAGATGCAGTCCAGGCTTGTCGAGCCCGTAATACCTCAACGGGCTGTAAACAGTGATGCCAGCGCATAACAATGGAGCTGATGCATCTAATGGAAGGCTGTCTGGAATGCGAACGACGAAGTGTTCATCCGTCACCATGTGGTCCGAGTAACCTCCGTATGTGGTGGTTCCGTCCAAGTCTTTTGATCCGTAGGTGGCTATCGACTTTGGACAGTAACTTTCGAGGTTGTTCGAACAATCTTCGCACGAGCGGCACGATCCGACATAGCATCCGACACCCACCCTGTCTCCGACCTTAAACTTGTCTACTTTGGTGCCAACTTCTGTCACTATACCGACAACCTCATGCCTGCAAATTTAAGCCGTTTCAAGTGAAAGAAACAGTGAATCATTAGATGAAAGAATTTGACATTTTTCTATGAATATATATACCCTGGTACGATCAAGTGAAAGAAACATTGAATCATTAGATGAAAGAATTTGACATTTTTCTATGAATATATATACCCTGGTACGATAGGATAGGTGGATGCTCCCCATTCGTTCTTGGCCATGTGATAGTCAGAATGACACACCCCGCAGTAAAGCACCTTAAATTTGACATCCTTCTCTCCCGTTGCTCTACAACACAGATCGATAATCAAGAAGAAAAAAAAGAAATTAAAATGAGTAGCAGAAAAGAAACACAGGGAAGATATTGACCTTCTCGAGAAATGGAAAGGAGAGAGGACACCAGAAGTGTCTCGGGCAGCCCAGCCAAATGCCTTATTGGGTAGCTCCATTTCTGCGTACCCCGCCGTTCAAAGCTTTCTCTAAAGCATTGGAGAATAGAGGAAACCCTAAGGCCGATGCCGGTTGTATCACTCAATAAAGAACAGGTCCTTAAATACACAACGACACGAGTTTTACATTGGTAGTGACAGAAAGGAACTTTGCCAAGTTAGGAAATATGGTAATTCCTGCGTTCTGAAGTTCTTTACCGGCCTTTTGTTTTGTTCTAATCTGACCTTAAAAATGGAATCTGGAGTTTTATCATCGTTTACTGGACGAGAATCCTCCAGCCATAGAACTGGCTAGTCCTTTCATGCTTTAAAAGAACGAGGTCGATGATTGAAGCTCACTTAATAACAAATCAAAAGACACAAGAAGAAAACACATGATGCAAACAAAATGAATAAACTAAAAACGAATCTCCAGGAAGAAGGATCCTCTGAGCGTCTGAACATTTAAATCCAGAAGAAGATTAAAGGACAACGTGGAGGGCAAAATAAAGAAGATAATACCATCATTCTCACGTATATAAAATGACCAATAATGCACATCACTCACTGCATACAGAGAGTTGTCACGCTAAATAATTGGAGTTCGAGAAGGGCAAACTTTACGTCAAGCTAAGATCGTCCAATAAACGAGCCTAAAATCATATTTTCTTTTTATTATTTATGATAATGTCAGGTATAATACTTACTTGTTATTTATCTAAAAAATAAAATTATTATAAAAAATAAAAGATAATTCTGCAATTCTTTTCCCGTAAGGTTGACCGGTTGAGTGCTCAGTTTTTGATAAATAATCGAAAAAGACCCGAGTTTCAAAAAAAATACAAAAAATGTTTTGTCGTACGTACAAAGAAACGTCCGAAAAGTATTATTTTTTAGTATTTTGATTCAATTTTATCATCTATTTCTTTAATTCATTGCTTTGTCAATATGATGCAAAGTTATTTATGAATTTAACAAAAATTTGTAAAGCCAAAGATTTTGAAAGTTTTTCCCCGAGTTGAAACCTTATCTTTTCCCTAAATCGATCCGTAAAAAGATCAATTTAAAGCATCGCACAATCGTTTGCGAGCCTCTTTAAATAATATCCGGTCCATCAGAAGCTATGTTTTGTGGACAAACATAGAATTTAAGAAAAAGAAAAGCGCGGAAATTTTCTTTTACGGAATTCGATAAATTTATAATAATAAGAAAAGCGCGGAAATTTTCTTTTACGGAATTCGATACATTTATAATAATGAATTCTAGTGTTTAAACCTAACTATTAATAATAAATAATAAATATTATTATTACTGATTAATGCTCGTTGAATAAGAAATAGTGATACTACAATAATAAACGATTTCTCATCCTCTAGAAGTCGCATGACATTACAAAGCTAGGTCGAACAAGTAACACATGATAAGCATCCAACCACGACATCCGATGCGATACCATCTTTGTAGACATGAAAATCTCGCAAACTTCATGTTCGATCCCTTTACAATTCCACAAAAGCTTCTTAGGACATGATATTTTCTCCCATGTGTTCATGGTCTTCATCAGCATGTTGGAAACTATGTTTTTTTGTGCTGCTGACCGTCGATGATCACATTTGAGACACGATTTAAATATGGTATGATTTGTCAATATGAAATTCTAGCACCTGCATAAATATTTACTTCGAGACCTGAAGATTTCGTGTTTTCAAGATTTGTAAATATGGTATGATGTTTACTTCTATTTTATTAAATATTGTTTAAAAAAATCCAATAAATCAACGAGATTTGCAGAATTCCTCGTTCAATTCTCAACCAACATGATTTTTTAATTCAATTTAGGATTATTAAATTTCCAAAAAAAAAACACAACTTTTCCAAATATCGATAATTATATTGAACATAGAACCCTCAACCTTAAATTCAATATTTTTCAGTCACAAAAGGGGTTTATGCATGTGGAGAACATAAATACAACATAAAGATAACACAAAGTAACACAAATTCTTTCTTTTTCCAATCACAGTATCCTTCCCTGCTTAAGAATTAATAAATCTGCAGTTTTTTCTCACTTCACCAGAGAAAAAGCTCTCTGAATTTGTTATGTTTCCCATCTTCACCATGGAATCTGCAAACTGTTGAAAGAAAGCCAGAGGGTCCGCGGCATATTGCTTCACGAGCTGCTTCGTTTGAATTCCGAGAGGGCTCGAGTATAGCTCTTGGTCTGAGTTTAGTAATCCCTCTCCTCTTAGAAGTATGTGGTAATATGAATTGTCAAACTGCTCTGGGGTGATGTAGTCCATTGAAGTGATATTATTGTTGTTCTTCCGACCGTCTCGAGGGCACGTGGATTGTAAGTTCTTCAAATATGATTCTGATGTTTGTGAAAAGTCTCCATAGATTCTATGTCTGAAGTTCTCGCACCGTGCCTTGCCGATGGTGTGAGAGCCTGCATCACACATTTAACAAGATTGTATTTTTCTGTGAATTTCGAGCCAGTGATCGACGGATAGATAGACTTGTTATTGTCGAAAAAATTAGGAAACGGAGAACATCACAAACCGGTATGACTCGAATATGCCAACAATAGTGGAGTTTAGTAATCGTGTTTTCAGATCATAAAACTAAAAACTCAATATGCTAGCAGAATATCGTGCATTTTGCGTCGAATTTTATCCGAATTCGTTATCAAATTTTACTCTAAAGTCATCGATCGCAGTTAGCCTGGAGAAAATTGTTACTATACACATGAACGTACCTGAAAGTGCTACCATGTCCGTGACCGAGAGGCCTTGATAAAGAAACTTGGAAATTAGACTGAGAAGGCCCTCGTTTGCAGTAGGAAGATTAGAGTTTGCAAGTTCATAGCCTGCAGTTATAGAATCCTTTCTCCCTAAAGGAACGTCCCAGTAAGGTCCACCAACCTGTAGATTGAAAAGACAATATTCAGAACACCAAATTTACAGCACTCCACTTTAAAGTTTGTGATCAATGTCAGAGGAATTACCAGAATCACAGCATCTCTGGCTGCAATGGTAAGAATATCAGCACAAGAAACTATTTCCGGGCACTCCGATTCAAGCTTGTTCTTGATCTTGTCAATCAGCTCAAAACCTTTGAGGGAGTTTGTGTTGGGGGAGGCCGTCTTCTCACCCTGTAATGTGATCGTGTCGTCCAACAAAACCGAACCGTCACATCCCTACAAACCCTTTGCTCATTAGTGATTAAAGGTGCTATGTAAAATTGTTCGAAATTCGAATGATAAACTAGAAAAATAAGAAAGCATTATGCAGGTGACATGAGTATATATAGACAGAAAAAACCTCCAAAGAAACGACACACATAAATCTTAACAAAGAATTTTTACTTAAAAGACAAACGATGCTACATACCTGAACAAAACAGTCATGAAAGTGCAACCGAACGATCAAAGCCGCGTTACGAGCATCGGAGAGCACAGCACATTCCGTTTCTTTCTTGATAATCTCGAATACAGTCGGACAAGTTGATTCATAGTAATCTAAAGTGAGTTGTGGGTCACTTGCATTCAAGTTAGTGCTGAAAAGGAACAAAAAAGAAAGCATTAGCTGCAAAATGAAGGTGAGCCCAAGTGCCATTTTCTTGCTCTGCAGGCTTCCAGAGACGTTATGAAAAAAACTAGAGCCATGAAACATGGTTTTATTGAAACTTAAGTCAACGGAGGATGCAACTAATATCGATATGGTTGGTGGGGTTTCCCAAACCAAAAAGTAACTTAGGAGAGAGAGAGAGAGAGAGAGAGGTGTAGAGAGACAGACTTCAAGGAAGCTACCAAACAAGGATGAAAAACGCTACAAAAAGTCGGTGATTTCTCAATTTTTAAACAAGGTTTGAACGAGTATCCCTCTACTTAAACAGTAGAAATTAGAAAGGTTGAGCCCCTATGCATTTGGCTTTGAGTGGTTTAGTGGTTATAAGAACAGATAGTTTCGTTAAGCAGTATTCGTGACCTCTAGCCTGTCAAATTTCTAGCACACGCAATTTTTAAGCAAATTCACAGCAATCTTCTAGATTTTCAAGAGATTTCTTGCACAAACACTTAACCAGTATACAAAACATTATCCAATCCATCAGTAAAATAAGAAAAATACATTCTAAGATTCTCCAATTTCGACATAATCATGGAAAATCAATTCCAGATGGCTATTACCGTGTCAAATATAGTTACTCAGACATACAAATCAGAATCAGACATTTTTTTCGATAGGTATTCATCGCCATTGTTTCCGATCGAGGTAAAATCCAAGTGAGATAGCACGTTCTTACTTAGCACTGATTTGAGGAGGGACTCGACAGAATGATTGTGTTCTGGCCAGCCAAGACATAAAGTTGCTCTAATGTTCTTCATCTGGCATCGGCTCAATAGGGCAGCGGCAAAGCCATCAATAACGCTTCCTGATGGATAATAGTCCAAGCCTGATAGCGCTGAGCTGCTGCTTTTGAGTGCTTCCTGTTCGGAGGAGGTCTCGAGCTTGAAAGCGTATGTTTCGTCCGGAGCGAGTTTTCCTCGAAAATTTTGTCTCTGAACTGAATCCAAAATCAAAACCCTTTCAGGGACTATTTGATTGCCTATCAACAACTTTGCCACACTGTGAGATCGCTCGGCAGTGACAGAGCACTGAACACAGATCAAAAGAACTGATTCATCCGCATTATCGAGTGAGTAGATGTTGCAAGATTTGTCTCCGAAGGAGGGCCGCACGTGGTTACCCGAGAAAGGTATCTCAGGGAGAATGACACTTCCTACTAGTGTTTTTGACGATAAATGATGGAAGACATAGAGAGAAGGAGATGAAATGGCCACAATGACGAGAGAGGGATGTAGAGGTTTATCAGATTTAATATCAGAGAACAATAGAAAGGGAGACGGAAGAGGTGGTGATGGTGGAGCAAAATTGTTTAGCTCCTCTTGGAAGAACCTAGATGGTGGGGGAATCTCTGTCAGAACGTCTTCCATGTATTCCTGTAAAAACAACACAGTAATCAAAGAATGATATAGCACAAATCTAACACAAACATAGATGTTGAAAAGTTAATTCACAAAAATGTCATACAATAAGAGAAGTATCCAGATTCCAAATCATTCACTTTAAAGATATGAACTCATGAAAGAATAGAAAGTTTTTTTTATCAAAAAGTTAATTCCGCCAAAAAGTAAAAGACGGGAATCAGATTCTCTGGTGGCAGATTATTTTCAACTATAACTGTTCTAATAAGAACTGATCAACATTATGCCAAGTTAGCAAGTAGGCTACTGAGCTAAGCTAATTAAGCAAAAAAAAAATCATTGTTTCAAAAATTCGTTTTTGAAAATTCGTTTTTGGTTTTTTATAATATCTACTGTTCTAATACATAAAACTCTTGCACTAATGTATAGACAGTAGATATTATAAAAAACCAAAAACGAATTTTTAAAATTCGGCTGTTTATTTCAAATGCGGTTAAAGAAAATTCAACCTGTCACCTTGTATAAACGAAAGATTAGAGTTTCACAATTATAGTTCATGGATATTTAAGCCAAGTTAGCAAGTAGGCTACTGAGCTAAGCTAATTAAGCAAAAAAAGAAAAATCATTGTTTCACACAGGAAGGGGCGAGATGCAGGAAAGCTAATGAACAAGAAAATAAATGGAAGGAGGGTAGAATGATGTATCGGTCTATAGTTGAAGAGAAACAAAGAAAGATTAGATGGAGACATTCCTATTCTTGTGTCGTCTTAATGGAGACATTCCTATTCAGTGAAAATCTATTCACTGAACTTTTTACATGGTGTTAAATTCATATAGTTTTTTAAAATTTGCATATCCTTCTAGGAATCAATGGTAAGTAAAAGAGATGATGTGGGAAAATTAACCAGATGATGAGTTTTCAAGAAAGATCTAGAGTTTCTCAGGGAGCAGATTTCAAAAGTTGGAAATGATGATTAAGCCATAACCTAGTTAAGTCACATGACGTAACACGACAACGATAAGCTAATTAAGGATAAGATGGACATATCTCCAAGGAAGCAGGTTCGGATATTGGAAAAGATGCGTAAAACACTAAAACCTAACTTATCGGCACCAATTAGGGTGACCAGCTATAACTTTGAGAACAAATGAGGTTAAAATTATAGGGGTTCTAACATTGAAATCACATCATCTCTTCAGCAAAAGCAAACGACATTTTCCTACAACTGATTCCTAATAGTAAAAGAATCCATTCAAAAAAACCAATCAAATGACTAAAAGATCAAGGCGATCAAAACCAAATATCAAACCTCGATAAAAACGGCAAAATTTTCAGAACTCACTAGAATCTCTGAACGGATCGATGTCGGAGGCAGTAACCAGAATTCCTTTTCGAAGCTGAATTTGCTGAACGTTGAGAGCGAGTCTCATTGGATGGCTAGGGCAGGTCCGCCACTTGGGAAGAGAGAGACGATTAATGGGCTTACTAGAGATAGGCCCAGATCAAATATTATGAAATAGGATTCTGCAAAACCAGACTGGGCTGTGATCCAAATTAAAATTGTCAATTTTAAATTAATTATTAATCTTAATTTTTAAAAATCATAAAATTAAAAAGTAGACCGATTAAAAAATGACTTAAAATTGCATAAAATCCAACATAATAAATCCATATATAAACTCAAATACTAGTTCCAGGTCTAATCGCTCAAAACCTGAAGCAAATATAATAAAAATATATATATTTTTTTAAATATGAAATCAGACCAATATAAACCGAAACTAAATCCTACTTCACAGTTCTAGTTTCGAATCACCCCAAAACCGACTAGGCCCGGACCCTATCCACCCTTATTATAGACAACCCAAACTAGCTAGCAAAAAAAATCTGTATATTGTTGATTGGGAAGAAAAATTAAAAAAATGAAGGTTGATGACATAATAAAATATTAAAATAATAGTAATTTGAACGATATTAAATGACACATAATGGCCATTGAGAGTATAACGTAAAATTAGAGAGTAAATGTAACATTACTCGTCCTTTTTACTAACCGTATTAATATTAATTATCGTTTTTAGGGTTTCTAGGAATCTCGCGTTTTCATATTTACAAACTCAACCCATTACACATGTTGCTAAGCAACCGTGACAAAGAGGATGACAATGATATGTGCTTATATTATATCATCCCTTAAATATTGCTTTAAGCTCTATGCTCTTAGTGGATGGATTTCGATATAAAAACACTTTGTACAGATAAGTATGCATACGATTTATTAATGGCTTTGGTCGGTTGCAAAAAAAATGAGAAGGATGCGTGTCGTGAAGGCCAGCATAATTTAAAAGCATAACGAAGAGGATGAAGAAAGAAGACGAAGATGTCAATTTAAGACGAACGTGTTTATCTTTTTTCAGAATCAAATACTATATATCGTATGTCATATACAAAATTAAGTCATTTTTCGGAAAAATGGAAAATTTTAGAAGGATATAGTGACACGTATTCATACGCATGCACATAATCGATGCGTAAGTTAATTAGAAGGAACGATAAAAAATGGGGTTGTCGGGAGAAAAATGCATCGATTATCAACAATTATATTTGTTTCGCATAAATTATCGTACATCGATTTCATTTTTGATGTGAGTCTCAATAATTCCCCTTCGTAGTTTACGTTTTTCAAGAGCCCCTTCCAGTAAATTAGCATCGTAAACTTTCTCGACGGTTTAATACTCAACTTCGTATAGATAAAGTCCAACTTTGTAAAATTGTAAAAGTAAAGTTCATCTCTTTTTGTCATGGAACACTGCAATTTCAGGATAATTACAAGGTTTCCATGGCCAGGAAGCTCGAGAAAAAGGTTAAAACCTAACCTAGAAGAAAGAAAAAGACAAGTATTGCAACTTCTAATGTATTAGCAAAAACATTAGTATTCTCCAAGATTGCTAATCACTTGACGAAGATCAAATGCTTCTTCTTTGAGCTTTAAGTTCTCTTTGACAACCCATTGATGAACCTCTAATACGTGACTAAGTTTGCTGACGAGATTATCATTCTCGATCCGAAGTTGAAACACCTGTGACCAAAGTTCGTCCAATTGCTTTTGTTTCCTCATTCGAGATCGACGAGCCGAATCTCTATTGGAAATCATCCTCCTTCTCTTCCTCTCATTGATTATGCCCCTCATTTGTTCGGCACCATCTCCGTAAGTTGAGTCATTGCTTAAACTCGACGACTGAGTGAATATCTTGTTCGTAAATGTAGGAAAAACACTCAAAAGCTCATCCAAACAAAAAATTGGCAAAGGCCCTTCGCTTGCTTTTTTCATATCGAAGTAAATCCCGGGATTATGGTAAGGACTTTCCATGGAGAGATGCTGAATTTCTGGGATCTCTTCTTCGAGCAGGCTAGAGGATGAAACTATCGATATTCAAGTCTTAAGATTGACCGGGTTTTTATAGATGAACCATTCCAATGGTTGAAGAACTCGAGGCCACTAATTTGTGCTTAGATTAATAAACTTTATGTTATATGATTATTTAAAAGTTGGTTTAGAGAATTAATTAATTTATCTTGAAACGTACATCGACATAGACTTGACAATTTGCAATTATGTCACCAACTTATGATTAAGAATACAACGTGGATGATCACCAAATGTTTTTCATAGTGCTAAGTTGTGAATCCAACACTAGTTATTATTATTAATATTATTTCCCATGATTTTAAAATGATGTTGAGAATGTTTCGAGTTTTATTCTTTTTTTTTGTTGCGAGGCTCGCAGGAACTATATCGTTCTAAACCATACTGACGAGGTTCCCCTTAGTTCAAGACCTGCTCTCGTAGTTGCCACTCTGCTACCACGAACACCGACTTTCCCTCAAATCCAACCATGTACCGTTTAAAATTGGACATGCATGTAATCTTAACTAAATTATGAAACAATATATGTTTGAAATAAATGAAATAATAGGTTTTATGTTTTAGAGATACAATACAATCTTGTATCATAAATATTATTAATTAATTGATATAGTATGAAACATAATGAGTAAAAAAACTAAAGGTATTATTAAAAGTTGGATTTTATGTACAAATTGTTGGCCCTTGTTTTGTTTCTTTTATACATTTATCATTGGTTGGGCAATCAAATCATATGTGCTAAGGAACATCCTTATTTTAAGCAAAAAGTAAATGTCTTAACACCTTGTCTTCAGTAATCCATTCATATGTAAGCACACGTCTCTCTCTCTACTTACATGTTTAAGGGGCGGATTGTTTCTTTTTGTTTAGATTATCCTCTCTCTCTCTCTCCCTCTACTTACATGTTTAAGGGGCAGATTGTTGCTTTTTGTTTAGATTATCCTAACGTACACCTAATTAAGATGTCCTTATTTTAATTTATCTCCTCTAACACTATTTTCCATACGTACACATTAAAAAGTTCGGAACATTATTATATGTTCTCTCTTTGTGCTCCTCGCTCTCCCTCTCTTTCTCTCTCCCTCTTTATCCCTCTATTGTATTCAAAAGGTAAAATCTCTCGTCCTCAGGGCCCCCACACCTCGGCTTGACAGTTTGTAAGGAAGTTAAATGACGGTGACTCAGCGGCCCAGAGATATGAGACTTTTACCTGATATCCCAAGGAGTTACCATAACATTGAAGGTAACAACTCTCACACTAAGACAGCGCATACGTCGAACCTAAGCTCTTGTACTCAATCTACCATCTCTGAGCCAACTGAGTTATGCATGTGCGGGCATCACTCTCTCTCTCTTTGAAGCAATCAAAGGTGTCACTTGAGAGCTAGAGAATAATTTTATATCCATTAAAGGCTCTATATATTAAATAATGTTTTATGTGTTTGATCTTGAAAATAATATTAAAAAATGTCTTAGGAATCTCAACCTAACCATGGTGGGCATATGTCTCGAGGCAGGCTTCGTTTTGCTTGGATCTCCTTCCACAATTTTCACTCTTCTTGCTTCATGACTAGTTTTAAAATATTCAATCCCGAAAATGATAAACCCGTCATCGTCAACGTCTTTATTCAATCTCTACTTTCTTGGCAACGCCCACTAATAAACTGTGTGCATTTTTTACTTTGCACAAAGTTTTTAATGGCCAAATGCATAATAGAATTTTATTAAAGTTTTTTTCTCTATAAATTAATGTAAGTTAGAGTCGCAAAATTCATTAGTTGTGTTTCAATCTTCATAGTAGATTCATTCATCCACCAGTAGTTTGTTTTTCAAAAGAATTTTTCACGTTAAATCTTCTGTCTCATATGTTATCTTCTTTCTGATCATCGTTCGATTTCTTAACATGACGTTCATAGTAGACGTTTCCTCTATTTATTTATTTTTCATGATAGCTAAGTAAAACTCGATGAACTCAAGCATTATGGTGCCAAACATATACCGTGAACTTTTGTTTGATGCTCAATTCCTCTTTCATATTATGCTAATTTCTTGGCTCACCTCCAAATTGGGACAAATAAAAATAATGTAGTTTTTTATATTTATGATTAGTGTTATAAAAATGATAGATCATGTTTGCATGCCAAAATAATTTCAAAAAAGAACTTAGCAAACATAAAACTATGTTTAAGTTGTAGTTTGTGGCAATTGAACAAGAACACCCGCTTGGAGTTACACGTGTGCTTCTCATATATCACCTTTATAAACTAATCTAGATAATTAAAAGTGGTTCATCTACATTATATATGACTTTCTAAGGTACTAATCCAACCTTAATCACATCTCAACCAACTACAACTCGGATTAGTGTGGATTAGTGGGGATTACGCAGTTCAATTTTTTTAAGTAAAGACAAAAAAAAGAAGGCAATATTAAAAGAGTCGATAACCTACTTTTCTTATTCGTGTGTCTCAATTTCTTCTTCGTTGAACAAATCTACTCGAAACAATTAATAAAGAAGAAACAATTACTTAGCTTGGCAATCAAAAAGCACACGTTTCGATCATCGTGTAGTTTAAGCAAGTGCCACGTGTTGCACATTTCTGCAGTAATACTCCAATCAGTGTTATTATGGAAAATGAACAGAAAAATGCTGGATTAAATAACTAGTAATGTTATCATGTTTTGATAAGCACTTTGCACTTGAAATTTGGCTTTCATCTCGTTTTCTCGTTGAATCAAAGAGCACCTATTGAGTTGAATGATCCAGATTCGACGGAGTAATCCCGTGGAAATTCCCTGAGAACCTCGGCTCTATTGTCGACCTCTAGAAACCGGCCCCATACGACTTCGGCAGCTTCTTCCATCCGCAATGCTACGTGTTCCATGTAGTATAGCTTCATTCTCATTTCCTCTTCTCTTTTTCTCGATTCTGATAAATTTTTCTTGCGTTCTACCTCCCTGGATAGATATTTTTTCAGCATCCTTAAAACATGGCGATATTGTTCACTCATCCTCTGATTCGGAGTCCCATCATGTTGCATGCAAAAATATTATCGGATGTATCCACATTCTTTTAATATATACCTGTCAAGAAAGTAACCATTAAAAAACATAAAAATGAAATCCATGCAAGAATCTAATCGGATATATCCACATCCCCTTAATGTTTTGGTTCTTTGACATATTCGACCTTAAACTATAATGACAAAGAAATCTCCATCTTTAATTCTTTCACATGTATTCCATGTTTTCATTTAATCAGGTATTTTAACTTGATTTCTTACTTTCTTCGTAAAAAATTGTTTAATGTCTAATGTATAATGACCAATATGTTGTTGTCTAAATTGTATTTAAGATTTCAACCCACCATTTCCATCTCTGAAAGCTAAAACAATTCTCTGCAACTTTGTCCATTGCTTTGTCACTTCCAAAATCAGTAGCCGAGATTGCTTCAAAGATGCTTCAGAATCAAGCAATTTGCCTTCTAAAGCAGTAACAATTTCCCTTGGGTGTCTGCAAGAAGATATTTATGATGAGCGTTTTCGATTCGTGCATGAAGGGTTTCCATAAAATCATCCAATTCTCTTACCTCCAAATCTAAAAACCTGGATAAGGGATCAAAAGCCAACGCCTTTGCTATCAAATCATCCAAAATGTAATTGTCTTCAGAAGTCAATGATTCGAAATCCCGCTCCTGGGTCAACAGGCACATCAAAAGTACATGATAATTTACCAACTTCTCGGATAAACATGCCAAGTCCAATGCATTTTTTGTCAAATCTTCCATGATACCTTCTAGGACTTCCAAGGAATTTGCCTCACTCTTTCCCATTTGATTCAAGTAAACTCCATCTCACATTCCAGTATTCTTTCAGCAATTGAAATCTATATCAATTGGCGAAATTGAAATTCCTAAGGATCATCAAACAACAGAAACCTCATGAGAATGCCAGGGTATAAAGTTAGCTCACTGTCCATTTCAGAAATTTGAATATAATTACGAATAAGTTTAAAAAACAATAAATCTCTGGAGTAAACCCCATTTTCACAGGCAGAAAGTCGAACTAGGTTGACTACTCAATCACTAAAAAGCGTAGCAGTCAATAATGGATTTCCTACAGTAAACAACAAGTTAAGGGTGCTAGAGTCTGAAATAACAGAATCAAATACAGTCGATGGCAGGAAAGTTCTACAGAATCAAAGTAAGGCATTGAAGTTCCGTCATAAAATATATATTTTCCAAAAAAATGACAGAATTTTTCCAGGAATTCGGTAGTAAAAGTAGCTTACTTTGGAGAGAATCTCGACGGGACTTCCCCTTTTCGCTTGCAGAAAAGGATAATTCAAAGTGGAAAGCAAACTCTCAACTACTAAAAATTAGCTCCCGTTGGACTCCAGACTCGTCCGCCACATGCGATTTAACAGTTATTAGTTCTAACGTGAGCTGGAGCGCGTAGGCTTAGCTCTCTCACTCTGTTAGGCAATTACTCAAGGTCAAGGCTATGGGCGGCACCCACGGGTTCAGGTCGGTTTTTTTAGTAAAAAATAACCGACCCGCCGGTTTGGTTATCCACTGACGATAACCAAACCTGAACCGATCGCTTACAAAAACCGATCCGTAACCGATTCAAAATTTCGGTTTGGATTCAGTTCGGTTTCGGTTAATTGATACGGGTCGGGAAACGGGTTGACCCACGGGTTGAGAACGGATATTAACTCTGCAAACCTATGTGCTGTTATGCGTTGATGAGCAATGAATGTGCTCATCTCCAATAAAATAGAAACGACAAAAATAAAATGAAAATAATCTCAGTAATTTGAAATGGTACAGTACAAATCGAAATCTCAGAGAAGGAACGTCCAGTAGAAAGAACGTCCAGTACAAATTGAAATGGTATTAAGCCTATTTTCCAAGTAAATCGAAAGAAGCACGAGAAGAACCAAGACCAAACCTCACAAATAGGAATGTCGCCACTCGCTGAAGCTCTGTAGCCGCTCGTTGAAGCCCTGTCGCCGCTCGTCGAAGCCCTGTCGCCGTTCGCTGGTCGCCGCTCTAGTTTGGCAAGAAGAAAGCACAGCTTTCAAAAATCCACCGCCCCTTTTACCGTAACCCTAAAGGCTAAAATTAAACTTAAATTCGGTTCGGTTATGGTCTAAAAATTAATAACTGAAAACCGAACCGATACAAATCGGTTATCAACGGTTCGGTTTACGTACGGGTTTGAGAGTATTTATAACCGAACCGAACCCACTATCGGGTCGGTTCAGTTTTACGGGTTTGTCCAACCCGTTTGCCACCCCTAGTCGATATGGTCAATCCTGTCAGGGAAGATTGGAGGGAGTCGGGTTTTCCTTGGAGGAACGGGAGGATACGTTCGTATTTATAGTTCCAAACACGAGCCCATTGTCGCTATCCGAAGTCTACTTAAATTACAAGCCGGTGTTTAAATCTTGGGTTGCTATAGCGTGAGAGTTATTACTCTTAATATTGAGGTAGCTCATTGGGACATCAGGAAAAAAAGTCTTTAATCTCTGGGCTGCTAAATCACCATAACTTACCCTCTCACAAACTGTCAAGGCCGGGGTGTGGGGGTCATGTGGCGAGAGATTTCGCCTTTTTTTAACAAATCTACTTAAATTTGTTTTGCTTTAACGATTAAATTTAATAGTTTATTTGCTTTGTAATTTGTTAACAAAAAATGTTCTTAATTAATGATTATTAGTTAAAATTTTCATTTAAACTAAGAGTGGACGTGATCTACTTCGATCCGGTTATTTAAGTAATTAGGGCATGACTAGTTAATTTTGAAACAAGACCGGACTAAGACTATACCATTAATCCTGATCGAGTTCCGTCCAATTTTAGTTTTTCCATCGTAAAATAATTATTCACAGTGAAAACATTTGAAATCTTTTTATAATTGACTTTTCCATTAATGTTTCATGTTTATCATTTCATATGGTTGTTTAATTTTACTTCTTTCACGTCTTGCTCGCTTAAATGAAACTAAAATATACGAAGAAGATTCATTTTTTTTTATTTTCTACTTGTTTCTTCATTAAATAAACTATTTTTAATCATATTCATAGTCAAAGTTCCACGTGGTGCAAAATCACTCAATGAGATAACCAATGTTTCTAAACCATCCGACAAACTACTCAAAAGTAACGATGCATGCAATTCATCTTCAAAATTTAATTTCATAGTGCTCAACTAATTATTAAACGCACGAAGTCATTTGTCCGCTTAGTTATACTTTTTTCATTTTTGAATTTTAAATTCACAAGTCTTGTGATGAACAATACTTTATTTCAAAAATTATTTTTCTCATATAGTGCCTCTAATTTTTTCACAAAATATCTGCTCTAATTTCTTCTAAAATATGATGAAATATATTGAGATTTACTAATTCTCTGACTATAGCAGAAGTCTTCATGTGCAATATCATCTTTAATTTTTTTTAGTTTTTCTTTGACTAATACTAGAAAAAAAATCTTGACAATAATGTAGATCAAACATTTTTATTTTCGAAATAGCATAATTTCTATAGTATAATTTTACTCTTCCAATAACCGTCCAACACAGTTGATACAAATTGTTGAGAAATAATAATTAAAATATTCTAAATAAAATAAATTATCCAAAATAAATAATTATTAAAAGATCTTGTAACTTGAATGAGTATCAAATCTCAACAAATTTATCTATAATTTAAAACAAGATATCAATCACCAAATAATATAGATAATAATAAAAATAAACGATAAATGAGACAACATTATTTTTACGTAGAAAACCTTACAAATTGAACATAAAAATCACAGGAAATAAGTTATTGTAAAACTTCCACTATAATAATAATAATGAATACACTAAAATGCTCTATTAATAATGGCAATAATGGTGGAGTTACTGCCGTTATTTTAGAACTAGATCATTAAATGATATAACCTCATGTATATATATATAGAGAGAGAGAGAGAGGAAATCTGAGTCTCCCACGAAGCATATCTGATTGGAGTCCAACCTAAGAAATCTGCCGATAAGAGAAATTGCTTCCAAGAATATGAAGAAACAGAAAGAAAAGATAAAAAGCAACAAAAGAGTCTTAGAGAGGGAAGAGTAGTTGAATTCTACGATTTACTTTGAGATGTTAGTTAAAGGGTAGATATTAAATTGGCCACTAAACTATTAGATTAACTTCAAGCCCGACTTTAAAAATATAAAATTAACTATTGACGGTCTGACATAGCGCACCTACTCAAAACTAACGACACACAAATTGTCGCGTGTTGATAGAATCTGTAGTACTATTTTAAGGTGCAGTAGGTCAGTACAGCTTGTAATACGTTCATTTTAATTTTAATTTTTTTCATTTTTATTTAATTTTTCTACATTTAATACAATTTTTTTGGTGTTTTGAGAATCAATTTTTTATCAGTCTTGAGTTCCAAAATGATTCAAACTAAGAATATATGTGTTTGCGACTCATTGTGTATTTGGTTGAAGTTTGACTTTTTTTAAAAATTAATTTACTATATTGGAGGGCAACATCATAAATATTTATTTTTAAAATTGTAGATTTTATTATTAACGTACAAATTTTTAA
>QAOC01034173.1:0-31254 GCA_003255005.1 Begonia fuchsioides
CCACCGGTCAAAATCTCGCTTAACAATGACAAGGCTCCACAAAAGACACTCTCCTCCTAATTCATATTTAATCCCCAGGTGATATTTCTTCAACATTCAAGTCCTCACCTACATTGCAAAGTCTAACTAATGAGCTTAAAGCTCAGTAAGTAGTGCAAATAAAACATGAATGAAGTAATGAATGATATGATTTAAAACAATGCAGATTATTTTGTTTTCGTGGTGTGGATCCGCTCCCCAAATGACGACCATCCACAAAACGTGATTTTAGGATTTACATAACATATATCATTAGGAGATATAACAACCTACTGCACAACCCCATTGGGCTTACGGCAGCATCGACCAATAGCCATTACTGAGGGCGTCTTTATTCTCTTGTAATGTAGATGTCTTCATCGAATCAATAGAGATATTGCGGGAATGAATGTAGGCATCAATGACCACCATGGGCAACCTAACACCCAATCTTCCATCCCCCTACGATTCACTTATTATAATTTGTAGTTTTCATGAATAAAAATTCATTTTTGTTGTCATTCGTAGAAAACATGATGCATGATGTCCACAACATGTCACATACAATCCTATCCTTAATGCAAGAAAATCTAAACTAATAAAAAAAAAAGTCATATAAACATGTCAATAATCAAATCTCATAAAAACCTATCAATCAATCAATACAAGGCACACAAACAATCCTAAAATGACCTGAGGTCGGTGTGTTGTGCGTTACATCCCAACCCGTTTATCTTCAATCAAAAATCATAAAAATACATAACCTTTACAATGTAGATCTCTAATAGGCCAAACGCATACAACGCATAGTTACTTTGATTTCTGATGTCTTTTGTTTCAACTTGGCAATGCACATTAGAAGCTTGACAACCTATATTGTCAAACCATTCAAATAAGTTTTTATACTATAAGTAATTATTTTTACCATATCTTCCAAAATTCATAACTCAGGTTATACAATTATTTTCGTGCCAAAATTTCACTTATAGTGTTTATTTCATTCGGTTAGAAAAACACTTATCCATTTGAAAATCTTTAAAATATGGTAAATGTCTAATACTTGAAACTGTCCAAAACTCCGAATTTCCAATTCATTGTTTTTCAATCATTTTATAAAAATCGTAACTTGGTATATACAACTCCAAATCCCTTAATTCCAAATCCATAATTTCTATTATTAAGTCTAATACAACGCGATAGAAGAACTTGCTATCAAATAAACACATCTAGGGCACGGAATAAATAGAAAATAGAAACTACCCAAATTTCATATTAGAAACTCTGTTCTGTTCCAGAAGTAAACAAACAAATTCATAACTTAATCTCCACAACTCCAAATTAGTTGATTCAAAAGGCTATAGCTTTCATTAGATGTATGCTACAAAATTTTAGACGAACGTTAATCCATTTGAGCAATTTAACAGTTTTGAAAATAGTAAACCCTAACAAGGCACAGTTTAATCCGAATTTAACTTTCATAACATCTAATTCAAAAATCCTAACCAATAATCAAATCTTCAGCCAATAAAACTTTAAAAACCTCAATTTCTAGGGTTAAAATTGATACCTCAGAATAGGGAAGATCGAAACTGAAACCCTTGAGTCGTTTGTTTCCTCTTCTTTTCTTTTATTTCCTTCTAGAGTGAACTAAACTTGCTTTAAACATAAAAAATCTTCACCAAAACTTTAATCCAACAAAAGAACCTCACTTAATCTTCAAAAACAAGAGAGAATCAGGAAGAGAGCTGAAGGATTCGTGGGTTTCTCAGCTTTTGAAGGGAGTTCTTAGGGTAAAATTACCTTATTATCCAATTTGTCCATGTTAAAATTCATATTTGCCCTTACTTTTGCTTATATTTGTAAAAATACCTTAATTATCATCTTTTAATCATACATACTTAAATTAATTAATCTAGATTAGTACTAATATAATCTTCAAGATTAACTTGATTAATCATGATTAGTAAACCTTAACTATCTCTTAATCATTCACTAATTACACCTTAATCATGATTAGGTACTAATCTAATGGTGACATGTGGCACTTTCTTATTGCTTCACTACTTTAATATATAAAATCATAATTTACATTTAATAATATTCTATGATTAATATTTATTCAAATTATATCATTGATTAAGGAGGAAATGTAAGGTGGACGTGTCATATCCTTTAACTATGGTTAGCTTTACTAATTAATTTAGATTAGTAATAACTTAAGTTTCAAGGCTATTAATACATAAACATATATATTAAGATGTTAGGGTCTTTTTCCTTCAAAAAGTTTGGGTATTACAGGTTCGGCACAAACCTCTTTCTCATTAAGAGTTTCATGGCCCTCCAACTAGGAATATCATTCTCACCATCACGTCTCATTTGGCCCTTCAAACTATCCCACCATAAACTGGCATAACCGGTTAACTCCAAAGATACCAATTGTAATTTCAGTCATTCCGAGTAGTTATAACATTCAAACACTTTATCTACTTTTTCAACCCAATCAAGGAAAGCATCAACATTGCAGGATCCATTAAATGGTGGATGGTTACCTTGATATTCTTCATCTCATCTTAACGGTTGGGTTGGTCATTGTAACAAAACTCTTCATCGGAGTCCTCGGTTGCTGGATGCCGAGGCCTCCTCATGCCATTCCCGGGTATTCTCCTCGGAGCAGGGGTTTGAGGGGGCCTCATTGGAGGAAAGGCTGCCTCCAACCTTTGGAATACCATCTCAAACTTCTTGTGAATCTCATCTAGCTGTCCTTGTATGCTAGACTCTGAAACATCCAGGTTAGGGGTCAACAAAGGTGGGTTTTGTGTTGGAATATGGTCTCGGTTGGGGTTGTGGTTGGCCCAACTTTGAGTCAACATGCTTTAACTCAACAAGTTAGCCAAAACGATAGAAAAATGGAAGAGTGGGAAGGGATGAATGGCTCTGATACCAAATGATATAACTCAAGGATGAAATGGGGGAACTAAATGAGGTTTGGGTGAGAAATAGACAAAGAAAAGAGCCAAAAATGGGTATTATTAGGGAAGGAGGTTCTCAAGTTTCATACAAGGTTGGCAACTGAGATTTGGAGGAGTTTTTAGGGAATAAAGGGAGAGCCTAGCCTCCACAAATGGGGGTAAAATCTTTGGGAAATCGGGAGTTATGCAGATGGGAATATCGGGTGCCAAAAAGGGGGGGATCAAAAAAAGGGAATGGGGTTGAACGGAAAATGGGATGTAACCAGAGATGGAGAAGAGCTAATATGGATTACACACTTATCCTAAGACCCCGGGGGTGTGTTTGTACTTGTATAGCACGGCCTAGCTTATCTTAGCTCTCAAGGGCAGTAAAAACCTTGAAGGATGCTCTCAGATATCGTCGGATATTACTCACTGGAGAGCCGAGTCTTTGAGGTAGAAAACTTGCCAAGGAAAAAGATGCAAAAAGCCTCTTTGTATTAAAAAACAAACTGAGTACAATGCTCGGTGATAAAAGGGTTTTAAACTCTCTCACATAGAGAGAAACAACCAAAACGGATGGCATTACACGATTTGGTGCTTGTACAATAAGAAAGGTGGAAAGGAACACCCAACATTTACCCGATTTTGGGGAGACCAAGGAAGAGTGGTCCCCTAAATAATTTTTTTTGCAAAATTTAAAAAGGCGTAAAGTAAAACTAAAGAGAGGGGATTTCAATCGAGTTTGCACCATGCTCCATGGGCCTCGACCTAAATCTGACCTAGACTCGGCTTGTACCCGGTTTCTCCTCCTTCCTTGCCTAGGCTTTGCACTTTCCTCCATGATGTTCCAACCTCAAAGATGACTCGATCTTGGCCTCCATTTCCAAGGATTCCCATATGAGGAGATGTTTGGGTTGCTCCAAATCTTTTGGGGTAGGTTCGTCCATAATTATCCCGCGCTCATCATTTCCTACAAAAAGAGAAAATTGGTTACAAAACTCCTTAGCTCGAGATCGGGTGATGACTCCTTGAGGTATGGCTCTATGCAAGGCATCTCGTGGCATGTCACATAGGTACGACATCACATAATACCTTGTCCTGGTAGCATCCAATATAGAACTCACATTGCACTTGCTTGGTCACTTTGATGTCTTCATTACCAAAAATGAAGACCAATGAAGTAGAGACATGTTTTTGACAACCCCCGGAGTTCTTTATTTAAGCCTCTTAGAAAAATGCAACTCCACTATATCTTTGATTTCTTTATTTAAGCCTCTTAGAAACCTTGCTATAATTTTCTCTTCAGGTAAGATTACATAGAATTCTAAGAGTTTCAAACTCGGTTAAATAATCTTCAATCTCAAGTTTAGCTTGTCATAGTGATTGAAGTTTTAGAAAGAGCTCCTGCTTGTAGTGGCTGGGAACAAATCTTCTTCTTGTGAACATCTTCGAAGCTCTCCAAGAGAGAACTTCATCATCACCTTCACGCCTTCTTTGAGCCCTTAAGTTATCCCACCAAAGACTAGAATAACCGGTTAGTTCCAATAAGACTAATCTTAACTTCATCTGTTTGGAATAATAATCACAATCGAAGATCTTATCAACTTTCCCAACCCAATCCAAAAATGGATCCCAATTGCAAGAACCATTAAAGGAAGGGATTAATACCTTAATGTTTCTCATGTCATCATCACGGTTGAAATGCTCATGCACATCATAGTCTCCCTCGGATTCATAGATAACTTGATGTTTTGAAGCAAATAAGCCACCTCTGAGTTTTCTCTTTGGAGTCGGTGTTGGAGGAACTCTCATAGGGGTGGATTAGAATTTAACCTTTGCAATAACATCTCTAGCTTATTATTAATTTCATCAATTTGTCCTTGGTAGCTAGATTCAGCTACCTCATGGATTGGTGTGGTAGAAGGGTGCTTTTGTGGAACGGTTTCTCGGTTGTTTTGGTGTGATGCTCCACATCAAGTCATCATCACTTATTTGCAAGTGTATCAAGATAACCAAAGTAGAAATGGAAGTGTGGGAAGAGATTTTAAGCTCTGATACCCAATGACACAAAATTGAAAGGGTAGGATATGCCAATTCATTTGTTCTCAGATTAAGGACAAATGAACCTGTTTTGGTGAAGGTTGGCTGATTTTAAGGAGGTCGGAAAGTGTTCGGGGAGGAAGAATTTATGGTTGATTTTAGGAGAGATTGATGGAGGATAATTATCACAAAATGGAGTGAAGAGCTAAATGGATCTAGCTACTAACCTTTTCTCCTTGCAAGGATGATGAAAAGCCGCAAGAAAACTCAACTTACTAGCTCGGAAGTGAACTGAATTGAAGGTTCTTCTCGGACGGCCGTATATGACTTACCGGAGTTCGATCAGAAAGGAGCTTAGGAAATGAATTTCAAAGAAATGCCAAGGCACTCTAATTTCTAATATCACAATGCTAATTACAACTATCCTCAAGTGAGGTATTTATAGCCACATTTGGTTCAATGAATCAACCCATGGTGAGTGACTACATTCATCTTGAAAATAAAAAAGGAGGAAGACTAATTCTAGAGACTTCTTAGCAGCTAACTAACACAAAATAGAGGAAAATAAACTTCCTCAACGTGAAGGGAGAGAGTTGGCTGCTAATAAAAAAGTAAAAACCCATTAAAGCCATAAGTAACCCATTAAAGCCATAAGTAACCCATAAAACCCACAAGAAACTCATAAAACCCATAAGAAATTCATAAAACCAATGTCATACCTATGTCATTCCCATGTGCACGAAATTAAGTATGAAATGAGCTAAAACTAAAAATAAAGTTTGTAAATGTATAATACGGCATGAGCCATGCAATGCTAGAAATTGGGTGTGCCAAATGCTATCTTCTCTGGTGCACTATATTCTTGGATACACTTCACTTCTTCTCTTTGATCGATCCATGAGATAAGATGCTTGGGTTGCTCTTCATCATTATAAGAGGGCTCAATAAATGATATTCCATTAGATATGATCCCTGCAAAATTAACAAACAAATTAGGAAATCCTTTGGCTCGGCTTCGGGTGATGGCACCTTGAGGAAGGGGAACCCTTAAACTTGAACCCTGAAACCTATACCCTTAACCCTGAAGCCCTAGAACCCTCAACCCTGAACCTCGAACCCTAAAACTTGAAGTTTGGAACCCTAAACACTAGAACCTTAAAACCCTTAACAATGAACCCTAAACCATGAACCCCGAACATTTAAACCCTTATAATTTAAACCTTGAACCTTGAATTGTATAACCTTGAACCTTGGAACCCTTAACCATGAAACACTGGAACCTTTTAACCCTTGAATCTTGAAACCCTGAACACTGAACGTTTGAACCCTGGAACCCTAAAAACCCAAAACTCTGAACCTTAAACCCTAAATCGTAAACCCTAGAACTCTAAACCTTCAAACCCTAAATCCTGAAGCCTAACCCTAAATCCTAGAACCTGAGAACCCCCAAACCTTGAACTATGAACCTTGGAACCCTTAACCTTTAACCTAGGAACCCTATAACCTTGGAACCCTGAACCCTAGAACCAAAAACCATGAACCCTAAAACCATCGAACAAAGAACCCTAAACCCTAAAATCTTTGAACCCTAAACCCTGAACTGTGAAGCCTGGAACCACAAACCTTGAAACCCAGAACCATGAACTCTGAACCTTGGAAACCTAAACCCAAAACCATGGAACCATGGAACATTGGAACCTTGAACCCTGAACCTTGAATAATGCAACTCTGGAATCTTGGAACCTAGGAACCTTGAACCTTGAACCTTGGACCCTTAAATTGTGAACCCTGAATCATAGAACCTTGGAACCCTAAAACTGTTTTACCACGAACCTTTAATCTTGAACTTTGAGCATAGAACCTTAACACCCTAGAACACTAGAACCTTGAACGCTAAAACCCTTAACTTTTGACCCATGAACCCTAGAACCATGGAACCTTGAACCTTGAATCCTGGAACCTTGAACCCTAAACCCTGTAACCCTCAACCTTAAAACCAAGAACCCTGAACCATAAACCTTGAACCCTAAGGCTTCGAACCCTATACCCTTAAACCTTGAAACCTGAGAATCCTGAAATTCTGAACCAAGAACCTTACAACAAGGAACCCTTTAACCCTCAAATGTTGAACCCTAAATCATAAACCCTAAATAACAAACCTTAAACTGTGAACACTAGAACCTTATAACACTTGAACCTTCAATCCTGTACCATCCTAGAACCTTGAAACGTAAACCGAAGAACCCTATAACTCTCAACTTTCAATTCTTGAACCCAAAAACCCAATAACCTTGAATTTTAAACCCTGAACCCAAAACCTTGGAACCCTCAACCATGGACCCTAGATACAAAAACCCTAGAACCTCAAACGTAAGAACATTAAACCCTTTAATAGTGGAAACCCTTAACTAGAACCTTGAACCCTAGTACCTTGAACTGTAGAACTCTAAGCCTTCAACCTCAAAAACTCTAACCTTGAAAGGATAAACCTTGAACTTTGTAACCATAGAACCTGGAATTGTAGAACATTTGAAACTCTAAACCCTGAAGCATAAACCTTGAACCCTAGAACCCTGAATCTTAAAACCTGAAACCCTAGAACCTTGAACCTTAAATCTTTAAATCATAAACCCTATATCTCTGGAATCCTAAAACCCTTAACTCTAAACCCTGGAACAATGAACCTTGAACTAGAAACTTGAACCCTGGAACCCTGGAACCCTATAACCTTAGAACTCTTAGCCTTAAAACCATGAACCATGAACCTTAAACCCTGTAACCTTGAAACTCTTAGCCTAAAATCATGAATCATGAACCTTAAACTCTGCGAACTTGAATCCTAAACCCTGAACCTTGAATAGGAAAAACCTAAAACTTGGAACCCAAGAGCAGTTGAACCATGAACCCTGAACATGGGAACCCTTAAACCTAAAACAATGGAACACTTAAACCTTGAACAATGGAACCCTTAAATCCTGACCCAAATCCTAAACTCTAGAACCCTGAACCTTGGACCCTTAACCATTAACCCTTGACCCTTGGAACCCCTTGAATCTTAAAACCCTAAACCCTAAACTTTGACCCCTGGAACCTTGAAATCCTGAACCCTAACTGTGGAACCCTCCAAAAACTCTAACCATGAATCTTAGAACTCTAGAACCCTTGAACACTAAACCCTAACTTTAAACTATCACCCTAAACCATGAAACATTTAAACCCTTGAGCTCTAGAACCTTCAAAAATAGACCCTTAACTTTGGACCATTAACTTTTCACCCTACAACACTCGAATGCTAAACAACGAACCATCAATTCTAAACCCTTGAACCCTTAACCCTAGACCCTAGACCTTGGACCATAGACCTTGCAACACAAAATCCTAGAACCTTAAACCATAAATTGAACCTAAACTATGTGACATGCCTCGGGTTCTCCTTCCTCAAGGTGCCATCACTCGAAGCAGAGCCAAAGCATTTTCTGATTTGTTTGTTCATTTTGCAGGGATCCTATCTAATAGAATATCATTCATGGAGCCTCCTTCTAATGATCAAGAGCAGCCCAAACATCTTATTTCATGGATGGATCAAAGAGAAGAAGTGAAATGGACAAGAGAAGATGGTTCACCCTGTTTTCTAGCCCGAGAAGTTAGTGCACCCTATTTCTAGCATTGCATGACCCATGCAATACTATTTCATTTACAAAATTTATCTTTAGTATTAGCTCATTTCATGGTTAATTTCGTGCACATGGAATGACATGGGTATGATATGGTTTTTATGGGTTTCTTATGGGTTTTATGGGTTTCTACCTTTTGATTAGCAACAAACTCTCTCCCATCACGTTGAGAAAGTTTATTCTCCTCCATGTGATGTTATTTAGCTGCTAAGAAATTGCTAGAATTTAGTTTTCCTTTTTTTAATTTTCAAGTTGAATTGTAGTAACTCAATTTGTGTTGATTCATTCAACCGAATGTGGCTATAATTTCAGCCTACTTAGAGTCTATAAATACCTTACTTGAGGAGGGTTGTAAGCAGCTTTGTGACAATGAAAATTAGAGTGCACTGGCATTTCTTTGGAATTTATTTCCTAAGCTCCTTTCTAATCAAACTCCGGTGAGTCATATACAGCCTTCCAAGAAGAACCTTCAATTCAGCTTACTTTCGAGCTAGTAAGTTGAGTTTTTCTTGCTGCTTTCCTTCATCCTTGCAAGGAAAAAAGGTTAGTAGCAAGTTCCATTTAGCTCTTCCCTCCATTTTTTGATCATTATCATCCATCAAACTCTCCAAAAATTAGCCTTAAATTCCTCATCCCCAAACACATTCCGACCTCCATAAAATTGGCCAACCTTTACCCAACATGTCCTTCCAATTCAATTTTGTGTCATTTGGTATCATAGCTTAAAATCCCTTTCCACACTTCCATTTCTGTTTCGGTTAGCTTGATACACTTACAATTAAGTGATGATGACTTGAAGTGGAGCGTCACATTAAAACAACCAAGAAACCGTTACACAAAACAACCCTTCTACCACACCAATCCATGAGGTAGCTGAACCTAGCTACCAAGAAAAAATTAATGAAATTAATAAGAAGCTAACATGCCACGGATTGGCATGCCAAGCAGAGCAATCACCTGAACCCGAGCTCGAAATTTTTCTAATATGTTTGTTAATTTTGCAGGAAAATTAATTGAGGAATTATACATTTCTAAGCCAATTGTGGAGGATCAAACAAGGCCTAAACACATGATAAATTAGCGTGGAGAAAAGGAGGATTTGCAACCAAAAATCGAGAGCTCTGGAATCAAGCCCGAACCCGAACCCGATTGAAGTACCACGTTGCATGGCGAGTTGGAGTCCCATGCAAAAGTGATCAAGGGTTCCACGACTCAACTCTCCAGCATTTACATGGATTGAAGGAATTTTATCGCATTTTTAGCTTAATTTTTACGTGAATTTTACGTTGGATATTTGGAGAACCTGAGAGGGTTTCTCGGCTAGATTTTATTTTGTTTATTTTTGCATGCTTGCATGGGGATTTGCATGAGGAATTTTTGGCTAAGAGAATGGTATTTTGGGCCAAGGAAGAAGGGAAAATAGGCTAAGGAGATTCAGATCACGTGGCTTTCACATTCTTGCAATCTCATTGGTCCAATTTTCCCTCCTTTATTTCAATTTCCAGCATACAAGTTGCATGCCTTTGGCCCTCAATTTTCCCTCCCTTTTTCCCACTCTTCTCAGCAGATAAAACCTCCCCCATTGCGTGATTGTAAGGTAATTTGGAATTTGAATTAAAGAAGTTTTTAGCTCTCCCTCTCCCGAGACATTTTCTAACTTCAACCGGCAGCCGGCAATCCTCCGGCCACCGTGGTTCTTCAAGAGTTCCCTCCTCTGAGCTGGGGTTCTCATTTTGTTTCAAAGTCTCCAGCCTTTCTCAAGGTCATAGGGTGAGCTTGAAGTCCATAAGCTCCTTTTTCCATCGTTGATTTCGTTTGATATTTCAATTCTTCCGCCGGTTGTCAATCTCCCTGCCACTGCTGACCACCATTACTGTTCCATTGCATTCCGACCGATCTATCCACGTGATTTCCTTAATTTTTTGAGGGCTATCACTTATCTTGTTCAAAAAGTTCAACTAAAAATTTCAGCCATAAAATAGATCTCATCGTTGAGTTATCGCCGTCCAAATTCCATTCCTGATTCTGGAATTATCGGATTATCGTTTTCCATTTAACCTAACCCGATTCTCCCACTTCCTAAATCTAAACCCCCTCTATTCCGTGTCAAAAGCTGGAGCTGTTATTGTAAAGGTTGGATGTTAATCCACCCCCGATGAGAGTTCCTCCAACCCCGGCCCCAAAGAGAAAACTCGGAGGTTGCTTATTTGTAACGACCCTCATTTTATTTTGAGAATTTGTGATTTTAAGACGAAAGTGTTTAAGATTTTTATGAATGTTGGTTAAATTTTAAGGTATTAAAGTATTGTGGAGATTAGTAAATTAGTAAGTTGAAGGTGATAAAGAGAATAATGTTTAAGGGCATATTGGACGAAGTTACTAGGAAGTAAGTTGGGTTAAATACACTAAAGGATTACCTTCAAGTAAGATCCGATCAACCCCAGGATTTAGGAGGGGAGTACACAATGTAAGTTTCGGTCGACCCCAGGATCGAGGAGGGGTCGATACAAAGTAACCTTTTGGTCGACCCCAGGATTTTAGGAGGGGTCGACACAAGAGTGTATTTTAGGTCGACCCCAGGAATTTGGAGGGGTCGACACAATTGTATGTTTTGGTCGACCCCAGAATCGAAGAGGGGTCGACACAAAAAAGTCCTTTAGTATAGTTTTGGTCGACCCCATAATTGAAGAGGGGTCGACACAATATATAGTTTCGGTCGACCCCTGGACTTAGAAAGAGGTGACACAATTGACACTTTGGTTCGACCCCAGGACCGAGCGGTCGACACAAGTTGCTCTCTGGGAACACTTTTGGTCGACACAATAGACGTACGATAAACACAAGTTGCCCTCTAGGGATACTTTCGGTCGACACAATGGAAGAGGGGTCGACACATTCATACATGCCGTTGAAAAGTCAGCCAAAACATGGGGAAATCCGATCGGTGGATGTAAAGAGAAGATTGATTTCGTTTAATTAAGAGATAAGAAGGCATGGTCTGCCACTCCCCTACCAACATGACCTCTTCTCCCTATCTATTTACTCAGAGTTCTCTCGTCTGATAAGGGAGAGGGAGATTGAGAAAGAAAAGAAGTTTCGTGAGATAAAAGAGTGAGAAAGTGAAGGGAAGTGGTAAACTCTAAGGCTCTCGTGGAAACTGAAGTTCGAGGTAATATTTTCTATCCTCTTAAGTTCTTCTAAGTTCAATAAAGATAATATGATAGTAGTATTTGAATTGGTGGATAAAAACGAGTGATTTCATGCTAAGAGATAAGAAAAGAGTTAAGTATGAACAAAGTTAGGGTTTTGGAGTTTCGGTCAATAAGTAGTAAGAATTAGAGTTTATAACCTTCATAAGAGTTAGAGTAATCTCTTAGAGTGATTTATAGTTGTTGGATTCACTTGATTCGGAGCTATGTAGAAAAAGTTATGGACGTCGTAAGTCAGTGTACAAAAACTGGGGGGAGTTTGGGTCGACCCCTTGTAGTTTGGGTCGACCAAATCTTGATTTTTAAAGTGCGACGACTCTGTTTTGTCAACATGGGTCGACCCCTGAAAGTTTGGGTTGACCCAAATAGGGGTTCAAACAGTGAATGCCCTCTGTTTTGTCCACATAAGTCGACATGCTTTAGTTTTCTGAATTTGGTGTCTTCTAAGAAGTTATAGTAGACTCCTTAAGGAACAATTCGACACCTTAAGTTTCAGGAATGGATCATTATCGAGGAAGTTATAGTAGTTCAAAGTTTGAACAGAAAGTTAAGACTTTATGCATTTTCTAATCGTTGAATGATCTATACATTTAGGTCATTAATTGGACTAAGAAGGGACTCAAATGGATTAATTCGAGATAGCTGCAAAGGTAAGTTAATATTGCATGTGATTAGCTCTAAGGGGACTACATTACAAAGATTAGGATTATTATTTTGGAATATGCTAGATTGTTTGGGGTGTAATGCACAATACACCGACCTCAATTTATTTGAGGATATGTTTGTGTGCCTTGTTTGATGATTGATTGATTATTGGTGTTAGAATAAAGATGCATGTTTAGAATGTCTGCAATGTTTGAATTGTATATGTTGTTGCATGTTATCGTGTTCATGCATTTTAATTGTTCATGCATCATGATTTTAAGAAAAATACAAAAATGATTTACATGCACGATTTCCATGATAATATGCAACGGGTCATTGAAGGAGGAGCTTGAGCTAGACTGCCTCGAGGGAGGCCAAATGGTGTCTACTCTCTCCCGTGGAACCTTCCACGATCAAATAATGAAAGAAATGAAATAAATGAAATGTACGTAAATAGTTACATGTTGGGCGGGGTTGAGTTTGGCTGTCCCGAGAGGTTGGACCAAATGGTGCCTACTCTCCCCTAGACGGTATTGCCCACATTAACTGGACTGTTAAGTGAAAGAAAAGAAAAGAAATGATGTACGTAAATAGTTACATGTTGGGCGGGGTTGAGTTTGGCTGTCCCAAGAGGTTGGACCAAATGGTGCCTACTCTTCCCTAGACGGTATTGCCCACATTACCTGGACTGTTAAGTGAAAGAAAAGAAAAGAAAAGAACAATACCAAAATTGCACTATTTTCATAAAGCAGCATATGCATGAAGGTCTCATAATTGTTTTATTTTTATGGATTAACTTATTGAGCGTTAGGCTCATTAGATAAGCTTTGTAATGTAGGGATAAATGCTTGAGGTTGTGAAGTACGTCCATTGCTGGAGATTGTGGCTGTTAGTGCGATTTTGGCCGGTGGGTGGCTCATGTAAATGGAAAGATTTTGTTGAAAACTAATGTATAATATTATGTTTATTTTACAACTGTTTTGCAATAACTTGGTTTTAATGTTAAAGTACAAGTATGTTTTGGTTACTTATCATGAATAAAATCAGTTTTGATGAAGTTAAATAAAAGTCTTCCGCTGTATTTTATGTCAAGGATTTCAAATTGATAAGTTTTACTGTAAATTGTTTAAAGTAGGTACATGTGTAAAAAAAAAATTAACTAAGCAAAGGAAAAACCGAGCGTTACAGGTTAAGTACTCCTCCACTGAGAAGGTTCCTTGCTTGGGCGTTTGAAGTTGGAAGAAAAGCTCTTGCTTATAATGGCTAGGCACGAACCTCTTTCTCATCAAAGCTTTCATGGCTCTCCAAGAGAGGACATCTTCTTTGCCTTCCCTCTTCCTTTGAACCTTTAAGATGTCCCACCATAAACTAGCATAACCCGTTAGTTCTAAAGAAACAAGTTGTAACTTTAGTTTTTCCGAGTAATTATAACATTCAAATATTTTGTCCACTTTTTTCACCCAATCATGGAATGCATCTCCATTACATGTTCCATTAAAAGGTGGGATTGTCACTTTTATGTTCCTCATTTTGTCTTCTCGGTGGTTTGGTTCAAAATAGTCCAAGTCATTGTCTGAATCCTCGGTGTTCAAGTGCCGAGGTCTTGTTGCATTGTTCATTTGTCTTCTCCTTTGTGCAGGAGTTTAAGGGGGTCTTGTTGTGGGTTGTAATGTGTCCATCCTTTGCATCATTAGGTCATATTTCTTGTTAAGTTCATCGAATTGATCTTGCAAGTTTGGTCTCTCAACTTCCAGGTGAGAAGTTGATGGTTGGTCTTGTGGTGCATTTTGCTCTTGGTTGGAGTGGTGAGTTGCTCTACTTCGAGTCATCATCTTTTAGCTTTTTAAAATAGATAAAAATGAGAGTTAAAAGAAGTGTGGGGAGGAAAGAAATGACTATGATACCAAATAACACGCTTCATACTGAGAAAACAGAATAACTGACATTTTAGAGGGAATTTGGAGGGATCTCGAGTCGCATACTGAGTTAAGAACTGAGATTTGGAGGGATGTTTGGAGAGGGAATGTAGAGCTTAACCTCAAAATTTGAGATTCGAAGCTTAAGGGAATCGGGAGTTATGCAGGTGAGAGTATGGAGTATTTCTGGTAAGAGAGAGAAAATAGAACAGGGCTGAAAATGGATGAACTTTGAAATGATGGTTTTTAGGTCGCCTACGGATTTTGCACTTGAAATTTTGAGGGATGTTTATGGGATGGGTGTAGCGTTTAAATTCCAATTTGAGCTTAAAAACTTCAAGGAAATGAAAGTTATGCGGATGAAGGCGTCGGGTGCTCAAACACAATATTTGAAACAAGAAATGGTGGTGTTTCGGAAAATATAAGAAAACAATGATGGAGAAGAGCCAATTGGAAATTACACGCTTACCCTGATCTCCACTTTGGAGTGGCTGAAGACGTGTAGAAAGGCCTAGCTCACCCTTAGCTCAAAGGAAAGCAAAAACCAAAGGAAACTCTCAAAATATCGCCGGATATTACTCACTGGAGAAACAACGAGTCTTGGGATAAAATCGCCAAGGAAGAGATGCACAAAGCAATCTGAATTTTCTCCAGTAAAAAATTGCTGCAAAGAGGTGCCAAGGGTGGTAGTTATAGACCCTTGGCCGTGTTAAAAAACTCAATCCAATGGCTCAAAATTGAGTTACCTGATTTGGATTTTGCATACAAGAACAAGCAAAAATGATGGCCTCCTTCCATGGGCAAGTGATGATGGCTCTCTAGGGGCTCTTCTGCATTTTCTCCTCCCACGGGTGGCCATTTAATTGTAAGAAGGCCGTGCTTGTAGCTGGTTGCTTGTGGAATTTGTTTACATCACCTTTTTAACAAAAATAGAAACACAAACATAGTAACCCACACACAAACTCCAAGCAAAAACCTTGCCCCAAACGAAGGGCCCTTAAAGTATTGTTTGTGCAAAGTAAAAATCAATGGATTGGGCCAATAAAATGGGGGAAGAAAGTCGATCATCTTCAATTTGGGCTCGGGTTTGTGCCAAGATCTCGGATCCATCCTAAACCCGGCCTCTACCCGACCTCTACCCGCTTCCTAGTTCTTCTCGGGTTCCTTCTTTAATTCCCGAGCTATCCTCCCATTTGATGAGGTTCTTAGGCTGTTCTTCATCCTTTGGACCTAGTTCCTCCATGAAAAGATTGAATGCTTCATCACCTACAAAAAGAACAAACTTAATAGAAAATTTGGGTGATTGCTCCTTGAGGGGATGCATCCCGAGGCATGTCAGGTTCCAAGGTGTAGAGTTCTTTTGTTCAAGGGTTTAGCCTTTGAAGTTAAAGGTTCAAGTTTCAAACAAACGGCGTCTAAGGTTCATGGGTTATGGATTTAAGCATCCAAGGCTAATGATTCATGGGTTCTAGGATTCAGGGTGCAAGGGGTTTGAGGGTACAAAGTTCATTGTTTGGAGTTTAAGGATTCAAGGTTCAAGGATAAAGATTCAATTGTTCTAGGGTCCGAGGTTTAGGGTATAAGATTTCAAGGTCTTAGGTTTAGGATTTCAGGAATTAGGGTTCAAGGTTCCACGGTTTAGGATTCGGGTTTTGGGGTTCAAGAGGACAAGGTTCAGTTCAAGGTTTTGGGGTTCTATGTTCTCAATTCAAGGGTTTCAGGGTTCAAAGTTCAGGGTTAAGGATTCCAAGGTTGAGGGTTCTAGAGTGTAAGGTTTAGGGTTCATAATTCAAAGGTCGAGCGATGCACAGTTGCACAGTTTGAGGATCAAGGGTTCTAAGAATTAGGGGTTTAAGGTTCTAGGGTTCCAAGGTTCAAAGGTTATAGGGTTTAAGGATTCAGGGTTCAAGGTCAATTTTTCACGATTCAAGGGTTCAAGGTTATGGATTCAAGGCTTCCAAAGTTCCAGGGTTCATGATTTAGGGTTTAGAATTCTAGGGTCGAGGGTGCAGAGTTCAAGGTTACAATTAATTTTTCAATGTTTTATTGTTCTAGGGCTCTCGGGCTAAGGCTTCATTGTTTCAAGATTCAATGTTCAAGGGTTCTGGGTTTATGGTTCAGGGTTCTAGGATTCAATGTTTTTAGGATTTGGAGTCTAGGGTTCCGATGCTACGGTTCATGATTAAGGGTTGCACAGTTCAAGGTTTCTAAGTTCAAGGAATTAAGGTTTAGGGTTCTTGGCTTCCAGGGTTTAATGAATTGGGTTTTATTGTTCTTGGGTTCAAAGGTTTAAGGGATCAAGAGTTTAGGGTTTAGGGTTCTATCGTTCAGGGTTCAAGGTTCAGTGTTTAGAGTTTAAGGGCTTAGGTTTTCATTGTTTAGGGTTTAAGGTTCAGTGTTTAGAGTTAAAGGTTTAGGGTTCAAGGTTCAAGATTTAGGGTTCAGTGTTTTGGGTCTAGGGTTCAGAGTTTATGGTTCAAGGGTTGTAGGGCTTTAGGATTTACGGTTTCAAGGTACAGGGTTCCACATTTTAAGGTTGCAAATTTTAAAGTTTAGGGTTTTAGGTTCTAGGTTTCAAGGTACAGGGTTCCATCTCTTTTTAAGCGTTGAACATTAAAGTTTAGGGTTTTAGGTTCTAGGTTTCAATGCTAATCATTGAAAGGTTCTAGGGTTCAGGGCTGAAGGAGTTCTAGGGTCCAAAGTTCAGCATTTAATGTTCAAGGGTTAATAATTCAAGGGTTGAAGGTCTTAGAGGGTTCAGGGTTCAAGTGTCAAAAGTTCAAGGGTTTAGAATTTGATGTTTTACAATGTAAGGGATTTAGGGTGTAATGTTTAGTGTTCTAGGTTCTAGGGTTCTAGGGTTTTAAGAGTTCGATGGTTCCAAGGTTCAAGGTTCAGGGTTTGAGGTTCTAGGGTTACATGGTTAGTAAATTAGGGTTCCAAAGTTCTAGGATTAAGGGTTGAGGGTTCAAAGTTCAAAGGTTTAGGGTTTAAGGTTAATTGTTCTAAGGTTAAGGGTTTAGGGTTCATAGTTCAAGGTCCCGAGGATACAAGGTTTAGGGTTCTAGGGTTCCATGGTTCAAGGTTTTTGGGTTTAAGGTTCCAAGGTTCAGGGTTCCAGAGTTTACGGTTCAATGTTGAGGGTTCTAGATTCATGATTCAAGGGTTCAAAGATTCTAGGGTCCACGATTAAGAGTTCTAGGACTCAGGTCTTTAGGTTTCAGTGCTCCGGGGTTCCAAGATTCAGGGTTTAAGGTTCAGGATTCTTGGTTCAGGGTTCTAGGGTTCAGGGTTCTAGGGTTCATGGTTCTAGGGTTACAGGGTTCAGGGTTCAAGGTTCAAGGTTCAAGGTTCAAGGTTCAAGGTTCAAGGTTCAAGGTTCAAGGTTCAGGTTATAGGTTACATGGTTCAAGGGTTTTGGCGTCTAGGTTCTAGGGTAAAGGGTTAAGGTTTATGAGGTTCCATGGGTCAGGGTTCAAGGTTACATATTTTAGGGTTAACTGTTATAGGGCTGAAGGGCTAGGGTTAAGGGTTTAGGGTTCAAAGTTTAAAGTGCTATAGGGTCTAAAGTTTAGCGTTCAGGGTTTTGGGTTTCAGGGGTTGGATTTTATGGTTTATGGTTTTAGGTTCCAAGGATCTATGGTTTTAGGGTTCTAAGGTTTATGGGTCCAGAGTTTGGGGTTCTAGGTTCTAAGGTTGAAGGTTCCAATGTGATGGGTCTAGGGCTCTAGGATTGAGGGTTCCAAGGTTTAGGGTTTAATGGTTTAAGGTTCTAGGGTTAAAAGGTTTATGGGTTTGAAGTTCAGGGTTCAGGGTTGACAGAATTCTAGAGTCCAAAGCTCAGCGTTCAAAGTTCAAGGTTCAAGGGTTCTAGGGTTTAAAGTTTAGCGTTCAGGGTTCAGGGTTCAAGGTTTGAGAAACCTTGAACCCTAAACTTTGAACCCTGAAACCCTTCAACCTAAGAACCTATAACTTTGAACAATATAACACTTAACCTTGGAATTTTAAACCCTAGAAAACTAGACCTTGAACCATGGAATCATGGGATTCTAAAACCTTGAATATGGTGCCTTGAACCCTTTAAGCCCGAACCATTGAACCTTCAACACTAAACTTTGGACCCTAGAACCCCTTAAGCCTTGAACCCTAGAACGCTTGAATAATGGGCCTTGAACCCTTAAACCATTAAACCATGAACCCTTGAATGCTGAAATTTTAACCTAGAACCCTTTGAACCATTAACCCTTGACATTAAACCCTAAAACTCTTGAACCCTAGACTCCTTGAACCCGAAACCTAAAACCTTTAACCCTAAACCCTAAACTATACCCTTGGAACCCTTGATCATGAATCCTAGAATCCTAAATCTTTGCATCATTCGAACCCTGAAACCTAAACCCTGAAACATTAAACCCATACACCCTACACCCTAAACCCTGAACCCTGAACCTTGAAACCTAAAACCCTAGAACCCTAAACCTTGAGCCTTTAACCCTGAACCTTGAAACCCTGTAACCTTTGACCTTTAGTCCTTAATCCATGAACCCTCAACCTTGAACCTTGACCTTGAACCTTGGAACCCTAAACCCTTGAACCCTAATCCTTGGAACTTTGAACCTTGATGTAACGTCCTTCCTCACTTGAAATATATTTATTAATTTTTTTTTCTACTTGCAAGGGAAAACACTTTCTCATTAAATTGTTCAAGGCAATCATGAATACTAAATTTACTTAAAAGACATTTATAACATATTAGGTGCAGTAAACTATTTACAAGCTATATATATAAAGTATAAAATTTGGTTTTCTAACCTTTATTTACAATAGTTCAAAATCTTTGCCTACAGGTAAAAATCTTATCGAACATCAATAACTACCCCTGTAAACAAAGCAATCAATCTCATACACCTCTAAGTGAATGTCTTCCTCACCTACATCATAAAACTCCTCTACGAGTATAAGGCTCAATAAGTAGTATAAGATATGCATGACCATGTACATGATGTGCATAAGTAAAAAAAAAATTACTTTTATTTTGGGTATTTTTTTCTTTTCATTTCTATACTTCCTCATTATTGGAGCTTCCTCGCAAGGAACGAGAGACCACAAACATGAGTCCACCTAACGAGATAGCCAGCTCAATTCAAAGGGTTGAGAGATCACAAATTTGAGTCCACCTAGTGGGACAACAAACTCAAACCCATTCCAATGACATTTACATAAATTTCTCTTTCTTTCTTTTACCTTTCTCTTTTATTGGTCATCCAAGCTCAACTCGAACAACCATTTTCAAATTATGGTTCATATGAAATCTCATGCATGTAAATAGTTCATATTCTTCTAGAAAACATGATGCATGAAATGTTCATGAACATGCTCCGTATGAATGTATCAAGCAGTTAAATAACTTTCTAACATCAAAACAATAATTCATCGTATCATAAACCAAATCATGCTTTCCTACATCATCGTAGACATGAATTTTGTCTTGACATACAAAGCGTAAAACTAAATATCGAAGCAAAGGCCTTTTTTTTCTGATGTAGACCCATTTAAGGGCATAACACACACAATACTACATACCTTTTTTATCCTTAGAAAGACTTTCTAGTAGTAGGTACGATTGTGGATAACCTTCACCTTAATTACTAGTATCATTCATAATTTTTGGAATCAATGCTATGTTTTGTGATAACTTAAAAAATATCATGACTTGTTCTATACTCTATGAAATGCTATGATTCCAAGCCCATATGTCACTTAAGGTGTCTAATTTGACGTGCTAAAAGATCTATGACATTTGATTATTCTAGCATTAGTTTCAGACACAAAACTTAAAATTGCACAGAATGGACAGTTTTGTGTTAACTTTGATCAAATATGCACAACCTCCACCAATTAGGAATTTCTATCATTCATAAACATATATATGATATCCCACATTATTGGTTAACCAATATATTTAACCATAGAGCATAACTTCTAATTTTCGTGTACCATAAATAACAAACTTCTAAAGCAATTTATAATACCATAATTCTCATTTATCATTAATGTAATCATATGTATAACCATAACTAACCTAAACAACATAATATAAGGTCACACCTCTTGATTCATAGCTCAGTAGATTCCTCTTGATGAGAGGAACACTTCTCCTCAAAGGATTGGAAGCCGAGTTAAACTTCTTCCACTTCAACTTTTACATTTTTTCTCTGAACTCTTCTCTCTCTCTCTCTCTCTCTCTTTCACCTCTTCTCTCTCTTTAGCACAAAAATGGCTGATCATCACCCATTATCCAATATTTCTATATAGTTCATGGGGTGGAATTACCTTTTTTCAAAATTTATCCATTTAGTTTTACAATTTTACAATTACTTGTTCCTTTAACTACTAAAATACCTTCATTATCATCACTTAAATTAAACTTAGCTTAACTAGCTAATTCACCTTTGTTCTTAGCTAATTCTCAATGTTAAATTAATTAATCATGATTAGAAAACCTAATTACCCCATAATTTTCACTAATTACGTCTTCATCAAGATTAGGTCCTACTCCTAATTTAGCATGTACCACTTCAAACAATTTCTATTGCACCATTTAATAGCATAAAACACTTAATATTAACATTGGTACTACACCTGAACCTTAGAACCCTTAATCGTGGACTTGTAAACCCTAGAACACCAAACTGTGAACATTGGAACACTGAACCTTGGAACCCTAACCCTAAGCCCTAAACCTCAAACCTTGGAACCCTAGAACCCTAAACCATTAAACCTAGAATCATGAACCATTTACTATGAACCTTGAACCCTAAAATCCTAGAACATTGGAGCACTTAACCATTAAATCTTGAACCCTAAACCTTGAACACTAGAACCCTTAAATCATGAACCTTACCCATGAATCATTAACATTTGACCTTAAACTCTGAACTTCAAACCCTAAAACCCATGAAACCTAGAACTCAAAACTCCGACCCAGGAACCTTGAACCTTGGAACCCTTAACCTTTAACCCTATGCCCTAGATGCCCTAGAGCACGAACCCTAGAACTGAAGAACCCTAAACCAAGAACCCCAAACCCTAGAGACTTGAACCTTGAAACCTTTAACCTTTAACCATAAACCTCGGAATCCTGGATGTTGGACTCTGGAACCCTTGACACTAGACTGTGAACCGTGAACCCTTTGACCCTGAACCTTGAACCATGAATCTTAGAACACTGAAACCTTGAACCTTGAAATCCTGGACCCTGAACCTTGGAACTATGGAACACTTGAATCGTGGACCCTGAACCTTAGAATTATAAACCCTGAACACTGGAACGCTTGAATCGCGTGCCTTCAACCCCTGAACAATTGACCGTGGAACCTTGAACGACGAACTTTTGACCTTAGAACCCGTTACACCTTGAACCCTAAAACCCTTAAACAATGAGCCTTAAACCCTTGAACCTTAAACCCTTAAACCCTAAATGCTGAACTTTGGACTATAGAACCCCTTGAACCTAGAACAGTATACTTCCAACCTTGAAACCCTTGAACCCAAAATCCTGAACCCTAGAACCCTGAGTTTTGGAACCCTATTACCTTGGACCCATAACCTTGGATGCCTAAACCCTGAATCCTGAATATTGTACCCTAAAATCCTTAACACTTAAACCCTGAAAGTCAAGAACTCTGAACCTTGAACCATGGAATCATGACCCTAGAACCCTGAACCCATAAACATTAAACCTCGAAACACTGGAACCTTTACCCCTGAACTCTGGAACCATTTATCCATAAACCTTGAATCTTGAAGCCTAAAGCTTGAAACCTAAAACCCTAAACTCAAAAACCTTAGAACCCTAGTACCCCATAACCTTGAACCCTAAAACCCTAAACTATTAATATCGAACCTTAGAACGCTGAACCTTGGAGCCCTGAACCTTGAACCTTTAACCCTTAACCTAGACCCCCGAACCCTGAACCCCATTACCCTTAACCTAGAACTTTCAACCCATGAAACCCATAACCCTAGACCATGAAAGCAAGGACCCTGGACACCATGACACGTAACCCTAAACCCTAAAACTCTGGAACCCTGAACCCTAGAACCTTGAGCCCTAGATTTTTTATCCTTGAACCTTGAAACCCTAAACCTTTGAAGCTTAAACCATGAACCGTGGACCTTAGAATTCTGGAACCTTAAAACCTAAACCCTGGAACCCTTAACCCTAGTTCCTAGATCCCAAAATCCTCGAACCATGACCTATGAACCCTGAACCCTGAAACATAAACCATGAAACCTTGAACCCTAAAACATGAACCTTGAAACCCTAAACCTTGAAACCCTCCAGCCCTATAACCTTGAATTCTAAAACCCTAAACCTTAAACCCAGAATATTGGAACTCTAAACCCTTGAACCCTGAATCCTAAGTCCTTTCACGATGAAGTTTGGAACCTTTGAACCTACAACCCTAAACCATGAACCCTAAAACATAGGAACCTTAAACCTAAACCCAAGAATCTTTAACCCTGTTTCCAGAAACCCAAAGACCTCAAACCATGACCCCTAGACATTAAACCCTGAAACCTTGTAACCTGAACCTTAAAACTCTAAACCTTTCAACTCTAAACTCTGGAACCGTGAATCCTAAACCCTTGAAATATGAATCTTGGAACCTTGGAAGCCTGAACACTAGAGCCGTCGAACCTTGGAACCGTAGACTTTGAACTCCGAAAAGATTGTCATAAAGGGCCAAACAACTTCGGAGGTCCCATTGAGCCGAATCCAAAACGTGGTCCTCATGCTTTGTTGCTTTGACAAATTTTAAATATTTCCAAGGGAACATTCACCCTCCTTCATGGACCACTTGGGCCGAGTCTTGACATCAAAATGGAAGGGATTGCTTTTTAAGCTTGGACAGAGGCTGAAATCTCCAAGAAATAGGAAACTACAAAATTAGCAAACACATTAGATAAAAATTTGTAACATGACAATTTTTGGGTCGCCCATATCATGTCAAAAATCTTAAACCTAAAAATCTAAACCGTGGACCCTAGACCTTGTACAATAAAAGCCTGGAACTCTAAACTTGAAACTAAGGAAACTTGAACACTGAACCCTAGAACCCTAAACCCAAGATTTCTGAATCTTGAACCTTGGGACCCTAAACATTTGATGCATAAACCTTGGACCTTGGAATCCAAAAACCATGAATCTTGAACCTTAGAACCTTGGACCATACACCCTAAGCCATGAACCTTGGAACCATTGAACCCTGAAGAGTTGAACTCTAATCCTTGGAACCCTTAACCCTGGTCCCTAGAACACAAAAAGGCATGAACCATGAGCCCAAAACCATAAACCCTAAACATTAAACCTTGAACACTTACACCCTAAATCTTGAAACCTTGAACCAACCGTAGATCCCTGTAACCTTGAACCCTAAAACCCTAAACCTTGAACCCTAAACCTTGGAACTCTAAATTCTGGAACCCTTGAACCATGAACTAAGAATCTTAAACCCTAGAACCTTAGATGTAGAACTTTAAACCTTCAAACCCTAGGCCCTAAAACGCTGAATCTTGAAACCCTAAACCTTGAACCCTAAACCATGAGCTCTGGAAACCTTGAACTCTAGAACCTTAAATAATGGATCCTTGAACCCTGGAACCCTTGAACCTTTAACTTTGAAACTTTGAATCTTAAACCATGAACCCAAAAACCTTGAAACCTTAGAACCTTGAACTCCAGAACACTGAACTCTTGAACCCTGAAACTTAAACTTGGAACCTTGGAACCTTTGAACCCTAAACCTTGGAACCTGGAACTCTTAACCATGTAACCTTGAACATTGAGCCTTGATCGATGGAACCATCGGACCCTAAACCCTAGAGTCCTTAACCTACAATTGTGGACCCTAGATTTCTTGAACCCTAAACCCTTAATCCCAAAAACTAAACTTTTAACCTTAGAACCCTGAACCCAAAACTTTGGAAATCTAAACACTAGAACCCTATATCCTATAACCCATTACCCTTTACCCTGGAACCCTTAACCCTGGACACTGGAACCATAGAACCCTGCAACAATGAAACCTTGACCTCTAAACCCTAAACCCTGAACCCTTGAACCCTTGAACCGTAAACCCTTGAACCCTGAACCATTTACCTTAGAAACTCTGAACCTTAAACCCTAACCCTAGAACCCTGAACCTTAAACCCTGACTCTGAACTATGAACCCCTAACTTTGAACCCTACCACCCTTAAACTAGGAACTTTGAACCATTAAATTCTAAACCTTCAACCTTGAACCCTTAAACCTTAAACCCTGAACCTTGGAACCCTAAACCCTAAACGCTGAACTCTAGAATCCTAGAACCTTGAACCCGGAACCATGAACCCTGAAACCTAAAATTCTTGAACCTTGAATAGTGAAACCCTAAACCCTAAACCTTGAACCTTGGAACACTTAAACCTTAAACCCTAAAACCCTAAACATTCAACCCTAGAACACTGAACGTTTAAACCCTGAACCCTGAACCCTGAACCTTGAACACTGAAATATTTGAACCCTAAAGCCTTACCCCTAGAACCTTAAGTACTGAAACCTAAACCATGAACCCTAGAACTTTGGATCCCATACCTCTTAAATCCTTAACCTTTAACCCTAGAGCTTTGGAACCCTGAACCCTTGAACGCTATATACAAGAATCCTGAACTTTTAACTTTGGACCCTAGAATCCCTTAAACTGATAACCCTAGACTTTAAACCATTAAACCTTGAACCTTTGAACTTAGCACCCTAAGCCCTATAAGCTTGAACCTTGGAGCCATGAACCCTAGAAACATGGACCTTGCACCCTAGAACCTCAAAACCTTTGATATTGGAGCCCTAAACCCGTAAACCTTGAACATTGAACTTTGGACCATAGAACCCCTTGAACCCTGTACCCTAGAACCCTTGAATAATGAGCCTCAAATCTAACTCTTGAACCATTAACGCTCAATTTTGGACCCTCGAACAAGCTAAACCATGAATTTGAAATTTGAAACCTGAAACCCTTTCACCCTACATCGCTGAACCTAAACCAAAAACCTTGGAAACCTGAACCTTAGAATCCTAAACTCTGAACCCATAACCCTAGATCCATGGACCTAGAACCTTAGAAGCCAAAAATTGTAAACCCTGGAACCTTGGAACTCTGATCCCTGGACTCTTAAACCTTAAACCCTAGACCATAGAACCCTATAACTCTAAATCCTAAACCCTAGTACCTTGAATCTTGGACCATAAAACCATTAAACTAAGAAGCCAAAACTGACATGCCACAGATTGGCATACCGAATGGAGCAATCACCCGAGCCCGAGCTCAGGAATTTTCTAACATATTTGTTAATTTTGCAGGAAAATTAATTGATGAACTATACATTTCTAAGCCAACTTTAGAGGATCAAACAAGGCCAAAACACGTGATTAATTGGCATGGAGAAAAGGTGGACTTACAACCAAGAACCGAGCCTCTCAGAATCAAGCCCGCCCATGAACCCGGTTGAAGTTCACGTTGCATGGTGAGTTAAAGTCACATGCAAACGTGACCAAATGTCCCACGAATCAACTCATCAAACCTTCAATGGAGTAAAGGAATTTTATTGCATTTTTTTAGTATAATTTTACATTAATTTTTACGTTACATTTTAGGAGAACCCGAGAGGGTTTCTCGGCTAGATACATTTTAGTTATTTTGCATGCTTTTGCATGGGGTTTTGCATGAGGGATTCTTGGCTAAAAGAAGGGTATTTTGGGCCAAGAAAGAAGGGAAAATTGGCTGAAGGGGTGCAAGATCACGTGGCCATCACATTCTTGCATTCTCATTAGTCCAATTTTCCCTCCTTTATTTTCATTTTCAGCATGCATGTTGCATGACTTTGGCTCATAAGTTTCCCTCCTTTTTTTTCCTCTCTTTCAGATGATAAAACCTCCCCCAATGCTTGCTTGTAATTTTTAATTTGGAATTTGAATTAAAGTTGCTTTGAGCATCTCCCTCTCACGGGCATTTCCAACTTCAAACCGACAGCCGGTGCACCTCCCGCCACTGTAGGTTATCTCAAAGGAATCCTCCCTCCGAGCTGGCGATTTCTGGGTGCTTCAATACTCCAGCCTTCTACAAGGACTTTAGGGTGAGGTTGAAGGTCACAAGCTCTTCCTTCCATCAATATCCACGTGATTTCCTTCATTTTTGGAGAACTATCACCTATCTTCTTTCCAGTGTTACACTAAAAAATTCAGCCGTAAACTCGATCGTATCGTTGATTTATTGCCGTCCAAATTCCAGTCCTGATTCTGAAATTATCGGATTATCGTTTTTCCATTTAACCTAACCTGATTCTCCCACTTCCTAAATCTAATCCCCCTCCATTCCGTGTCATTTGGAATCAGAGCCATAAATCCCTCCCCACCTTCCTCTTTACCTCTGTTTTTGTGTGATTTTAAGTTTGAAGGCTGACCACAAGGAGTGGTTCCCATTACAAACCAAATCGGGATCCGATTGATCCTAGCCGCCCGGTTAGTCCATCTGATCCACATCTGAATCCAAATCTTCCTTAAACCTTAAAACCCTAAACCCTTAACTGTAAACTTGAGACCCTGAACCCTAGAAACATGACCCATGAACCCTCAAACCCGAAAGCCCTTAAACTCTGAACCCAAAATCCTGAATCCTAAACCTTGAACCCGAAACGTAAACCCTCAACTCTAAAACCCCAGAATCTTAAAACATGAACCTTGAAAACCTGGAACCCTGAACCTTGAAAACTTGTAACCATGTCATGTTGAAACCTTAAACTCTAAATTGTTTAACCTTGGAACCCTAAACCCTTCACCCTTAAACCTTGGAACCCTGAACCCTACACCCTAAATTGTAGAACATGAACACAGAATCCTAGAACCTTGAACCTTAAATCTTGGAAGAATAACCATAAATCTTGAAACCCACAAACCTTAAACATTTGACCATGGAACAATGGAACCCTAAAACCATGAACACTTTAACCTTGAACCCTGAATCTTGAACCTTGAACAATGGAACCCTAAAACCATGAACCCTTTAACCTTGAACCCTAACATGTTGAATCCTTAATTGTGGAAAAATGAACTGTGGAACACTAAACCATGAACATTTATCCTCGAGCCCCGAACCCTAAACCTTGAACCCTTAACCCTAGAAACCTGAACCCTTAAACCCTAGAACCCCATAACCGTTAAACCCTAAAACCATAACTTTGAACCCTCAATCCTCAATCCCGAACCTTAAACCCTAAACCCTAAACATAATGACATGCCACGGGATACCTTGCATGGAGCCACACCTCAAGGAGCAATAACCCGAGCTCGAGCCAAGGAGTTTTCGAATCAATTTGTCTTTTTTTTAGGAAATGTTGAACACAGAATAACTATGGAGGAACCAACCCCAAAAGACTTGGAGCAGCCTAAACATCTTCTCACTTGGGAAGTCTTGGAAAAGAAGGTCAAGATCGAGGCACCTTCGAGCTTGGAACACCTCGGAAGAAAATGCAAAGCCAAAGCAAGGGTGGAAGGAAACTCGAGTACATGCCTAGTCTAGGTCGGGCATAGGTCGGGCCCCACGGAGCATGGTGCAAATTCAACTGGCCTTCCCTTTTTCTAGCTTTATTTATTTCCTTTTTAAATTTGCAAAAAAAATTATTTAGGGTTTTGTGGGTTTTGCATGGGTTTGGTGTGGGTTTCCATGGGTTTGAAGTGGGTTTTAGCTTTTGGCATAGGTTTGTAATTTTGAGAGCTTTGGTGGGCAGCCGATGGAAGGGAAACAAAATTTGGGGACCACTTCCCCTTGGTCTTCCCTAAATCGGGTATATGTTGGGTGGTCCTATCCCACCTTTCTTTTTGTGCCACGACAAATTGGGTAAGCACTTGTGTACCATCTTATTAGATCTCTCTTCTTTCATGTGAAGGAGATTAAAACTCCCTCACCACCGAGCTTGGTACTCAATTGAAATTTGAATACAAAAGTGCTTTGCATTTTCTCCTTTGCTGTGGTTTTTCCGGCAACCAAGACTCGGCTCTCCAGTGGGTAATATCCGGCGACATCCGAGAGGTTCTCCAAGGTTCTGGCTTTCCTTCCAAGCTAGGGTAAGCTAGGCCATGCTACACATCTTCAGCCACTCTCTCCTGGTCTTAGGGTAAGCGTGTAATCCCCATGTGTAATCCCCATTAGCTCATCTCCATCTCCGGTTACTTTACATTTTCCGACCAACCCCCATTTCTTCTCCGATAACGACCTTTTTGGGCACCCGATACTCCCCTCTCCACAACATCCGATTCCCCGAAGGTTTTACCCTCATTTTTGGAGGTTAAGCTCTTCTCTCATCCACAAAATACCCTTCCAAATATAGGTTGTTAACTCTGTATGAAACCTGAGAGCTCCTTTCCTTAATATCACCTAATTCTGGCCCATATTCTCCCTCTTTTTCCACCCGAAGCCCTTTTATTTTCCTCTTTCCACTCTTGAAGCTTGTCATTTGGTATCAGAGCCATTCATCCCTTCTCACCTTTCCACTTTTTTAGTATTTTGGCTATCTAGTGGAGTTAAAGCATGATGACTCGAAGTGGAGCAAACCACAACCCAAACCGAGACCATATTCCACCACAAAATCCACCTCCGGTGACCCCTAACCCAGAAGTTCCAGAGTCAAGCATACAAGGACAACTAGATGAGATCCATAAGAATTTTGAGATGGTATACCAAAGGAGAAGACCCATGAGTAGTATGAGGAGGTCACGGCATCAAGCAACCGAGGACTCCGATGAAGAGTTCGGTTACAATGACCAACCCACCCGTGAAGATGAAATGAGAAATATCAAGGTAACCGTTCCACCCTTTAATGGTTCTTGCAATGGTGATGCATTCCTTGATTGAGTTAAAAAAGTAGATAAAGTATTTGATTTCTATAACTATTCGGAACGGTTGAAGTTACAATTGGTTTTTTTGGAGTTAACTAGGTATGCTAGCTTATGGTGGGATAGTTTGAAGGCCCAAAGGATGCGTGATGAAGAGGATGGTATTCCTACTTGGAGGGCCATGAAACTGTTCATGAGAAAGAGGTTTGTGCCAAGCCACTTTAAGCAAGAACACTTTCTCAAACTCCAATAATTGAAACAAGGAAGCCTTTCGGTGGAGGAATATTGACCGAATTTGAAACACTTAGGATTCTGTGTGATCTAGATGAACCTGAGGAGCAAATTATTGTAAGGTTTTTGAGGGGTTTAAACAAAGAGATTGGAGATATAGTGGAACTACAACCTATTGATACCATGGATTCGATCATTCAACTTGCCATGAAAGTAGAGAGGCAAGTGAAGAGAAAGAGAATGGGGGTGGCTAACCGATTTGCTCCCAAGACCACTGTCGCATCCCATTTTCATACTTGCCTTTTATGCATAAGAAAATACTATTTTAACACATTTTATAAAAACTACCGCATAAGACTTAATGATAGTTAAATCCATTCAATAAGAACACCAATTAACCATATAAAATTTCTTAATCGAACATTGTATTCGTTCCAAACATAAGGTTAATTTACAAACTTTGATAAATATGTATTATCAATCTCTTTTAAACATTACACATTTCAAAACATTTTTTTTTTCAAAATACTAAACATCAAAATACATCTCCCACCGGTCGTCACTTAACGATCCAAGCATCTGCACCGGCTATACCTCCTCCACCACGTTGTATCAATGATAAGGAAAAACCTCCTCGCCACTAATCTCATCACCTACAATACAAAGCTTAATCTAATGAGCTTAAGGGTCAGTCAATAACCATACATGATTCCTTAATGCCTACATGAATCTGCATTTCTTAAAACATGTTCCATTTTTGTTTCATTTGATTTCTTGATACTTTTACTTTCGTGTGGGTGTCACAACGTACAGGGAGGGAAAAACACCATTTGGTATTCTTCATGGGCAACCCAACAAACACTATTTGGTCCATTTAGGATAGTTCATGAGCACCATATGACCCAATCCGTAAGACAGCTCATTCCATCCCACCCATAGCTTGATACTTACATGCTTTATATATCGAATATTGAAGATTACGGAATAGAGGATTGACACCGTATGGCCTCCCTCAAGACAACCTTACTGAAACATTTTCGTTCTTTTCATAAAACATGATGCATGATCAATTGTACATACGCATGACATACAACATTCATATAACCTATAATGATAATATTAAATTTAACTTAACATATCAATCATCAAACAATTTCAAACAAGCACACAAACAATCCCAAGAGTTTGGGTCGGTGTATTGTGCAATACACCCCAACGGAATATTATCCATACTTAATCTAGCACCTAATCAATTCAAATCATACTCGATAAAGTCTACTCTTTATATTGTCGTCTAATTGAGCCAAAGACATTCAGAGTTACTTACTTGAAGTCCTTAGCTTTAATTTGATCACTTAATTCCTTAATCTTCAACACTTATCACTTGGTAACCTTCATACATAAAAGAAAATTGAGTGAGCAATCTCGGATATACCCTGTTTTGCAGTAACTTCAAACAACTATAACTTGAGATACACAAGCCCAATTGCAATAATTCAAGTCTCATAATCTTTTTGAAGATGTTTAATTTAAGTCATCTGAAGAGAGTAAAATCAAATTACCACTCGAAAACCTTGTAACAATTCAAATTCTAAAACTATGCAGATTTGTCCGAAATTGGGAAATCTTGATACAACTTT
>QAOC01034189.1:0-14434 GCA_003255005.1 Begonia fuchsioides
AAAGCACATTATCATATATAATTGTAAACTTCAATCGTGATTGTACCTCAACAAAGTCGCACCATGAATCTAGTTGAAGAAACCACCCATGCAAGACCAGTCTCCACGCGGTAACTGCTCTGCTTACAGCTGCCAAAAAGAAGAAAATAACAACCAAATTATTATTAGTGTCAGCAGGATCTATACATCCTATTTACCATCAATGATTATAAAGAACTGAACAATAGTAAAGAGTACATACAAATGTTTTTTCGACCATTTTCTCTGCAAATGAAGAAAACAAAATCATAGAAGCGCGAGAACTGGGAAGAGTCAACCTACATAAAAGAAATGTTGATGGAAATCATAGGTATTCGTAACTCCTTCAATGAGGCCATCCACCAATCAAGATATGCAATGAAAACAATAATCTATAAAGATGTAGAAAAAACCAAAAGCAAATAGAGAGTTTGAAGAAGGTGCTAAAAAATTGCAATTAATTAACTCATTGGAAAGAATGATGACATAAAAAGGACAAGACTTAAAACTAACCATTAACTCTAGGCGTGACATCAACCGCTGAAGTTCTTTGAATTTGAAATCCTGCCAGATTATGAAATTTGATCTTTCAACATTGAAAGAAAAGGTTTCGTAGAACCTAGGTAATGCATCTAAATTTTTGTTTCAAATAGCTATCACCTAAAAGAATACATATTTATTTAGTCCTAGCAATATCATAAGCCTTCGTATGCTAAGGTGTCTACCCTGAATGCAATCTAGACTGCACAAGTTTTAATAGCTCATCCAACGCCTTCCTTGCGCTACCAGTCCCCGGTTCCATCAATTTTTGATCATCTATATAGCATTCTTCGCTACGAACACAAGCATTTCGTGATTGAATATCTGCAGAAGAAGTTAAGCATCAAATGTTAACCATAACCATACGCTCCAACGATAGAATTAGTTATTCAAAAGATCATCAACTTTGTTTCATCTTTTTGCCTAATTCTTCAATTATATTTACTCGAACACTCCGACAAGAATCCAACTTACACAAGATAAATAATCAATCAGTCCAAAACAGATTTCAAGTCTGAAGTTTCTTAAAATTTAAACATCTTCTAGACATGAAACAGGTGATAAATAACTTTCCAAGCAACATCATCGGAATCCTTTTCCAATTTCACACCGACCAATCACCACAAAAAACAAATGGAACAGGACCCCTATCTCTTCTACACTGAAAAAAATACAAGATTCACTGATCTTCATAAACAATTCGAAACTCGTTAATGAGTTGGCGGCGGGAACACCGGCACCGCAATAAACAGTACAAAAAGAAAGGACAGATTACCACAAAAACGATGATAAATATCAAAGATATTGAAGCTATGCGTCTAAAAAATATCCATGAAGAATAATCGGAGATGTGAAATTGTTAGGGCTTCGAGAAATCAGAAGAACGATTCCTCCAAAACCCAAAAACAGAGTGAGAGACTCTTTGAGTAAATCAGATGCACCGTCGTTTTGGAAAAAGCAATTCCAACTCGCAATACTACAAATTGTGATCCCTTCTTTTCTCTCCGTTTACAACAACTTTTCATTTTTCTTAAAAACAAACGCGACCGTGGATGCTCGAGACGTGTGATTATCCATGTCTCTTCCCGTTCGTGTTGCAATATCGCCAGCTTGCGAAGGTAAGCACAACGAACACTCTCGGGAAAGTTTTGATTGTGTTCGAACACTCATAATATCGAGCTTAGTTACGAGAAATCTAAGATAATTAATAGACAATATTATAATTTTTTTAATAATAAAAAAATATTTATTATATTTATTTATATTCATGAATAAATAATAAATAAATAAATTACATATTCTAAAAAAATAAAAGAAATCAAAATAAATTAGAGTCCAAAAGCTTTACAAACTCGTAAAAATCTATTCTACCATCATCGTTTAGGTCAAAACGCTTAATCATCTCGTCGCAACGTTCGAGAGAGCTTCCGACGTCGTTCAAACCCAAGACGCCGACAACTCTCTGAAGCTCCGACGAATCAATAAATCCATCTCCGTTCACGTCAAACACGTCAAAAGCTTCCTTGACTTCATCAAACCTCGGTTCTTTCTCGTCAAACACAGTCAAAACATCGCTCGAATCAAAAGAAGATTCATCGTCTTCTTCGTCTCCGCACCTAATTCCAAGATTCTGAATCAGGGTTTTCACCTCCTCCTTCGTTAGTTTTTCGTCTGATTTCTCTTCTCTGATGCATGTTTTATGAGAAAAACTTGCTTGGTATGTGACTGATCCTGAAAAACACTTGGTTTTGATGAAATAAACCCAGTTGAAAATGGTGGGCGTGGATAACAAATCGATGAAAGGGAGGAGAGAGAAGGGCGATGAGTCTCCGGCCGCTGCTGCTCTTCCCGCCATTGTTGTTCGAAGAAGAAGAAGAAGAAAAATGCGAAGAAAGCTTAGAAGATAGATTTACACGGGGGAGACGAAGATCTGGTTTTTATAGATGAACTGTGAATTTGAGTCAGAAAAAGATGGTCAGCCATGGGCGCTGTTGAAGAAATCAGGAAAGTTGAAAAATGTCAAATCGAAGGAGGTCACAAGGAAAGTACATTGAACAATCAAAATTATTAATTAATCATTAAAATGGAGAAAAATCAAGAGTTTTCGAGTTGGAAAAATAAATTATATATTACCCGACATATAATATAAATGCTTAAAAAACAACCTAAACAGGTTTGCGAACCACCTTAAAAATGTTTAATATATATATAATTTTTATAAATAATTAGTAGCAATGTTAATTAAAAAACAATACCATTTCATCAATCATCCAACACTTAGTGGGGATATCAATTAATTAAAGTTTACTCCACAGAGTGAAGCTTCACATTCATACAAACACAAAGCAGTAAATGCAGTAAATTCCACTGCATGACCACAAAAACTCTCCAAGAACAGACCTTGAGATCTTCGTTTCTTCCTCTATTTCTCACCATTTTTAAAAGTCAGAACTGTGACCCGGCATAGGTTTGGCCGAACGACCAACCGGCAGAAGCCACGTTGTAAGAAACCAGAGTCCGACCGTCACTGGTTGTAACAGCAAATGACAAACTTTGGCCGTTCAAGAATGAATTGCTCTGCCAATTCTGGCCCCAATTTCTTGACATGGGTTGCCACCCTCCTTTAGACCCTTTGATCGACACAGAGTGAACGTCTCCGGCTCCGCCGACGTTGGTCACCAGCACTAGATTAAAGAAAGCATGGCCGTTGATCGTGAATCTTATCCCTCCACCTCTTCTGCAACTCACCCTGTTCCAAAAATGGTAGAAATTTGAGATTTCTTATATCTACTTTCTCTATCCATACAGGTACAGGATGGGCAGCCCAAACCAAGCCACAGCGTTGGAAACCCAATTTCAATTTTTTTTTTTTTGTTTTCGGCTCCCAACCCCAAACTGAAAAACTAAATAGTCGTTTCGGATAGTTAAAAAAATCAACCTCAACCTACCCAATTTGAAGTAAAATCAATCTATATACATCAATTATCACTAGAAAAAGGCTTGCTTTGATCAAAATAATGGCCTAAAAAGAAACATTTACAACCAAAAACATGTTCTGCAATGAAATTTACCTTCTGTAAGCAACAGGCACAATTCCAGCTCTGTAAAGAGCAATATGTTGAAATACAGGTTGAGAGAGATCAAAGTGTTCACGAGGAGGATCACACCAACCTCCAGGAGGGCAGAAATTAGTTGCAGTGACTGTAATCGATCCAGGAAGACACGATCGGTCATTTACACATCTTAGTTCATAACAAGCTCCACAGCTCAGTCCATTGTTAAACAATGGAGTGCTTAGAGCTACAGTGTTCGTCCCATAACCGCTACTATAAAGATTTCCATATCCACAAGCTCCACCTGTAAATTAACGTTTTAACAAGGAATATGCAAAACAATCAGTTCAAAAATAAAAAAATAAGGGTCAAAATGACTCACCCATTGTTCCAGATGCATCACTTCCACCATAGAAAGTGGCATGGGCGTTAATCCAACCCCCATAATAGCCATTGACAGAAGAAACGGAAAGGGAAAATGTGACCAATAGAAGGATTTCAAAATTACCCATTGTTGAGAAAAGGAGAAAAAAGAGTACCAAAAGAAATGAAAGAGTTGTTTCGAGGAAATGAATAGGGGTGGTTAAGAGTAATATATAGAGATATCTGTCGACATCAGAGCTTCATGACAGTTCAAAATTATTGCAATCAGAACTATACAACAAGTCCGGGTTTTCTAGGATTGTGATTTTGAGGAGACACAAACCGCGTCGTTTTGAAGCAATTGTCATGTGAGCAATCTATTAGCTGATAGACAAGATATAATCATGGAATAAAAAACATAAGAGTTTTTCAACCTTTAAGTAATAATTCGCTCTGATTTTAAAACATTAAAAGATCACAAAACACGGGACATACAAAACCAGCTGTGGAAACGGTCCGGTTTGGTGCGATGTGAGGTTGGATCAAATTTGGTTTGGTGTTAGATTTATAAAACTAATAACAAACTGAAAAGGTTTTGGTTTTGCTGTTCTCGGGTTTTTATCATTTTGATTTCCATTATCAGTTTTGGGCTCTGTTATTTCAGTGTTCGGTCGGTTATTGCTCGGTTTTTTTGGTTTTAGGTCGGTCACGGATCGATTTTTTGGTTTTTTATGCTTTTTTTAGCTAGTTTCAACAACTTAAATTTATTTATTTTAGCTCAATTTTCATGTTTGAATTTGATTTGCACATCTAAACAAACATATATATTTTTCAAGTGTATATAATTTATGAAACTCAAACAAATTCATCGATAATATCTAATTTAATTAACAAAGAATCAAAGACTAGGTATTAGATTAAGTTAAATAAAATATTTTTAAGTTTTATCATTTATATTTTTTAATATTAAGGTCGGTTGGGTCGGCATTTGAACCGAAAACCGAACTGAATAATTCGGTTTTATTAGGTTTGGTGTAAAACACGGTTTTGACCATTCTAAAACTGAATCAAACCCAAACTGGTTTGGTTTTTTGGTTTGAACTGGACCAATTTCTACCCTATACAAAATAATTAGCCATTTTTGTTCCTCCCCAGATAAATAATAAACCATTTCATCTTCAAACAAACTGTCGGTTCTATCAGAAGCAGCTAAGTTAGTTGGTTAACTCGAATAAATTAGGAAGTAGAAGAGAGTTTTTATGGAATTCTACTTGATAATCAGCAGATATCATTATCAAACGCTATTTATGAGAGGGAAATCTGATGGTTTTATGGCACATGGATTCTGTTTCTTTGTGTGGACTCCAGTTTGCTTAAAGGACCTGCCTCATTTAATGCTAGCTTTACCAATGGCAGTGTCAGACACATGGTGTCTCTAATTTTGCTCCCTATTTTCCTTAGCTCTACTAAGTAGTACTTTTATCCTACTTTTCGACATGTTTAGACATCGAAATATGCTATAAATCATTCATGGCTCCACCTCCTTTACTGACTATCCATATATCGTTGATGTTTGGCAAGAAGTTCAGGATTTTTCATTATTCCTTAACTTATCCTATCTAAAACCAAAAACACAAAAAAGAACCTCTTCAGCTGTCAAAGTTTGTTTGTTTTTGTTATTTTCTATAAGAGATATTTAGATCCACTGACAAGCACCTCAAATTTTGGACCAGGCAGCAAAATAAAGAAAAGATAATGACCCAATATGACAGTATTAGTCCTTAGCAGGAGTAATTAACGATAATGGACCAAATGGGGGAATTGATCGGCATGTGATGTTAAGTTGATGTGGAAATCAGCAGCTTTTCCATCAATAATTCACAGATAAAGTTACAAGAGCTACTGCTTCTGCTACTTGCAGAGAAACTGGAATAGTTATAAACAGTAATCACATTTCAAATGAAATGTAAGACTGAATTTCATCTGTATGATGAAGATCAAATTTCTAAATTGAATTTACAATATCATTGCAACTTTCAGTGTTTTAATAGCTTGAAAGAGGAGATAGATTACGCGGCTAATACTCTACCACATAACTAACATACATAATAAAAGGGTTTGACTGACTGAATTGAAATTATTCAACATGAAATAAATGCAATCTTAATGAGGAATTAAGAAAATGTTAAAATTCAAACAGAAATTAATGAAAACTTGATATGTAGGAGGACTGGAACAAGAAAAAAAACCAAACAATGTATTTGTTCAAATTTCATTTATCATAAATCACTTGAGGTGACCTTCCGATGAAATTTCACATTTTTTAGGGGTACTCACTTTTGTTTTAAAGAAAAAGATGAAAATCTTGGGAGTCATTGATAGGACCCTTCTTTGTGTCAATGAGTAGTCAGTAGGATGAAAACTGGAAGTGAAATCGAAATAAATTTTCCAACTATAACCATCTTGAGAGGCTTCTTTTAGAAAAAAAACAATACTTTTTTCAGAAAACATTGCAGAGGAGTTGCAAGCCCGCAACACAATTTCAGCCAGGTATGTGACTCTGATATTCAAATAAGCATGTTCAAAGGAAATTTAGTGCAGTTACATAATTACTCACTTTATATATTAGCAAACCAAATACATCATACGTGTCCTACCATTTAGAGCTTATACAATAAAAAGCTTAAAATGTGATAAAGTAATTACCATTTTTGTGCCGGAAAGTTGTCTGCTCAACAAGGAATATCTGAGGATTGAAATTCAACTCCTGCCAGTAATATGGTATGATCAAGATATGGATTATGCCGACTCAATCATCACAGCTATCATTTATTCACACCCTTATTGAGCTTCTCAGTGCGGTAACAATCATTTTCAATTTAAGATCAGCAAATGCAAACTTGAATTCAGTCAGTAACAAACTAGCTGGCCAGTTAAAACTGAACTGGATAAATAAACTAGCTGGCCAGTTTAATTTAGAATCTTAGATCAACAAAAAAAATTTCATACCAGAAAATTTCTTTTATATCGCATGTTAAAAAAACACCTAACTTCGATTTACAGGCGCAGACCAGTTGCCAGTTGCTGTTCGTTGGGCAATGGCCATAATCTAATAATCCTAAAATATTCAGGCTAAGTGAAATCCAATCGATTCATTATTTTATTACTATATGCCCATAACATTTTTCCATTCATATTATAGATTCTTCTGAGCTTCTCGTGAAACACGAAAACCAATAGAATTAAAAAAACCAATCCAAACATAACAAGAATCGCTAAAGCCCGATGAACATCAATAACTGCGAAATGGAAATGAAAATCGTCGCAGAGATTAGTCAAAATGTAGGCCTAAAGATCCAGATAATCATCTTGAAAACTTCTGGAGAGATCTCCCGTAAATCATCATACCGATTTGCGGCTTTAGAGACTCTCTATTCTCCTTAACCTTCAAATCTTCCCTCCAAAACCTTCGTTTCGAATTTGATGGACAACAAGTGACGTAGTATGACGTCATCATTATGATTCCGGGCCCGGCACATGGGCCTCTAACCAGTCGGCCTATAATTGTATTTTTCAAAAACCAAAAATTCACAATAAAATTTATCAATAATTCCCTCGTCTACTTGCACGAAACCAAGTTCGGGTCGGGTCCGAACCCAATCGGTTTGTTCAATAGGAAAAATCAGGCTTGAGCCGGCAAACGGAAAGCTTTTTGAGTATGTAGGGTGATAATCATGTACTCGGGTTTGCTCGTTTAGTTTTTGTCGTTATAATAGGAAAAGACGATGAAGCCAAATGGAACAGTTTGTTATAGAATGGACCCAATCAAAAACCAAACCACAAAGCATGATCTCCAAGATCTCTATTTCAATCAACCACTCCACTTACCCTAATTTTGATTTCCTTTTAGGGGAATATGTTGGTGGAGCTGGAAGAATAGTCGATCCCACATTTTGCCCTAGAATAGGTCAACTTTTAAGGGCAGGTAGTCCTTCAAATGATAACTCTTTCTTCTCCTAACTTTTTCATTACCAAAACCAACTAAACTTGCTAGAAAAAACCTTATAAATGGCCTCTTCCAAAACTCTAGTTTTGCAAGCACATTCTAGCTTGCAAATCAAGGCTAAAAATACCCTAAAAAGAGTGAGATGAAAGGAGGTGGTGTTGAGGGTGGTGAAGCCAAGGGTTTGAACCCAAAAGCTCGGGTGAGCCGGGGAGTTTCAATTCTCGACCTCATCCTTAGAGTTATTGCCGTTATTGGAACCCTCGGAAGCGCGATAGCCATGGGAACGACCAACGAAACCCTTCCGTTTTTCACGCAGTTCATTAGGTTTCGTGCCGAGTACAATGATCTTCCGACATTCACGTAGGTTTCTTTCAGTTTTTGGTTGGTTTTTTTTGGAGAAGTTGTAGTTAAATACTTATGTTTGATCAAATTGTCTATGAACAGGTTCTTTGTAGTTGCCAACGCCATAGCTAGCGGCTACTTCATTCTCTCTCTTCCTCTCTCTATCTTCCACATTGTTAGGAGCAAGGCTCAAAACACCCGGATCGTGTTGATCTTTTTCGACGCGGTACTTCAGGCGACTCTTCGATCAAAATATCAAAAACGAATTCTAAATATCTTCACATTCTGACAAGAACTTTATAATGACTGACAGAATAAAATGATTAAATTAGCTTTCACCCGTGAATTTAAACTTTTACAATAGTTAGTAATATATCGTGATATCTTTTAATCCAGGCAATGCTGGCTCTTTTGACGGCCGGAGCTTCTGCGGCTGCGGCTATAGTCTACTTGGCGCACAAGGGAAACGCTAAGGCAAATTGGCTGGCAATTTGCCAGCAATTCAATTCTTTCTGTGAGAGAATCTCCGGCTCCTTGATCGGATCTTTCGTCGGAGTTGTCATCCTTATTCTGCTGATTCTGCTGTCCGGAGTTGCCCTCTCCGGGCGTTGATTGTAGGATTGGGTTGTGTGTTTAGGTTATTTCTGAAATATGACCTAGTGTGTGAGTGAATTCTAAGCAGCTTTGAAGAATTACGTTGTATATTTTTACATCCCATCAGTTTCTACGTGACTTCTTTTGTTTATCTAAGTCTTGACTTAACTACAAATTATAATGTAATTAAATTAAAATGTCTATATATATGATGTCCAATGCTTACATTAGATAATAACAATACCCAAAAAACAACTTGGCGTAAATTGCGGTATCAACGGATGCATCACAAAAATCAAAGAGAAGAGAGAAATAGAGAGAGATTATAACATGGTTTTTATGAGATTAAACATTCACAAGAGAAAATTATTTGGAATAGTTCTATAATCCCTTTTGCCTCGAGTTTTAACGCTAATTTTGAGCAATATCTGCTTCACAATTCGACAAAGCATCATCCACGCTTACATTTTCAGACGGCCAAGCAAAACCCGACAATAAGAATGGCGACACAAACATGATCATATTGAGGAGCGTGCAAGGCTACTCCGACCATTTGCCAATGCATACGGACATACCTATGCTCGATATATACCTATGCATGCATTGACCCTCCTAAATATTAAATAATATATATATTAAATTATAGTAATTTAAGGAAAATAAAAGTTATAGAGATTAGGGTAATTAAGATGTGCGATGAAAAATCGAAAGTAGAAGGCTAGACTAAGAAAAATGGAGATCGATGGTGTTAATGTTTGGTCAAAAGTAACAATTATTTATTCTTTGATGGTTTTTAATTCTATACTATGTTTGCGTCTAAATTATGTAATAATTATTTTATTTTTAAACATCAAAGATTTACTTATTCTGTATATTATCATTTAAATTAGGTACGAAAAAGAATATAATTGATAGTGGATAATTAAAATGAGAAACGAAGAAGCTCGGTCATTATAATAATTTGAGCCGAAATTGTGAATTCGATTATGGCTAAATAAGGTCCCAAAATATAATATAATGTTTATTGGATATAATTGTGGTGCTACCATTAAGGGTCACAGCCACATCCTAGAATTAGCTTAGCCATTTGAAAGTCAATCCAAATTATGACATTTAATTATTTATTTCGTAAAAAACAATAAAACTATGACACGTGTTTGAAAAGTAGATGTGATTAGTCCAAAATTTCATTTAATTAATTGAAATATTTAAGAATAGTATCAATCCAATTGCCAATCATTTTATTTTTTAATTAATTTATTTGCAAGGACATTCTTCGTTAGTGGATAATAATTTTAAAAAATTAAATATACTTTTAAGATCCTTTTGAAAATCATGATAATATACTTAAATAAAAATTGAATAATTAATTATTTTTAACTCGACTTTGAATATTGGCTGATCCCTACTTTCCTTTTCGTCCCGCCAAGTGTCTGATTTCTCCAATTTATAATTATTTTAAATTTAATGGGACCAAATATTAAGAAGAATGTTATTCAATAAACCCTAGTCTATTTCATATTAATTTCTAGTTTATTATTAAATAATAATGGCCGGAAGGATTTTCATTAGATTTAAATTGAAATATGATCGGTTAGAAATGAGATTAAACGTAATCCCAAATTAAAATGCTTATATGGGTTGTCACGGTTTTATAACCCTTAGTAAATAGGATAAATTTAACGTTATTTATATATTTTAATTATTTTAATTTGAGTAAGATTTTAACGTCATCCTCTGAAATATACAATTAATTTTTAAACAATAATTGAAACTCTTAATCATCTTTGGATTTTAATCTAAAGTCAAACATATGACCTCCACAAAAGGAATCACACATTTTACCCAACCATTATCTGCCACGTGCAGGCTCCCCTGTCGCGGCTTCGTGTCGGAAAGGAGGAAGCAGGGGCCCACAGCTGGAGCTGGAGCCAATCTGAACGGTGATTGGTCGGTGAAGCATTAGCCAATCCAGCTCTCAGAATGAGCATTCTTTCCTCGTCAACGGCTGGAGATGCTGACTTGATGCACGTGGGGGAAGATAGACCGTACGATCAAGAGTAGGCACGATTTTGGCTTCATTGACTAGATAATCACGACTTAGTGATTTCCTTTAATTGTCTCTTTCACTTAGATATTATGAATATTTACGTATTATTTATTTTCTCGTAATATAATTCAATTTTTTTAATTATTTCGATGAGATTATTATTATTTTGTGTTGATTAATTTATACTAAAATATGAAGGTATGATCGTAGTGTATTCTTTAGCAAGCATTCTTCTTGGGTGTGGATTAGATTGAGTGAAGTGCAATTTCGAGTAGCACTGTGACTATCGTTTTGTCGAAATGGGTCAAAAATTGAGATTTTCGCCCGACGTTAGGAAAGTTGAAATGATCAAATTCGATAGAATCAACTATCATTGAAGTGAACTGTTATTTGGAGTTGTTTAAGGTTTTTGTAAGCATACTTCTGGAGTTAGCTTTTTATCGTCTGACCTTCTGACATAATAATCAATTGCTGATGCAATAAATATATTAAATATTTATTTATAATTTGACTAATCAGACATGTTAATCTATATGTTAATATGGAGCACGAGAGTTTAAACATTGTACTACTCTTTTTGTAGTCGTTGAAGAGTTGCAAATAAAAAAATCGACTTAGAAGTTACTAAAACGAAGTATTAGAGCATAATTTAAGAAGGAATCAAACTAAACCAAAACAAAATTGAATTGAAAAGTCACAACTGGTTCGTTCAGGTGGTTCACTCTTAATTCCTAGAGAAAATCAAAGTTACTGGTCGAGTATAAACTTTGGACGAGTGAGTTTCGTTAAAATTTGAAGTGAGAACGGTTAAATTATTTAACTAATTTCATCGTGGCATAAAGCCATTGTACGCGTAAGTCGCAAAAGTTGTTTTTCTACAATTGTTCTAACCTATCAAAAGTATTGCCATGCGATTTTAGGGTTAAATTTATTTTACCCAATTTTTGAAAATATAAAAATATAACGAAAATTATCAACAAAAAAATAAAAAGAAAAAAGGTAGTGTGAAAGGGTAAAAAGAAGTTGTCCAAACTTGAAAGAGCTATTAACACTAATAGACAAGTGTAAGACTTTGATTAGCCAAAGAACAACCAACACCAAGACTTTGAACCCATCCCTTCACCTAAGTTTTGATTAGCAAACAATTAATTAATTAATCAAAGACTAATTACTTTAATTATATTCAGATGATCTAAATCCGGAGGAATGATCCTGGTCAATGCCTGAATTTGGAAAGAAAAAATAATTAAATTCAATAAAAATGAAGACTTTGCCTTCCAATCCACGCCTCTTTCGTCCCCAAAAACCAGTATTTTACGGGGCTTGAACCCCTCCAGCAGAAGCTTTCTTCAACCGAACCTCTTTTTAATCTCCACCCACTTTGATTTCAGCTCTGAAACGCTGAAAATTCTCTGCTTTTAGAGAAACCCTTTGGAAATTCGGAGTTTTTTTTAGGTTTCCGCCATGGAAATTGGAAGAACTTTTGAGCTCGATCAAAACGACGAGCAAATTGAATTACCCCCAGGCTTTCGATTTCATCCAACTGATGAAGAACTCATTACTCATTATCTGTCCCCTAAAGTTCTAAATAGTGTTTTCTGTGCTGTAGCCATTGGAGAAGTTGATTTGAACAAGTGTGAGCCTTGGGATTTGCCTGGTATTGATGTTTTTTTTCGACGACAGAATCTGGTTTTTTTCGATCTGTTTTTGAAGTTGTTCTAATATCTTTTATTTGTTCTTGGCTTAGGGAGGGCTAAAATGGGTGAAAAAGAATGGTATTTTTTCTGCGTTAGAGATAGAAAATATCCAACTGGATTAAGAACAAATAGGGCTACAGAAGCTGGATATTGGAAAGCAACAGGGAAAGATAGAGAGATTTTCAAAGGCAAAACCTTAATTGGGATGAAGAAGACACTGGTTTTTTACAAAGGAAGAGCTCCAAAAGGAGAGAAATCTGGGTGGGTTATGCATGAATATCGATTAGAAGGCAAACTCTCTGGTTTTAATCATCAAAACCCAGCAAAGGTTTGCTCTTTTTCTTTAAATCTTTTTTTTTTCTTCTGAGCTGGTTTTAATGGCGGTTTTTTGTTTTTTATTCAGAATGAGTGGGCTATTTGTAGAGTTTTTAAGAAGAATTCAGGTCAAAAGAAGCCAAATATTGAAGGGTATGAAATGAACTCTTCTTCTTCATCATCTCTCCATCTTCCGCCATTGATGGACTCTTCGAAGCTTTCTCACGCGGCCTGCTTCTCCTCTCCAATGGCGGTCATGAACTCAAACCCATCTGAAACTCGATCCTATGCTTCGAATTCTCTCTACCCATCTCAGCTTTCTCTCCCTCAAAACCCTGAATTTTCTCAGATGCCAAACAATTATTTGTTCAAGATGTTGAAGCAGTTTTCAAAAGCAGATTTCTCTCCCAGCACTGAGATTTCTTCTGAAATTGGACACGATGATCCGTCGATCGAACCCGTCGATCTTGATAATTTGTGGAATTATTGAAGATTTTCTTAAAATTATTGCTGTGTACAGGTTATAGATCGAAGTCAAAGATTATGTATTATTTTATGATAATTGAAGGATGAAGAATTGAAATCTTCATTGGAAGTTGTTTCCGTTCCTTATTTTTTAGCTAATTTCTAGGCTTTGTTTAGTGAAATCCATCGAATAAGAACAAAGTTTGTAGGTGAGATTAGCTAAACTCGTGGATTCTATGTAATTTAGTTTGATTGTCTTTTCTCGAAGAAAGCAATGGATGGGGATTCTCTCTCTCTCTCTCTTTCTCTCTATCTCTCTTTCTCTAAACTAGGTCACCAACCATACCAAAGGGTTTATTCTTTCACGTAGCATAAAACATTTTTAGCATGATTAGGAGTATTTGTCGAAATAAACGACAATCACGAGTACAGGTTATTAGATCTTTGAAAGAGTATAGCGTTACGATTTAGAGAACGTAGATAATTTATTATAAACTAAGATCAAATAAATTAAANGATAAAATAAATTAAAATAATTAAAATATTATGTTCGATCAAATCGCTTATATAGCATCGTTAAAGTTTACAAGATAGAATCCTCTTTAATTCGCAAATTTCTTCGACCACAAAACTCCACGTCGTAGATCTATATTGACTCGTGTTTAATATAATAACAATACGCCTAAATTTTATGCTCGGATCTCAACCCGTAACGTGTCGTTCCTTGACTTGTGCAATTGATGTCTTCTTAATTATTTAGCATTATTAATTCATGTTCAATAAATCTACTTTCTCTATGTATTTTTAAATTGTATTTGTATTAAAAGTGTCCATATTATTGTTAAGAAATTTATTATTTCCCTCGCAAATTAAAAATAACTTGCCTAGAAAGGAAATAATAAAAATTGAACATATTATTTTTTGATTTTAAGGTTGATACGACCGAGCGAGTAAGGCAAAACGTGAGGACAGGGAGGGATGGGCCCGCCTA
>QAOC01034197.1:2909-20987 GCA_003255005.1 Begonia fuchsioides
GTCCGGTCGACATACGATCCAATGTCTTGAACTTTAATTGTCTTCAGCCGGTCGACATACTTGATAAGCGGTCGACATATGATTCTTCTCTGGACTTTGAGCGGTCGACAAAACTTCTTACCTGTCGACATAAGTTGCTTCTTCGACCCTTCTGTTATCCGTTCGGTCTACATATTGAGCAGTTCGGTCGACAACTGCTGCACTTGCTAGACTTCAATTTTATCTTTCTTACATAATTAACATAGTTATCATCAAAAATAATTGATTGCTTTAAAACCTTTTAAAGCCAATAGTTATATCCGTCAACTACTCATATTACATCTTTATTCTTGACTATCATTAGTTCTTAATTGAATAACTGATTCATAACAATTATGAGCTGTGCGCTAATTATTCGATTCCTGAACTAGCAAACTAAGAAATCTATCAAATGGATTTCATTGTACCAATGTTAGCATTCCCACCTATTTAGTTTGATTCATTCCCAAAATACAAGATTTGAGAATTATATTCTATACAAAACTGTACCGAGTAAATAAAAAAATAAATTAAAATAAAATAGAAGTTTACTAAATGCAATGAATTAAAATCATACATATACATTATGATGAAATTAATTCTTCTATATTTAATGAACCTTATCATAACAATATTATTTCATCTGGTTCAATCAGATATAATCAAATTATATAAAACTTATTTATCTTATGTCACCACATATATAGTCGGGATAAGACTACATATTCTCAATGAGATAAACTATGTTTATGATTGTGTATAAGAAGATTTCATACTTCAAATATAAGTCATGGACTTGTTTTGATTATTTACTTTATAGTTTATCCTCACATATCTACAATGTATATGTTAATATAAAGTTTGCATAAATAATCAAGAAATTTTCTATGAACTTTATAAAAACATAATAAAATATGCAAAACATAATAATAGTCAATATTATTTTATTCAAATGTTCAAATACATTTGCTTGTGGGGCACACAATCTCAACAAACTCCCACTTGCCCTAAAGCAAATGAGACATGTCTCAAATCCCTAATCTTTCCAAATGTTCCTCAAAATGCTTTCGAGGTAACGTTTTTGTGAAGGGATCCGCAAGATTCTCATCTGATGGAATCTTCTAAACAATCACGTCTCCAAGTTGCCCTATATCTCTTATCACATGATATTTTCTCTTTATATGATTCGTTCGCTTCTGACTTCTAGGTTCTTTAGAATTTGCCACTACACCACTATTGTCGCAGCAAAAAGTCAATACATTATTCATATTTGGAACTACTTCCAAATCACTAAAGAATTTTTTCAGCCACACAACCTCCTTTGCTGCTTCTCAAGCAGCAATATATTTTGCTTCCATAGTAGAATCTGAAACGCCACCTTGTTTAACGCTTCTCCAAACTATGGCTCCACTTTCAAGAGTGAAGATAGATTCAGACATCGACTTTCGATCATCTGCATCACTTTAAAAATCAGAATCTTCATATCTAGTTGAAATCAAATCTCTACCAGAATACACAAGCATATAGTTTCTCGTTCTGCTTAGATACTTGAGAATATATTTGACTGGAACCGGCTGACTATCCCTATTGTATAACAAATGTCGGGCATCATGCACAACATAACATACATAAAGCTTCCAATAACTGATGCATAAGGATATCGTCTCATATCTTCTTCCTCTTGAAATGTTTTAGGATACTCCATCTTCGAAAGAATAACTCCATGTCTTGAAGGTAAATAACTTTTCTTGGAGTTTTGCATTAAATATCTGAAAAATATCTTGTCAATATATAATGCTTGAGACAAAGCTAACATTCTATTTTTGCAATCTCGTATCAAACGAATCCCAAGATTGTAATTTGCATTTCTCAAATCTTTTAGTTGAAATTTCTTAGCTAGTAATACTTTTACATCTGATAATAATTCTACATTATTTCCAATAAGTAGAATATCATCAACGTATAGAAGTAAGAAGACCACACACTAGTCATTAATGAGTTTGTATACACAAGACTCATCAAGACATTGCGTGAACTCATAAGATTTAATTGCTTCATCAAATTATATGTTCCATGACCTAGATGCTTGTTTAAGTCCATAAATGGACATATTCAACTTGCAAACCTTTTGTTGTGCATCTATATCTATGAAACCCTTTGCTTGCTCCATATAAATGATTTCTTCAAGATGATCATTTAAAAAGGTCGTCTTGACATCTATCTGTCAAATCTCATAATCATAATGAGCCATAATAGAGAGCAAGATACGAATGGACTTCAACATAGCTACAGGAAAAAAAAATTTCTCATAGTCAACACGTTTTTTTAGTATAACCCTTGGCTATAAGCCTAGCTTTGAATGTCTCCATATTCCTGTCCACTCTTCTTTTTTTTATAGATCAATTCACTCCCTATAAGTTTAACCCCTTCAAGTAGATCTACAAGTTTCCAGAAAGAATTGGAATACATTGATTCCATCTCAAGTTTCATAGATTCAAGCCATGTTTCTTTGTCAGTATCTTACATTGCACATCTAAATGACAATGGATCATCATTTTCATCATCAGTGATAGCAACTTGTGCTTCACCCACATCTCTGTATCGACATGGTAGTCGTATTACTCTCTCACTACATCTAGGTGACATGATGATCTGACTAGAAGTGGTGGTCTCTTGAGTAACCACAGAGAACAACAATTTTTGTTATTTCTGATCTGATCTCCTTATCATGAATTTCTTCCAAGAAAATCTTGCTTTGAGGTTTGAAATTTTTTATACAGTCATGTTCAAGAAACGTGGCATTTGTCGATACAAATACCTTGTTATCTTGAAGACTATAAAACAAACCCGCTCTTGCGCTTTTTGGATACCCAACAAATAAACAAACCTCAGATCGAGATTTTAATTTTTCAGTCTTACCTATCAACACATGTGCTGGACATCCCCATATACGAAAATGTCTCAAACTAGATTTATGACCACTCCATAATTCTGAAGGCGTCTTAGGTATCGACTTAGAAGAGATTACATTCAAAATGTAAGTAGTTGTTTGTATGACATAACCCCAAAATGATTTTGGAAGTGAAGAGTAACTCATCATGGATCGAACCATATTGAGTAAAGTCATATTTCTCTTCTCAGCAACACTATTTTGTTGATGAGTGTCTGGTGCTATTAACTGAGAGATAATTTCATGCTCTAATAGATAATCCATGAATTCATAATCAAGGTATTCACCTCCTCGATCTGATCAAATGCACTTGATGGATTTACCTAATTGATTTTTAGCTTCAGCTTTAAATTCTTGAAACTTTCTCAAAGTTTCTAATTTAAACTGAATTAGGTACGTATAATCATATCTTGAGTAATCATCAGCAAAAGTAATGAAATACTCGTAACCTCATCTGGCCTTGGTAGTCATTGGCTCACATACATGTGAATGTATGAGTTCAAGAGGTTCTTGGGTCATTTTGCCCTTTGTAGAAAAAGATTCTTTAGTCATTTTCCCTTTATAGACAAGATTCACAAACTGTAATGATCCAACATTTAGATCTTTTAAAGGATCATCCTTTACTAGTCTATTAATTCTATATAGATCAATATAACCAAGTTGAAGGTGCCAAAGATATATGCTATCATCGTGAGAAATTTTATGTTTCTTAGACTTAGGAAATTTTACTTTGTAAATTTATGTATTTAGCAGTGATCTATAAGTAGGTCTTATCACATAAAGTCAACTTTCATAAATCCAGAACAAATATCCAAACAATTTCTAAAAATAATAATAATATTATTATCAAAAGAAATAGAATATAATTGTTCAAATAAGAGAGAAAGTGAAATGAAGTTTCAAGTAAACCCCGGTATAAAATAAACATTGTTCAATAACAAAAATTTATTCTGAAAATATAATTTTGTTTCTCTCACTGCTGAAGTGGATACAAGTGCTCAATTGCCTACTCTCAAAGTAAACTCTTCATTTGCTAGCTTCTGACAGGAATTAAGCATTTGCAAAAGAAAAACAAACATGATTAGTCTCGCCTGAATCAACTATCCAAGGTGACATATCATTTTCAATTAAACAAGATTCAATAACAAGTAAATATGATTTACTTATTTTCTTATTCTTTAGCTCATCGAGATACTTTTTACAGTTTCTCTTCCAATGACATCAATTCCACAATGGAAACATTTTCCTTTGAGCTTTTCTTGATTCGAGCTACTCTAGTTTTTTTCGTTGGACTTGTTCTTTTTATTGAGATTTTCTTTTCTTTTTCCTGTTCTTTTTATTGGGGTTTCATTTTCTTTTTCCTACTGGATATGCTTTTTGACTTTGATTTCTTTTCTTAAACTTCTTTCGCTTCTTAAGGGAAGATTGAGAGAATGAAGATCCAATAATGTATGTTTTTCCCTTCTTCTCTACAGAAGAAAATGTCTAATAGGTCGTAAGGCAATTGAATCATATTATAAGAAGTAGTTGCTCTTGAATTATAAGAACTGTGAGCTTATTTTTTCTAAAATCATGCCCATTTGGGTAGTCTCATCAATATGAGCCCCATTTATTTCAGCCTCATGAATTGTGCTAATCATCATTAACACATGCTCTCGAACAGAGGAACCAACTCGAATCTTACTATTCATGACTCTCTTGACAGCTTCATGGCGAACTTGGTCAGAAGGGCGACCGAACATGTTTTGAAGAGACTTCATTATCTCATAATTAGTCTCTATGATCTCAATTTTGTGTTGAGAACATCATTCATACAAGCGAGCAAATAACAACGAGCTTTATCATTTGCTTGTTTTCATAAATCAAAACTTTTCACCTTTATTCTTCTACCAGTTTCAACATGGATTGGAGTCACTCCTCAGTCAAGACAAACATCAAATTGTCGTGCACTTGACATAGTAAAATGATGCATGAGCACACTAAATTACTTAAAAATTACAAATGTTACTCTAGTCTCGATACATAATATTTTTTCGTAGAGTAAAAATATTATCTATTAATAAATTTGTTCAAAATATCTCATATTTTCAAAATTTATTAATTATTGATAATTTTGATCAAAATTTGATTAACACCTTTAATCACATTTTCATGGGTGTATACCACCGTTTTAGAATTACAAAACTTAACTTATCAGTGCCGCCGTTAGGGTAGGTCAAACATAAAATACATTTATAAAACTTATCTCAATGATACCAACCTTAGTATTGATTCAAGTGAACGCTCTTTGTATGGAGGACGAAATCTGAGCGTCACAAAGCCCTAGTTGAAACTCACGGTGTTGTATCAACGGTAGAGATCGTGGGAAGTTACGTCTAACTACCCGCTGCCACTTATTATTTAGAATTATTGTGATTTTATAGAATATCAAATATTCTATTATACTTTTATAAAAATTAATTAATCAAATTAATTTATTTTCATAAATTTTAAATTTTATAATCTAATTATAAAATTAATTGTTCTAAATAAACCCTTTATTGGAATTCCAAACATAATGTAGAATTTTAAGTATTAAAATTTTACACTATTTTATTTCTTACATACTTCATAAATATGAATTACTAGTTTTAATCAAATTAAAACTATTTTTTTATTTATTTGATCTCCATCAATTTTATAAAAAAAATATTTACCCAAGACAAATTGGGTTTACATAAAAACACAAATTTTAGGAAAAAATTCCTAACCCAAATAGGCTACATAAAATTATGATCATTATTTCAATCATGCAAATTCATACATTCAACATTGATAAAATACTTTATATTAATTTGAAATAGCCTACTCACATATCACAATTTTCATAAAATCATATTATTACTAATATCATAACAATAACAATAGTTCTGATACCAATTGTTAAAATTTGGGGTTCTCCTCGCACGACGGAATCACCAGTGTTCGTAACAACGATGACGTGTGAGTTACATGCTACATGAAAAATATTTTATCATTAACATGAAAAATCGTTGTTATGATATATTAATAATTATATGCTATAAAAATTACATTTTTAATTTCAACATAGATCTAGAGGATTTGCGAAAAAATACATTTCTTCAACGCTTCAAAAATTTTAAGGATTGGTGATTGATTTTTTTTTATCTTTGAAACCTCTTATTTTCTCTGTCAATCTTCCTCACCTCGAATAATCACGTGTGAGTGTGATTAACAAATTGATTCACTCAATTTAATGTAAATCGTGTTCTCAACACTTGAGACGATTTATTTGAATCTAGAGAACTTTTCTCTAAAATCAAATCTGGAGATTTCAAGAAAACTAAAAAAAATTGATCTTCACTTAAAAGAATTTTTCAATATGCACAACTTATCAATTGCCAAATTAGATTTAAAAAAAATTATTTTCGTAGCGCTTACGAAAATCTCTCTCATTCAAAATTTAAAATATGATTTTATAAAATATTTTAATGTTTAAAATATTTACAAAATCTAAAATTGATTTTAAAAATTCAAATTGAATTTGATTTCATGACATATTTCAACATTTAAAATATTATCAGAATCTATATCGACTTTCAAAATTCAAATTGAATTTGATTTAATAATATATTTTAACATTTAAAATATTTCTGAAATTCAAATTAATTATGATTATTAATTTCTTAAATCTTGAAATGACCAAAACATCCCTCAAATCCACTTAATTAACTCTTAAACTACCTTTAGTTTAATAAAATGTAAATATCAAATTAAACTCTAGGTGGGGAAAACCATCCAGACCGACCGTTTGGTTCGGTTTGTTCCAGTTTGCTATTCTCGAAAACCTCGGAAAGACCCTCGACCACAGTTCCAAGGCCTTAAAAAAGTCGCGATCAGAGTTTTTGTAAGAATCTTTGTATGGATTGGTGGCGAAAAATTGTGAAATTATAATTAAATTGTGGTAAAAAAATTAATAAAAAATTGGTCGAATCTGACAAAAAACGTGATAAAATTAAGACAAAAATTTGTTAAATAGTTAAATAAAAATTACATTTTATATTCATACCAAATTTTCTTAAAAGAATATTAGTCTCACATGCGGTTCAATTATTGATATAATTAATGACTTAGTTTATAATTATCTTCTTGTCATACTCTCTTAGTTTGTAGTTATCTTCTTGTCATACTCTCTTGTTTGACGTTCGTCACGTGATTTCATGAATTCAAATAATAAATAATTATATATTTTTATTCATTAAATATATTTAAATTGACATAATCACGCAGTGACACTTCAAGAGAATAAACTAGACTTACTCATAACTAATATAATAAGCTAAAATAATTAAATATAACACTATAAATAGCTCCGTTATATTTTATAAATTAATTATACAAATCATTATTATTATTTGAACGAGACTATAACTAGTTACTAATATTCAAAAACTATTATAAAATATTAAAATGACATCGCCTAGTTTTGAGAGAAAATTTTCCAAGAAAAACGAGTCAGTCTCAAAGAGGGGTGCCAATCATACTAACAGAAATTTTTACTTTTCATCTTCACAATCACTTGAATAATTATAAAATCATTTGTTTATACTATCTTTTTATTATAAAATAATTTATTAGTAAATATAATATATAAATATTTATATTTTAATACATTAACTACAATTTAAGTGAACCAATTAATATCATAATCTAATTGTATAATATAAAAATATGATTAGAATATAACGGTAGATTACTCACTTTGAATGTACCGTGGCGAGTAAACTCCGAGCAAAATTCATCAAATTCTTAAACAAATGGACAAATAATTGATTAAATTAATCACTAAATCAACGTCACACAATTTGTTGCATTAGAACTTAGGATGAAACATTAAATGGTCCCAACAACGCTGTTACAAACAATAGGTTTATATGTTTTTTAGAGAACTATCTTACAACTCAATCAATACAAAATTCAATTTTAGCCTATTTATTTCCTAAAAAGAAGGTAGACCCATTTGCGTTCATACAGGGCACCACTCGAGAAACCATCCCAATAACTCAACAAACAAACAATACTATAAAAATGTATGATCTTTTTGTAGCTTAATTATGGAAATATTTAAATTAAAAAACAAATAAATTAGATCCGAGGATTGTGAAACTACCAAAATGCTGCGTCACGAGAATGTCCAGAAAGTGGAAATAAAGTGAGAAAATGACAAAAGAAGAGCCTAACCTTTGAAATTAGCTGGGTGGATCAACTGATTTGGAAATACAAATTACAATGATTGCACAGGAGGATGAGACCCACAACTCCATCACAATACCCCCTTCGATCCTCCTCGAAAACAGTGCCTGTTTAACAGATGGTAAAGTATCCGTTTTCGTCCCCATTTCCAAAATATGGGCGCCAAGGCGTATCTTCTCTTTTTCATTTGTTTCCCTGCACGATATTGGCATTTGCCATTAGGAGCTAGTTTGATGCAGAGAGAGAGAGAGAGAGATTCTGACGTTTGCTCTTGCAGGCATACATTCCCCACTCAGACTGCAAGTCAGCGAAGGTAGGTTCCAAATTAGGCCAGAAATGTTTCTGAATCTTGAGAACTTCCAACACAGCTTTACGGCCAGCCTTAGAGGGTGAATTGCTAATCAAATCATCGCACCCAGGATCTTCACCTAATAACACCTTCTCATGCAAAAACATGAAACGGGATGAGCTAAAATCATCAGTCGTTGAAATTTAAAAATTCATTCATATGATCATTCCAAAAGATGAGCAAAATTGTGTTCTCAGCTTAGATAAGTTATCACCTTCACCACTGCAGTTGCTGAGGACGATATTGATCGAAGATTGTAACTGCAATAGAAAAATAAAAACAAATAAATCACAAAATCTGGCACTTCTTTAAAACTTGAATAACGAGGAATGGATAACAGACCCTCCTTCAAGAACAACTAGCAATTTATCATTGGAAACCTTGTTCAACATGTGAGTCATGTAGGCGTATCCTGCCGGAGTGACCTGATTGAAAAATAGCCAACGCAACAAAACTAAAAAAGGAGGTAATTGTATAGAAGAAGTATACTTAAAATGTTTCTAAACAGTATATGACCAAGAAATCAGTCTGTAAAACCATAAAAATGCATTAAAAAGAGATTTATAGCATCAGAGGTCAAAGGCCTCTTACTTCACCATATGCATTAGAAAGTTAATATTCAAAATAAAAAGCGATCTTTATCTATATTAATCAAAACATTAAGGCAAGCTGAGACTTCGCCAATCACAGTCCAAGATCATTTGCTCTATCAGTCTAATTGAGAGGCTTCTTATTCTATGTTCCACTCTTTATAACAAAAAAAACATACTCTACCAGTAAAAAAATAACGAGAACAAGTTGCAATTTTTTTGCAGAAACTGATAAGAACCAACTACGTTCTACATCTCATCCCTTCAAACATAATCTAGAAGCCTCAGTCGCCATTGCAAGAGCATTGTCGAATGGGCGTGGGAAAAAGAAAGCATGCTGTTTTTCATCAGTGCACGGACAAAGAAAAGACTAAGCTAGTAATATGTGAATAAGTGACTCTAGGATGGAAGTTCAAAGTGATGATCATATTTGGACAAAATAAAAAAATATAGCGTCATTGTATAACCTCATCAGAAACACTATTTTATGAAATAATAAATATCCAAGCTATATGTGCTATCTAACTGACCAACCAAAATAAATGCGAAACGATTCAGTTACTTTACAAAGAAACCAAAATAAATGCGTAACGATTCAGTTTCTTTACAAAGAAACCAAAATAAAAGAAAAAATATTCAAAAGATACGGATAGTTACATCGCAGCATCCCAAAGGATCGCCCCTTGCAGCATCAAATCCTGCTGATATGATTGTGAAATCTGGAGCAAACTCAGAAGCTGCATAATTTAAATTGAAACACAATTAAATTGGTTTCAACCAATAAATCAATTTAATCAGCGCACAAACCCAACAACATAATAAAATATTAGAATTACCACTAATATCTGAAATGAGAGACAAAAGAAACAAAATGAGGTTTGCTAAAAAGTTCTAATTTTCACTGGAAGTATATAAATACATGGACATACTATTTCTGAGTCTACTAACATCATGAAGAGAAGGTACAAACCCCTAGCGCAGAAACACTACATTTATGAACTGCAGGAGACAGCAGCTATCAAACAAATGTTTTACTCAAGTAAGCACATACCAGACATCTTAAAGTCCAAAATAGTTGTCTCCATCGTAAAATCATTTCCAATCAAGACCCGAAGAGAAATTTTATACTTTATCTTTACCAAAACAATTACAACAATACACCACAACCTGCTTAGGCAGAACCAATCACAAGCCTCAACTAGTAAATGCACCATCAGTGAATGCAAATGTAATGTCGTTCTGAAATTTAATGATTCACATCTAAAATTGAAGTCAAAGAACTTAATCATTAATTAACTTTCAGATGAAAAGGAAAGAACAAAGTTCCACGACGAATATCAACCCATAGATGTGCACCAATTTAACTAGTTACAATAAATATTGAAGATAACCTATAGGAAGCACAACATGCTGAAATGCAAAAACGTAATCATTATCACCAACTCCTCCTTGACTCCATGGTATATTCACACAAAAGCCTTCTGCACCTTTTAAGCCAACCTGAAGATGTAACGTGAACATCAAATGAAATTAGATAGGGACTTAAGTTGATTTAATCTGATGCAGAACATCAAGTCCAACTGAACCCATGATAAGTTATTTATTATTAGTCTTTTATTTATTAGTTTAGATTCTTAGATAGACACTATCTTTTTTCAAGTAATCACAAATATATATTTTATATTCTAAAAGATTTATTAAAAAGTTAAAATCCAAACCAAACTCTATTTAAAAGAATTTGGTGACTATTGTAACAAACTTTTGAACAATACTTTTGACATATTACAATTTTCTCTAGTTTTCAAAGTGGATTCTCTAATGTTTTTTCTTTGTTTCGTTCAAGAAACACAACTTCTGCTATACTATAATTTTATAAAAACAAATATAGTCCATGAAATCAGTGAATAAGACTAAGCAACAGAAAGCAAAGAGCAAAACGCAGGAACTTTTCCATTTGTATAAATCTTCTTAATTATTTTGTCCCCAGCTAAGGACAAAAAAATTCTAAACTTGAAACACGACAAGCCAAAACTTGGGCAAGGTTAACGAGAGCATTAAATGCTTCTTAGAAAGAAAACTAGTGAAAAATGGCAATCATGTACCTCATCAGCAGCTCCAGTACCTGGATAGAACTTCCCTCCTTCATGTCTATGTAAGGATATGTACAACACCTGAAGAATAGGTCCAAATTACCGTCAAACGGATGGATGAATAGAATAATATATGCAAGTATACTATCAACCTTCTGCAAAATATCCATGTGTAAAGTACAATAAATGAAGTATTTTCAATGCATCAAATCTTTTCAGATAAGTAAAACCATATTGAATCAACTGGTCATAAACTTTTTGCATTTGAGTTTATCCGAGAAAGAAAGGGAAGAATCTATCTCAAGCACTTGGTTTGTAGCAATTTCTTTTCAATTTAAGAGATTTAAACTACCCATATGATTATAATCAAAACTATGCGTATAATCATATTTTCCTAAAAATTGTTACTCGGATTTGTACTCAGTCGTTAAATAACTCAAAATACTGCTGAAACACTATGTAGATTAACCACAAATCTAAAGTGTCAATTAGTCATTATAGCATCCAAAGGCAGTTGCACAAATGACACTAGTTACTTGACCAACTTTCCCAAATAAACTTTTCATTAGCAATGAAAAAATTTAATGAACCAGGCGAGGCTAAATTTTCATTATTTTAAAGCTCACTGATTTATTCTGCTCAAATATTTCTTGTGTCCCATTTCCGTGGTGAACATCCTGTAATAAGCATAAGTGGCTTTATCTTGAGAAAACAAGGGATAAACTGTAAAAAAACATATCAATCTACATTAATGTGAATATTAATATTACCCAATCAACAATCAACACTTTCTTAGCACCTGCAACTTGAGCAGCCATTGCAGCAACTGCTGCGTTATTGTGGAGGCAGAAACCCATGGCATGTCTTATCCCAGCATGATGACCAGGCGGCCGAACCTAAGTTATTAAAAAACATTAAAATATTCTGTAAGTCCAGATTTTTTAAGGCATTTAAGTGCAAATTGTCAAACATAAAAATGTACATACAACAAACTAATCTATAGAAATTCCCACCAGAGCAAAACCATTTTTTGCTCGTCCAGAAACTACTTCTGAAGCAAGGTCGGCACATAAACCTGCTGCAAGTCTTGCAGCACAAGCTGAATTTGCATTTGCATACGTGTCGCGAGTGAAGTAACTGTCAATCAAAAGGAAAAAAACTAATTATTCAACGACAGCACATTTCATGCAATGCAAAGAAACTTTACTCCTTTTGGAGCTGGGTGGAAGGTGAAATACTCTAAAATTAATACATCTGGATAATAAGTTGAGACCAATTTTTTGTTTTAGGTATCAGTAAACATGAAATTCAATATAAAATGATTACTTCTATTGGTCATACTTTCTCGATTTCTGAACCTTTCTTATAATAATTGTTTCACAAAATATGCGTATGTTTGGAACACAGCCACCACATTTTACTCTTATTTTTCCTTCTCCCCGCCTCCCTCTACATATTTTTCATCTGCTTGATTAATCATCCATCATCACCTTTCCTCTCAGGAAGTGCCAGAGTGGATCAAGGCAAAGGGACAAACTCCAGCATCATAAATTTAGTTCAGAAATCAGAACTAACTAATGAAACTATGAGATCATCTGAAGATCTTCATTACAGCATGGATGATTACAAAACCTAGTATTTGGAATTTACATCCTCAAAGCTTCAATAAGAACAAAAAAAAACAAGTATCCATTACATAAAAGGCATAAAATCATAGAGAGAGAATTTCCATATAAAATACCTAGAAAAATTGCGGCTCGTTTCGTCAACAGCTTGTACATGCTCTGTGGAATGAACCTATAATTCAAAACAATCATTAATGAGAAACAATTAAAAATTTGGTTAAATTTTACAGCTGAAGAAACATATTCAACTATATAATGTTGTCAAAAAACAAGTGTGCAACCTTCTTTTAAAAAAAAACTGAATCATTATAGAAACATTATATAATGATATTAAATCACTCATATCACACAAGCTCAACTCAAGCAACAATAGCGATATGCCTAGGGCCAGCAAAAGATAATGAACCTTACACAATGTAAGGAGTTGAACTGCAAATATTACTCTGAATTCAACCACAACAATATAACCACAACAATATAATATAACAATGATTTCTCACCATCTGTAGTTCTTCTCGAGTAATTTCTCTAGCATGAATTGGATAGCATCTTCCAGGAAATATGCCTGCACAATATGAGCTTTTTTGGCTACTAAATTGATTGTGAACCAAAAGAAGTATTCCTCATCAGCAAAAAGACTTTGAAAAGAAGGTATTAACCAGCAGTAGCAAGGCTTGCTGCAATAACTCTAAGGCGATCTGGTCTCTCAGGGTGTAGATGTGACTTTACTTCAACCTACTCAAGCAGAAAAGAATAAAGGAAAGTAAGCACAATATGAATAGACATCAGGAGCTCCAAAGACCAAACATCCTCCTCTGCAGTAAAAATCAACAGGATGACTGATCACGACACTTGTAAAAAGCAAATGTTAATTGTCTGTAGTGTATAATACAAAATAATTCAACTTGATGAACATGCCTATGACTGCCCGCGGTAGCAATAGATCATCGATACAATTTCAATTTATTTTTCTAAAATTATTTCATTACGTCAAACTATTAAAAAGTAAAAACCATCATGCCCAAGCAGAGAAGGGAAATAGCTTAAATGTCACAACACATTATACACTTCTTCCACACATGTTTGTTAACGTTCTTCATGCAGGGCAGCATTTTTACATTAGTTTAATACAAAAATTTCAATTATAGGACTAATATAGGGGGATAAAAGGAACATTCTATATAATATGCAACAAAAAATACCTTTCAATCAACTACTTCGTCAGTTTAACTAATTAACATTTTTCCTTGGAAGGAGAGTAGACTACTCAAAAATTAACATTTTTTTCATTTCGTTTATGTTGTATAAAGAACTCAGAAAATCTAAATAGAAAGAAAAAGAATCAATAAAATGTTGTGTTGTTAGGTCTTCATTGAAAGAAAACCACAATGCACGAGGAAAATACTGAAAATATTGGAAAGAAAGCAAGTTCATACTTCGGAATGGAGCAACATTCTCTCATCAAAACCAACTGCAGTGGAACTGTTAGAGCCACATGCTTGAGGAATCATACCTGAATCAACAATGAAACTTTAATGCAGTAAACATCTGTCCCGAAAAGTTATAGCTACGTTCTTGTTAAATTACCAAAGAAATTCCGCATAGCTTGATAGGGGAGAATATCACACATCGCTTGAAAAAAGGGAGTATTAAACAGGAAACCACCATATTGACTATAAATTTCAGGTTTCTTATATGGGGAGGAGGAGTAGTAAATGGAATTGACTTATGCACTTCGCAATTTAAATGCTAAATGACACATTAGCGCCAATATACCTTTCTTTCTTTGTTTGATCTCTGAGCTTGAATGGCCTGCATCTTCCAGCAAGGGAGATGCATAAAAACCATGTTTTAAGATACCAGATAATTTATGCTCCCCACATATCTGCACGATAAAAATATCAATAAAAAATCCAATAAGCATAAGCCATAGAACCACAAGTTAAGAGCCACAAACAATAAAATCACAAACTTGAAAAACTCACAGACATACATCACAATGTACAACATCATCCATATTGATCATTGTACAATTAGTGCAATTCCACTTTAGAACTTCAGCATCATTTTGCAAAGGTTCCCAGTCACTGTCATCTTCATCATCATCATCGTCAAAGATGTTCTGATCAATGTACATGTCTTGAAAAGTCACTTCTTCCTTTTGTCTCGACCTTTTCTGTAAGAATAACTATTCATAAGAAATTATATTAAGAAACCACAAGATACAAAACTATTATTTTTTAGCATGCACTGAACATCCGTGTCGACCTTTGCACGAGTTATATCAATAGATCATTACCTTTAGGCCATCCGTGGTATCACTAGTAGATATTTTTGTTACATTTCCCCCCTGAAAATTGTCACCAAAACATGGTTGAGCACTGCTTCCATCAGATATCCCACATCTGCTATTAGGGCCCTGATATGGCACTCTTATATAGACTTCCTCGCTTGATAAGTGATTCACTTGATGCCTTTCTGACCCCATATATCTTTTTTTCTTAGAGATCACATGAAAGCTTCCGGGAAAAGCCAACTTTCTTGTTCCTAAAAAACATTAAAGAATAATGTTTTAACCATGGGTTAATATAATATTTGATTATGAAGAGACACTGATTAAAAGGTTTTTTTTTCGTTTGAAGGTGCTGATTTAAAAAAAAAAACGTTAAAATTGAAAAGAAAAAATCTCAAAAGGCAACTAATCACAGTGCACATAATACATTTAAGCAAAGAAAAAGTTTAACTTGCAACCTCGATTGAATTTTTACAGCTCCTAGCATTCCGAAGTACATCAACTATGAGAATTTTTCCAGGAAATTTTTCCATCTCTAATAGTTTTACTAAATAATCACACTCAAGCAACAGGACCTCCAGTATACATATCAAAAACTTAGCAACACCTAAAATATTACAAATGGTGCCACAAGCACACTAAACACGACCCACGCACTGGTCTCGGTTAAAAACAACCCCTAACAATATTTGAGGCAATTGAGACTACAACCGCCAAAATAAACTAATCTAAAAACCAAAACCTCTGCACATACGACGGTTGAATATATTTCAGCAAGAAAAAATAAGAACATAACTAAAACGATATCAAACAATAACAACCGTAAAAATGGAAGAGTAACCATGAGACTTGGTCAAACACTACCTCAGAAACGTTGAAACAAGAAATCGCAGGCTATCCCCTCGTGTTACGAACCACCGAACGACGAAAGACGGAGGAAGACGATTGTTCTTCGCGATCTAGGAAAAATACAAAAGGTCAAAAAAAAAAAAAGAACCTTAGTTTTTGCAACGATACCCACTTATCTTATGTATTTCACATTCCATCTTAGTAAATGAGGGATTGAACCACGGATTACCTCTTAATTCTCAGTATATACCTCTTCAATTAATAAACCTAGCACCAGAGCAATTTTGCCAAATTAAATTTTAAGATAATTTAAAATTTATTTTAATTTATGAAAATATACGATTACAATATCAGATAATATAATAATAAATATTTATAGAAAGAAGCAATGAGTACTGTAAATTTGATTTGATTTGGACCGTTTTAAGTAGGACTGGGCAAACCCGCTCCGACCCGCGGGTAATTACCCGACCCGGTTTGCCCCGACCCGCGGGTAATTACTCGACCCGACGTATGCGGGTCGGGTCGGGTCGGGTAACGAGTAAAACAATTGAAAAAACCCTTAAAGTTGCGGGTTAAGATCGGGTTAGGGTAATTACCCGCATTGACTCGTTCTTAATGGAGAATGAGAATTTCAAGGAAAGAATCGAAGGAAAAGGGCTGTTAATCTGGGGTTGGGCTCCTCAGCTACTGATCCTCTCACATCCTGCCATCGGAGGGTTCTTGACTCACTGTGGATGGAATTCGACAACGGAGGGGATCGCCGACGGAGGGGATCGCTGATAACCTGGCCGTTGTTCGCCGAGCAATTTTTCAACGAGAAGGTGGTGGAACAGATTCTAAGAATCGGGGTGAAAGTTGGGGCGGGGAAACCGGCGAACCCTATTGCTACAGACGTAGAAATACAGGTGAAACGGGAATACGTGAAGATGGCGGTGGAAAGACTAATGGAGGAAGGAGAGGAGGGTGAAGGGCGGAGAAGAAGATCCAGAGAGTTGGGGGAGATTAGGACTGGGCAAACCCGCCCCGTCGTGTATTACTGCAAGGGAGCCAGAGAGCCAGAGAAAACAAAATGAAGATCTATTCACTGAATCAGCAAACTAGTTCATCGTGTATTACTGCAAGGGTCGTCTAATTTCTCTATTTCAAAATGATTTCTCTGGTAACGTGGTGGTGCTTTGGTAACGTGGGAATGAACAATTAATGATTGTTTTGTACTTTGGTAATACATCCAAGAAAATGGCCTTCCTTAAGAATTAAAGAAGAAATCATTTTCTTCGCCGGGATTCAAAATGATTTCAAAATGAATTTGATTTGTGTGATTTAGTCACGAACGAACTATTCCACTATACCAAAAAACCAGAAACTTTTGTACATTAATGATCGAAATAATATATCTTAATTATTTGTAATTATCGCGTTTGAGATCTATTCTTGCTTGCACATCTAGGTTAGTGACCTTATAAATTGTGGTCTGTACATATTTATACCTAAAGGCGACAACTTGCAGATGATTATTGAATAGATTTCATATAATGTTGTTTTTATTAATGATGTGTTAGAATGATATTGTAAATGGTCGTTTGATGAATAATTTCTTTATATTAATGTAATATATATATATNGGATTGTCCTATGTATGCCGCTCTTCCACATCGAGTTTATGGATAGCATAACTTGATTTGGCCCGAAGAATGACTCACATGCTTTATCCGATGAAATCAAACCAAAATCAATTCAAAGATTAGACCTTGAGTTAGATTTTAACCACAATCAAGTTGACACTAAAATTCTGATATTCTAGCTTTACGATTCCAACGGTGAATTAGATGTTGTTCGTGTTTTTAATCAATGATTGCAAAACTTTGGTGTCGAAATGATTTGTCCTACGTGAAAAATATTTTCTTTGCGTGGTCTAAAATCTGCGGATAGTACCTTAAACACTTAAACTTAACTGATGGACTTACTAGGCCGGGTTCCACTAAGCCAGAGTCAGACTGGGCCTCATTTTCGTGGACCATGTCGTTAGACAGACGACGGCCGGGGGGGGGGGGGGGGGGG
>QAOC01034197.1:21015-47347 GCA_003255005.1 Begonia fuchsioides
ACATGCCCCGAAATACCTCACCCTTAACCGAACATCACGGAGCCATTACCCGAGCCCGAGCTCGGGAATTTTCTAACACGTGGGCTCTTCTTGTAGGGAAGTTTATGCAATGATTTAGCATTTTGGAACCAACCCTAATGGACCAAGAGAGGCCCAAACACTCTGTGAATTACATAGAGAAGCCGGCGAACGTTGTTAATATCCCAAACCCGAGTTGGACCTTCCAAGGGAGTTTTGAGGAGGATTATAAGGAGACCGGCCCAATGGGAAGCAAGCCCAAGACCAATTGAAGTGGAGGAGGGAGACGGTTTACTTTAAGTTTTTGCGTGTTTCTTTTTGTGCACAAACTTTAACGTTGGTTTTTGCATGCCTTTGCATGAGAGTCTTTTGACTCCCTTAGGGTATCATCTTAGGAGTGACAACCCTGTTAATTAGGCTGCATTTTGGTGGCTCTAGAGTGGCTCACGCAGGTGGGGATGTTGTCCTAGAGTTTTCCCAAATCAGTTTGGTCAAGGGATCACCTTTCCCTCCCTTTTTGTGTGCATGGTCAAATCGGGTAAGCTTCCATGAGCCATCCGATTTGAGTCATTTTTGTAGGATCGTGTTTAACCTAAGTTGGGGGGAGGGGGGGAATTAGGTTAATAGATGTTTTTATAAGTTTAATCGAAATTCTTGATTTCTCTTCTAAATTTGGTTATCTATTAAATAACTAAGTTCAAACAATAATTAAATAGTTTGAGAGAGAGAGAGATAACACCGAGATTGTTAACGCGGTTCGGCCAACCTTGCCTACGTCCGCGCTTCAAGGTTGCTCCTTGAAGATCTTTCCGCTCTACCTCGAGCTTTACTATGATTGACTTCCGGGTGTCAATCAAACCTTACAAATGACTCTTCTTTTTGAGAGGCGTCACCCCTTTACACTTGCTCACAACTAATAACTTAAAGTTTTTCGAGAATGATTTGAAAGACTACTCTCTCGATCACAATGAGAATGATTTTATACAATTTACAATGAGGAGAGAGTAAGAGAAAAGCTAACTAGAAATTTTGGCAGAGTTTGGACGTGCTTTTCTCTCTCGAAAATCGGCTATTTCTTTTGGCTTCTCATCTCCAATTTATAGATTTCCGTCTGTCAGACTTCGGAGCTGTCGACATATCTTCGAGGGCTGTCGACATAGAGATAGCCGTTAAGACTCATAAGAAGGTAGCCGTTGAAGAATTTTCCTGTCGTTGGTCTTGACCGGTCGACATGTCATTGTAGCTGTCGACATAACTTCAGTATCTTTGTAGTTCTTCGGTCGACATATACTCTTTGCGGTCGACATAAAAAACTGTCTGGAATTTAGACGGTCGACATAAGTTCTTCAACTGTCGACATAACTTCGGTATCTCGAAGTTCTTCGGTCGACATCTACTCTTGGTGGTCGACATGGAAAACTCTCTGTTATTTGGCCGGTCGACATAAGTTCTTTAACTGTCGACATAACTTCGGATTTCTTCTTCCGCTGGAAACTTGAACAGTCGACAGATGTTCTTAACAGTCGACATACAATTTGTCTCTGGATTCCATGCGGTCGACATAAGTTTTGTCTGGTCGACATACGATTCAATGTCTTGATCTTTAATTGTCTTCATCCGGTCGACATACTTGATAGACGGTCGACATATGATTCTTCTCTGGACTTTAAGCGGTCGACATAAGTTGCGTCCGGTCGACATACGATCAAATGCCTTGAGCTTTAATTGTCTTCATCCGGTCGACATACTTGTTAGGCGGTCGACATATGATTCTTCTCTGGTCTTTGAGCGGTCGACAGAACGTCTTACCTGTCGACATAAGTTGCTTCTACGACCCTTCTGTTATCCGTTCGGTCGACATATTGAGCAGTTCGGTCGACATAAGTTTTCTTTAAAACTGCAGCACTTGCTAGAATTCAATTTTATCTTTCATACATAATTAACATAGTTATCATAAAAAATAATTGATTGGTTTTAAAGCCAACAATTTTCTCATGCAGCTTTGTGCATGTTTTAAGCTCAACTCCCTGAGCATTGTAGCCAGTTTTGGTTAATTTGAAAAACTTTGTTTTGCATTGTCAACTTCCTTGGCGATCTTCTGATCCCAAGACTCTTCCCGGTGGACTTCCGGCAACCGAGAGTACCCCCGGAGTTGGTCATCCTTCCGAGCTAGAAGGACTTATCCTTACTACATATCCTCAGCCACACTCGTGGTGTTGAGGGTGATTGTATAGATCATTAGCTCTTCCTTCCATTCTTCATTTCGAAAGCCTATATTTTCCAAATCTACCCGCACATACCATTTTTCGGCTAGCTTCTGTCCATTTTCACTCCCGTCTACATATCTTCCATTCTACTCGTGAGACTTCTTTCATAGTTCGAGGTCACCTTCTACCCCTCCCCATTTAAGCCTCATCAAAATTTCAAGCCAAATACCACCACCGTTTTTGAGATCTGCTATTCACAAGTTCTCTCTGTTTTCTGCTTATCTGGATTTCCACCCTTCTCCACCCGAATCTAAAAAGTGTTCGTTTCTCCATCCAATTTTCGTGTCAAACCCCGTTGTTGTTTCACAGATCAATTGACCGTTAAAAAATGGAGGGTGAGAGTTGTAGACTGCTCTCTTGAGCTTCCTATAAGATTGTTGTTGTTGGATATTATATTAATTTAACTGTTTATTTATTTGAAACATGCGTTGGATCTGTACGATGAAGAAAGGTGCGACTTTATCATGGCCGGGAGCTTGAAGAGGATGCTTAGCAGACTCGGGGAGAAGAAGATGATGGGTGAGTGTGGGATGATGATCAGCTGATTTGATCTCGACAACAACGGTGTTCTTAGCTTTGAAGAGTTCAAAGTGATGATGAAGCAGGTTCCTCTTCGGTGGCCGCCCTCCGATGCCATCTTATTTCGTTTACTCTTCTTTCTTTTATGAATATCGTGACCATGTCCATTTAGCTTCAAGGTTTGATAAGATTTTCATTTTATTCTTGTATTTAAAATGTTAGATTTGATGTCTAATTTCAGAATCTAAATTATATATTTTGATGCATCAGTGTTTGAGTTATGGTCAGATTCATTAGTTCGAATCAGCTTTGTGTTTATCAACTCTAAATTCTCTCTCCCATCAGCTCTCTTTGAGTCTAGGTTTGGGTGTTCTTCTCTTTGCTCACCCACCTTTTAACTACAAAAGGGGTCGAGCAATTCGGAAAGAATTGGAACAACCTCTGAAAACAGACCGAACCCAAAACAGCTGAACTGGAAGATGAAACTAGGAAGATGAAACGTGTCTGGATTTAACAGAAGTACAAAACAAACTTCATCTTCATCCAGATTGCTCCACAGTTTTCTCTCAGTGGTTCAATGAATTTCAGAATTTATTTTCCTCTTAATTGCTCATACCTTGGCAATAATCATCATCACAGAGAATTCAGGGGCTTGAAACCAGGGTGTGTAGCAATTGGCAATTGTTCTTTAAATAAAACCAATCTTCGAGGTAGGGAAATCCATCGATGATCGTAAAACTCCGGGACACAAACGATCTCTTTCATCCCTCATTTCGTTGAGGCTTCTTCAAAATCGGTCAAAATTCTGTTCATTTTGTCGAAATACGGCCAGCTTCTCTTGTTTTTTGCTCCATTTTTGCACTCCTGGTGACATATTTCAATACTATGAGAAGAGGAAACCAGCAGGATTTCGGACAGAAGAGTAGTTTAGGACAAAGAACAAAACCTCGTATTTCAGAGAGATTTGCATTGTCCGGGACTCCGAGGTAGTCCGCCACTCGACAATTTTCTAGAAATCTCTTCCCACAAAGCCATTCTCCCCTTCACTACTTGGAACCTTCCATGTAGGTCTCCCCGCATTTGAAGAAGCTTCTTAACCTCTTCGGGTTTCCACCTATTCTGTTTGGAAGTCTTCGTCGATTGTGGAAGAGAATTCATCGTTTCCAAGGAATCATCGCCTCTGATTTCACCATCCTCTTTCTTCATCTCCACCATTAGATCTGGTTGTGGAAGGATGACACTGTCGGTTTTTTTTCACCTGTTCTTCAATGGGTGTCAATGGGGTGACGAACTTTTCCAAGAAATTTTCCGAGTTGTCGTACAAGGATGAAACCTGTCCAGAAGATTCAGAACTTGGCATAGGTTCTGAATAAAACTCTTCTATTCCTTAAATGGGATACCCCTAGCATTTCTCCATTCTTGATTACCTGAAGCCACAATTCTTATGATATAACAATATCTGATATTTTAATCCTATTTTCTACGCAACCTAAATTCAATTCGCGCATATGATTTAAAACAAGATAAAGCAGAATTCTCAGCTTTTTCAGTAACATCAGTACGACTTAGAACATTTTCATCTGTAAGAAAAATTTCAACAGAAGGTGTCTAAGTCCAAAATGTAATATGCTTTTTAAAATACTCACTGTTGTATGTCGAATGCCTGTAGACCTTCCCAGCAACTCATGCTCTTTAAGGAAGACGAGTTCACCGTGTATGGGAACAAAATGTTGTGGCTTCACAATTTTAAGTATTTCATCCTTCAATAATCAAAAACAAAGAAAAGAAAGTTAATGAAATGAAATTGGAAACAAAAAATTATCAGAAGCAAGGCGTACCAATCCCCCTTGATATGCATGTCCCGACGTGTGCAATTCCTCATTTCTACCCATAACTATGGTCGACCCAATCTCTGATATATGATTCAACATTTGCATAACTCGTGACTCATTTCCAGGTACAACCTAAAACACTAATAGTTTAGTTTTCTTAGAAAAATAAATATAAATTCAGAACAAAGGCAAGGCACTCTGAAGTCTAGATGACTTCTAGAACATAAAATCTATAATGTTGGTCTCCGAATGATACCTCATACTTACATTGACAAACACTTATATTCATATGAGCTATCATAAATTTCTGACCCGATCATTGAGATAGCATTACCAAATTGGAAATCATATAATCAGGGTTAGAAGATGTAGGCATGACCAATGTTTTTTAACAAGCAATGCTTTTTATTTCCTTTAATGCCTAATGCTGAAGAAAACAATGGGCCTCACCAGCAAGCCAAACAATAGAACACCCCATTTAGGGTGGGTCTCGCCTGCTGAGGATGCTTAACATTAAATCGCTCTAATAGATATGTCACGACCCGAAACATGTCCTAGACAGATGCCGGGCTCAATGGCCCGATTTCCGAGGGAACCCGACCACTAATCCCTAGGCTCGGGTAATCAATTGAAATCGAACAACGGAAGTCTTAAAATTTTAAGCAAACCCAAACATTTAATCCAAATGGTCGGATAACATACATAAAATATTTCAACCAAATAATATACATGAGAAGTTTTACAATTTTAAATAATACATCGTTCAAAATTCTCAAATACAAATTAGAGAATTGAAACTCCAATATAAGTCTTACTGGACCTTATCCGGAAATAATCCTGAAAACAAAGTTTGTAGCCAAAGGAGTGAGTGACAACCTGAAATCGCTCGGTAGAAATTTTATTTTTATTATTAAATTATAAATAAATAACAACATGTTAAAACATATTTAAACATGATTTTGAACAATCCGTAAATATGTAAATGCACAATGAGGTGAAATATAAATAATGAGTATACATCCACTCTAAGGTGGTGGCAACCATAAAGTAAATACACAATGAGATGCAGTGCAAATGATGTGTAACTCCACAGTGGAGACTCCACTCTAAGGTGGTGGCAACCATAAAGACCCAGATTCGGTTTAGGGATTCGAAATCGAAGGGCAGGCTTAGCCGTCCCTATTAACCATTTGTGCACAATGACTCACACTTGCTCAATGATGAATGTGCAATGCATATGCATATGTAACAATAATAATAATACATATGCTGAATAATAACAATAAATTGCAATAATAATAATACAAGTGCAATTGAACATTTAAAATTAGTATTTATATAAAAACTTCTACCTTTTTAATTCCTTGAAAAGTTGGGTCGGAATCAGGATTTTATGTCGAATTAGGGAATCTTGTTTCTCTCGCACCGGGCTCGTTTCAATATCGTTAAACTCCTCTGTAATATCCCAAATACAGTGTATAAGAGAAGAGAAATGAAAACCGAGCGAAAAGACAGAAAAACGGGCCACAACCGCCCCGGGTGCCGCGGCTCGGTTCGGACCGAACCGGTCAACTGTTGACCCGGTCAACGGTCAACGTTGACTCGGTTCATTTTGGTTCGGTCTGATTTGATTCAGTCTGATTCGGTTTTGAATTAATTTAGTTTGGTTCGAATCAATTTGATTCGAATCGAACCGATCCGGTTCGGACTGATTGACCAGGCGGCGCGCGTGGATTCGTCGCCGCGCCGATTCCGGACTCTGTTCCGGCCGATTTCCATACCAAAACGTTCCTCTCGACGAGACGAACATAACCACACTAAAAATCGCGAGAAAAACTAAGATTTGAAAAACCGAAACGAAAACTCCAAACTCTCGGTTTTTCTTAGATCTCTCATAAAATACGGGTTTACCTTCAAAATCGCTTTAGCAGACTTCTTTATCCTTTTGAGATGGACGTTCCGACACCACGATCTCGTCGAACGGACGTCGTTTGCCGGCAACGTCTCTCCCTCCCTCTCTCTCTCTCTGTGTCCCGCGTCTGGGTATTCGGAAGAAGAAGGTATCTCCTTCTTCTTTCTTTTTATTTAATATATAAAAAGAATAAATATTATAATTAATTAATAATATAATATTATTAAAATGTAATATTTATTTCGTGTAACGCTTTCAATTTTCGTTCGATTTCCCGTCGTTCCACTTAAAATTTCAACACAATTATGTGTCCACTGATTTCGTAAAATCATCTTTTACGTAACATTCAAAAATCGTAGCTCGATTTCGTCCCGAGATATCCCAATTTTAATTAGTTTGACCAAGTCAATACACGTGGCATATACAACAAATTTACGTTATGTATACGACGATTGACTAGTTAAACTTCGCAAAAAAATTTTCTTGATATTCGGGATTTAAAATTTCGGGTCCTTACAAGATAACTCAATACCTTCGCTGAATACAAGATTATATCTTCTTTGTTCAATTTGAGAGAATGACTACTTCCATACGAAGCAAGATTAAGTGCGGCTCGTGGCTCTGCCTGACAGAATATTTGAACAATCACAGGCCAGCTCAAAGGGTCTGGAGAAAACAAAGAATTCCATGGCATTTACCCGTACACAACTTCCACACCAATTTAAGTAAACTTACTTGTGAGCCAGTTGTTACAATTAACAGATCTTTAGGGGAGTACGCATCAATATCCTCCACTTTGACCTTATCACAAATAGTTAAGAACAAAAAGTGAAGCAATTCAAAAGAAGACCATCACTGGAGGCAAAATATTTCTCAGCAAAAACTTATTCGTTTAAACAGAAAACATGCACTAAAACGTAAAATAAAAGTAATGAACCAGAGGGAGAGCTAAGAAAAGTCACAAAGAGGTCTAGCCATTACCAGACTTGATGGATCAATGGTTGCCTTTCCATCCTTCCACGCTGCATCGAGGTATGTTCTCAATGACATGCCAACAAATACCTAAAAATCAGAATAAAAAGGTCATGCTATGCCAAAAAAAGAAAAAAAACTGCATCGCAAGATGTTCAGTAGACGTTGCTCTGAATATTTCTATTGCAGTCCCCTTCCCGGACGTGATAAGCACTTGAAAAGAGAGAAGCCAGCATGATATTGAAGGGGTGGGAATTACTTACCACCTTTCGACCAGTTAGATCAGCAGCGGCTTTCACCTTTCGACCGTTGCTCTGAATATTTCTATTGCAATCCCCAGTATGAAGAATTGTACCATCAGAACAGCGAAGAACGAGTCCACAACAATCGGGAATGGAACAATCGGGAATGGAATGGGTTACCCTGTTGGCTCTATTTCAAATGGCCCAGCCTGGAATTTTCTTTTTGTAGTAAATACCTTAAGCCTAGAAGATACAAAAAGCCCATGCTCCTTCAAACGCTTCCTTATAAGCTGTCGAGGGAAAAATAGCACCTTTCAATAGAGGTAAAAACCATAGAGAAAGATTTCTCGCTCAATAGAATAAATATATAAAATTCAATACCTCCATTGTGAAGGATGATGCAAATATTGGTGTATGGGAATCCAAAGCTCGAATAACCTACAAAAAAAGGTGCAAAAAATTGTGTAAAAAAAGTGACCAGTAAGAAGCAATCATAGCTTAACCAAAATGAAAATTTTTATTTTCCAAGACTAATTTTTTGTCTATCTAATGAGAAACTCATTTCCAAAAGGCAAACACTTTACCCAATATGAAAAACCTTTTTGTAGCATGATGTGCAATCGGAGACCGAAACCAAGAAGACATCCCGAAGGCCCATAACCCGAACCCTAGCCAAGAAGTTTTCTAACATGTTTGCTCATTTTGTAGGGTTATTTATGCAGGGAACCGTAATGGTAGAGCCGACTTTGGATAATCAAGGACAGCCCAAACATCTTCTCACTTGGTAATTTTTCACAATACCCGCGGAGCAAGGTGGAGAAAGAAAGGTGGAGGCGGCCCAAGACAATATACACCTAGCCGAGGGTCCGACCATTGCATGGTCCATCCAAGATTTGGAGAAGGGAAGTCCAAACCCATTTCACTCGGGTACTTCATCAGCCCAAGTTAACATGGAGCGATGAAGACCCATTTTATTATGTCATTTAGTGTTTTGATATTTTTCGGTTGAACAATTACTGTGTGAAAAAGTGAATTGTATTGGTTAAAGTTAGAGTTTTATTTGCTGAAGGGTTAGTCACGTGAAGACCCTCTTTTGTGCTTCAAGTGAGAGTATTAAAGGGGGGAACCATGGTCAGCTTTGGTGCCTCCTTTTCGGGTAACTTCTAGGAGGAGCACTTAGTTGTTTTCTCCTTGTTTTGCCATTTCGGGTAAAGCTGTTTTTTTTTTTAAATTTTCAGGAGGCCGCCCTCCCTCATTTGAGGGTGATTTTAAGCTCACTTTGAGCTCATTTGTAGGCAGTGAAGTATGAAATCAAAGACTGCATTTTGCATCTCATTTCTTTGGTGGTTTCTCCTCCTCCAAGACTCGGGTTTTCCAGTGAGTTATATCCGGAAACCATCGAGAGCTCCACTCCGGTTTTGGCTACCACTCAAGCTTAGGTTAGGTAGGCCATACCACACTCCTTCAACCACGTTCCAGTGGAAGCCAAAGTAAGGGTGTGAACTCCAACTCTTCTCCTCCGTCGGAATTATCCCTCCGTTTTGCAACCTTTCTGATCTTCTTTTCCCGAGAGCTCTTTTTTGAGCACTCTAGCCATTTTTTACATATTTTCCGATTCCCTCATTCTTTTACTGTGATCTTTTGACCCATAAACCCTCTCACCCCCATCTACCTTCTATCCAAATTTCAGCTTCTAACTCCGTATGCCGCCAGAGATCTTGCAAGAGACATTTGACCCTATTTTTTCTTCACCCGAGCCAACTTTCCCCATTCTGCCCTTCTTTTCTCTCTCCATTTTTCTTTAACCGACCCAACCTCTATTCCCATAGCAGATCAGAGCAATGTGATCTGTTAGGATCAGACTTAGGGAGTTTATCTTGAGATCGGGTAACCACCCCTCTCCGGCCATAGAGAGATTGGGTTATAGAGAACAAGGACAAATAATTAAAGAACAGTTGATTGATTGATAAACCCAAAGGGCTAAGGCCCTTTAAATAGATTTAATAAACCTGACTCACTTATTGCAAAATACAGACTTGACTGACTAATTGCGAAATACAGACTTGAGTAACTAATTGTAAAATACAGACCTGACTGACTAATTGCGAAAAACAGACCTGCTGACTAATTGTAAAATTATCAGAATACCACTAGACTAAAATAAAGACTAACATAAGAAAGTAATCTCTCAGACTCCTTAGACTCGTATAACATACTATTTCCCTACAAAAGCATCCGTAACATCATCACTGCTTAAAAAAAAAAAACCTTGGATGATGAAAAGCATCTTAAAAAAAATGAAAAACCTTGGAGATGCAAAAGGAACTTTACCCAAGGCAACGCACCAATGTGATCTTCATGGCCAGGTATAATCTTATGGCTCCATCTTTTGATAAACGTTGTATCAGGTATAATCTTTTGGACTCCAAGCTCATCGTGACTGAAGAAAATCCAATATGGACAAATGCTAACTCAGCAAGACAGAATCGGAAGACATTCACAATTTAATAAATATTTCAGTAGCAAAACTTATTAAAGGACATAATAATTCAACACTTCTTTCGTCAACTCCAGTCTAAATACTTCTTTCCAAAAACACTAGAGAATGTAATTCACAAAAATTACTCTGGAAACATAACACCGGCATCAATCATAATATAGCGATCATAGTTTCCAAAAAGCATGCAATTCATTCCAATTTCTCCCAGTCCACCAATTGGTAAGACGCGGAGTGGAGGGCCATCTGAGCCTTCATAAAACTGTTCCATTTTTTGTTGAACTGAATCCTCCATGCTTCTTCCAGCTTCCTCCAATCTTCCAGATCGTTTACCTGGTACTTTTGAAGCATGAGTTCCTGAACAATTGCAAGTGAAGAAAAAAAGTCACTTTAGTTAATTATCGAATAAAAGGCTGTGTGGTTTGACAGGCAAATCTAGGCTATAATGGACAAACACATCCGTTGTCGAGGGCAGAACTAACTTCCTTACCTTATAAAAAGACATTTCAATGCAACATTTGTTATATTATTAATGCATCTTATGATTCAAGTTTATTTTTACTAGCTTGAAACATATTTTTTTCTTGTTCGGTAACATATGGAAAAACTTTAGGTAGACTGATGGGACACACACTTGAGAACACAATGAGAAGCACACCCAATTATATTAGTTCATGTACTCTTCAAGGCTTAACTCTAGATGTTCTACAACAAACAAGTTTCTACACAAAGCAAAATTCTAGTCCAAACTTCGTAAATGTAAAAACAAAAATACTGCGACATTTCATGCCTTGTGGCTAGTGGTGGAAATCGAGCCGGCTCGAGCCCGGGACGGCCGGCTCGTCGAGCCTTTCGGCTAAACGAGCCGAGCCTGTCGAGCCTATTTGAGCCGGCTCGGTCGAACTTTTTTCAAAAAAATTTGGCTCGAGCCGGCTCGCGAGCTTCGAGCCTAAACGAGCGAGCTGAACCGAGCCAGTCGAGCCTAAAAGAGCCTAGCCAAACGAGCCCAACATAGAAATTTTATTTTCGTATGAAGTTTATAACTTTCCGTATTATGTAATTTCAAATTTTGATGAAAAATTTATGCCTATTATTTTCTTCAATCCAAAAAAAAAATTTGCATGATAACGTTTGTATGTATCGCATCCATTATGCCAAAAAAATAGGAAAACAATAACATCGAATCAATATCTCAAAGAAACTCGAAAATAATAGCATCGAAACATCGAATAAATACCATTCAACATATATAGCATCCGATTTGAAATCAATTCGTGAAAGAGTTAACAATTAATAATTATGCATTGTACGAATCGAAATATAAACACCGAAATCATTCATTGTGCCAAATAAAAAGTGAAACAATAGCATCAAATCAATATCTCAAAGAATGTGGTCGACACCTAGTGACAATGCGGTCGACACCTTGAACTGATGGTCAAAAACTTCATATGCGGTCGACACCATAAAACGCTATGTATTATTTGCGATCGACACCTTAGTATGCGGTCGACACCATAAAACGTTCTGTATTAATTTGCGGTCGACACCTTAGTATGCGATCGACACCATAAAACTCTCTGGAATGAGCTGCGGTCGACACCTTGTTATACGGTCGACACCTCCAACGTTTGGCGAAGGTGCGGTCGACACCTTCATATATATGCGGTCGACACCATGTAGCTATGCGGTCATGATGTGCAACCGGAGCACATCGCGGACACTATCCCGACCACGGACGTGATCCCGACGAGCACGGGTGATTTTTCTAACTTAGTTGCTCATTTTGCAGGTCTCTTAGCCTCGGACATACCGACCGAGCATGATCGGGAACGGCCCAAGCATTCCGTTACTTGGTGCTCGGCCATTCCCGGCCCCGACGCGTACACCGGACCCTGTCCTACCGTACCCGGACACGGCGCAGCCAGCAGCCCGGCCCACGACATACCCGAGATATATGACGCACCCGGACACGACGCACCCGGCAGCCCGGCCCACGACACAACCGAGGCTTGTCGCCCGAGCGCCCCACGATCCGACGACCCCGGTCGTCGGCCCCGCCAAAGTCCACTAGGGCTTCGGCCCAGCGGCACACGTGACCGACATGGGTGAACGCACGGTCCAAACCCTTTGGATCGAGTGTTCAACCATGGGCCATATTTTCGGTCACAGTTAGAAGATTTCCTTTCAGCAAGCATTTAGCCTTAGAAGAGGAAGGAAAGCCAGCCCAAGAGGAAGAGAACTCAACGCACGAGCGAAAACCCACGGAGGACCGCCATGGCCGATCATTGACCGACCCACGGTCAAACCTCGGCCCATCTTCGGCCCATTCAAAGACTTAGCCAAATTCTATCGGCCAAACTTACTTAATCTTTAAGTATTTTGGTTATTTGGTTAAGGATAAGAAGAGGATCACATTGGCACGAGTAGATCTTGATGATGACCGTAGATCACCCATCGGACGCACGAGCATGGCCGATCACCGAACCACCAGCGAATCACAAGGGATTTCCATGCACCAAATCCATGGAACAGCTGTTAAATCTTCAGAGGATCTTCATTCAACAAATATCCTCAACAAACGCAAGGATCCCTTGAAGCTCGCCCACGCCCGACCGCCGGCTCGGCCCATCTAGACGTGCCCACGCACACACCCAAGTCATCATCGAGCCATTGAAGAACCAGACCGTGCGCTACGTCAAGTTGACCTCCGAGGAGACTTTAGAAGCCCCAGATCCAGATTGGCTCGAGCCAATCTCTCATTCGATCGGAGCTCCGCTCACCCGACGCACCCTCTCAGTCAACCGCGTGCACCACCGGTCAAAGCAACAACCCGACCGTGCCAAATCCGTTGAACCAAACCTAAAGTCAACCGAAGGTTTCCAAAGCTAATCCTAGGGGTTCAAATCATCGAAGGGCTTAGCTTTACTTCTTAGTATATCTTTAGTAGATTTGTTATCTTTTACGTTTTTGCTTATTTAAGTGTAACACTTACACTTGAATCAATAGAGTGAATTTTTAGATAAAAATTGTGCATTGCACCTTCTTCCCGAAAGGCTTGAAGCTCTCTCCGACGAATACTTCTCCGGTGAGTCACATCCGGCCGAGACCATCAAACCTTTGCACGTACGTTCGGTGAGTCATATCCGAGTGCGGGCGAGGACTACCGAGGAGAACACTTTGATTGCTCAAGTGTTCAAATTGTCCAGCCATTCAATCACCAAAACTCGCAAGAGTTTATCCATTCCATCCCACGAGCTTTCAAAAAATCTTCCATTGCCCGATTTCACCCATATCATCACCCACCGAACCATCCCAATATTCACCCGAGCCATTCCGCTTTTCACACCACCAAATACCATTATCTACATCACAATACGCTTCTGCAACCCCACCTCACAATTCGCACGACCAGATTTTCCGTTTGCTGTACACGACGTTCATCCGAGCCCCGTGTGCGCGCATTCCCCAAACCACGGTGCGCCAACCATCCCGGAAGGCACATCAGGTCAACATCATGTATCAATGTGGTTGACACTTACTCCAAATACACGTCGAGTTCACTCTTATCGAAAGCATATGAATGCACATCGCTTTCTAGTTAGGCGTCAATGACATCCATAGCATTTAGTGGTCTTTCGAAACCAGAAATACCACCCGACGTCGATGCCACATCGGACGAAGTCTGAGTTTGTGCACCGAAAAATCTAGTTTGGTAAGTACCAAACAAAGTAGCAAGGTCGCTACGCAATGTGTTTGGACAGCATACAGGGCGAAACCTAGGTTCTCCGAAATTTTATCAAGCATCAACTTTGTGCCATTGATTTTATATTTCAGATGCATAATACTAGCAAATGAAAAACTAGAAGGTACTTGAAGCCAATATTTATGAAATTTAAATTCCATTGAAGTTACGATTTCGTTAAATGCATCAATTTTTTTATATCTTTCAAAACTAGAAGTCAATCTTACGAACCACGGAAGCACAAGATGCGTAGTCGGATAATAAATTCTCGAGCATTCTTTGGTAGCTACAAAAAATGGTTGCAAAAATTTGAGAAATATATTAGCCATATCACAAATACAAATATCCAAAGTAAAATATTATGTCTTTTGACTAATGAAATCACAAATGACGTTCCAATACGGTCTAGCATTTTCTAACATTAGATATGTTGAGTTCCACCGAGTTGACACATCGGTTTTTAGTTTTCTAGGTTTGAGGTTAGCCGCTTTACAAAATTCTTGATACTCTTGTTGTCGGGCGTTTGACGAAGAAATAAACGAAATTGCACCTCTAATTCCATTAATATGCGGTGATCCAAATTGCATGTCATCTTTAACAATTCTAGGTTTGAGAGTTTCAGGTAAAAAATTCTCGGCTAACTCCTACAATTTATAGAATTCCCTCATAACAACTACCTCCGATCGACCTGAGTATTTCCATGGTCGACCGGATGTTTCCGTTGAATATGCAAATTCTAGCCGTTACATTATACCGGTCGACTCTTTCTACAACGTCGGTCGACACTTTGTGGATACCGGTTGACCCTTTTATATCGGCGGTCGACACTTTCACTAACGATAAATACTTTGCGGTCGACATATATAAACGTGGTCGACACCTAAAACATTCTGGAACATTAAGCGGTCGACACCTTCTTATGCGGTCGATCTACAAAATATATAATGTCGATTAAATGTCGACCACTGTTACACTAAGGGTCGACCGCACTACAGATATTCTGAGCCTACCGAGCCAGCTCACGAGCCAGCTCGAGCGAGCCGACATGCTAGGCTCGGTACTGGCTCGAGCTTTGGCTCGAGGTAGGCTCGGCTCGATACTGTAGCAAAACGAGCCGGGCTCAAACTGCTACAGTGCCGAGCCGGCCGAGCGAGCCGGCGTTTGACAGCACTACTTGTGGCATTTTCAACCGGCCAGTTTTTTTATACATCGAAATGGACACCCAATTGTAGTCCAGCTACCCTTCAAGGCCGAGATGTTCTCCTACGAACACTTTTCTACCCCGAAAGTGAAATACATGTAAAAAATGCTTCGCTTGTTAACTAAACGAAAATGCATTAAGATGAAAGTAAGAGTATCTCGAAATTCATTTTCTGCAGTTTGAGGACAAATTAACTAGCCCTGTACCAATCAACTGCCCATGCGAAGATTCATTCCATCAGCCCATAAACGCAGTTGCTTTATTGTTACTATTTTACGTATTCAAAAGCTATTCTCCTTATCTCTGCCCCGTGCTTCCGTTTCTTCCACGTTCTCGACAACCAAATATAAAGATAAATACTCAAAAACTACTGGCAATTATATCATACCTACGACGTACCTGTAACAGAAGAAGGGCCGACACAGCAAGAAACAGAACGTCTAGGTCTACATGGCCTGCACAAGCTACAAGGACATGCAGAAAGAAGGCCAAAATTGGCCATTTTAGGTCTCTGAGGAGCAGAGCGAAGCATGTATAAGACAGGAGAAGTTCTTCCTGCAACTCCAAATAGCATGTCGTTGGAGAGTAAAATGAAACCCAGGTGAAAGGGGTTTAGCTTGAAACTGCCATGGTCGGAGCGGGAAGGGGAGGGGAGGATTTTGTGAGGTTCAGAAATATCTTGCGTTCCTTTATCAGTTTCAGAGAGACCAGATCAGCACGTGCGAGATCATTCGCGTATTTTTGAAGGTTCGTCCCCAAGCCGATTTCATCCGTGCCTATTTTTTAAGCATGGAGTAATTTGTAGCCGTACAAACTTTTTTTTATAACTTAAATTTCGCTGAATCGGCCATAATTCTCTCAATTATTAACAGATTCTGGACCTGCACCCAGACAGAAAGATCCTACGAAGCTGATGAATGTGCCCTCCTTTTCCATGCTTGTTTCCTAATTTATTAGTAGAAATGTTTTTTTATAAAAATAATCTAAATCGGTTCATTGAGCACAAAATTAAGACTTCTTAAAGTTATACCAATTAGATAACCAACTTTCTGCAAGGATTACATGTCGTAGTCTTACGCATACGTTCTGCAAGGTTCAATTTATCTTTTTTAAACGTTAAAGTTTTATTTGCTTAATAATCAATAATTCGGGTCCTATTTGATTATTATCACACATGATGTTTTTTGTGTTTGTTTCAAATCTTCTGATCTGGATATTTTATTCATTTATTTGTTAATATTTTTAATTTATTTTATTATTTTTCAAGTCCAATAAATTACGTTGTTGAACGTGATCATATATTAGGTAAGTAGTTGCATATTTTTCTGCCTATTTTCAAGGATATTTTACTTTTACGATTCTATAGCTGCTATTTTAGTAGCTTCGATTTATCAAAAAATGCAACTGATGAATTGTCAAGAAGTCTTTTTTCTTCCCCAAGTATTTATATATGTATTAGTGGTATCAGAGTCGGTTACTTCATGGATATTCGCAGCAAAAGCTATTTTGAATTTTGTAAAGATGTTACTGAAATCTTAGCCTGTCACGAGTCAAGTTTGAATCAAGTTAATGCTATTTTACAAGTCTTATGTGCCTTCTGTAAAACATATGGTACTCAACTTGCAATCAACACTTTCTATTACAAAGAATCCCTACAATCTCCAACATTTGTAATACCAAATAGCTGAGATGACTCTCGTCACCTCAAATTAAACTTTCCAAGTCCAATGAAGATGATCCAAATGGTTGGATTTATAAAGCATATCAGTATTTTCAATTGAGTAATGATATTCTTAACCATGTTTAACTCGCCTCCTTCAATCAACTACAAAAGAAATCTAGCCAAGTTGTAATACCCAAACTTTTTGAAGGAACAAGACCCTAACATCTTAATATATATGTTTATGTATTAATAGCCTTGAAACTTAAGTTAATACTAATCTAAATTAATTAGTAAAGCTAACCATAGTTAAAGGATATGACACATCCACCTTACATTTCCTCCTTAATCAATGATATAATTTGAATAAATATTAATCATAGAATATTATTAAATGTAAATTATGATTTTATATATTAAAGTAGTGAAGCAATAAGAAAGTGTCACATGTCACTATTAGATTAGTGCCTAATCATGATTAAGGTGTAATTAGTGAATGATTAAGAGGTAATTAAGGTTTACTAATCATGATTAATTAAGTTAATCTTGAAGATTATATTAGTACTAATCTAGATTAATTAATTTAAGCATGTATGATTAAAAGATGATAATTAAGGTATTTTTACAAATATAAGCAAAAGTAAGGGCAAATATGAATTTTAACATGGACAAATTGGATAATAAGGTAATTTTACCCTAAGAACTCTCTAGAAAAGCTGAGAAACCCACGAATTCTTCAGCTCTCTTCCTGATTCTATGTGGTTTTGGAAGATTAAGTGAGGTTCTTTTGTTGGATTAAAGTTTTGGTGAAGAGTTTTTATGTTTAAAGCAAGTTTAGTTCACTCTCGAAGGAAATAGGAGAAAAGAAGAGGAAACAAACGACTCAAGGGTTTCGTTTTCGATCTTCCCTATTATGAGGTATCAATTCTAACCCTGAGAACATGTTTAAATTGATGAATTGATTCAGAATGGTTAATTAAGCATGTTGGTGATGTTTATATCAAGATTATGCAAAAAAATTTGAGAAAATCAGGCAGTTTTAGGGTTTATAATTTTACTGGAAGTTCAATTTTTCAAATGAATTGAAACTCTTCTAATGATTTAAAATAGACATTTTAAGGAGAAGAATGACACATGAATCGCCTCAATACAAGAAGTATAACTTAAGTTATGACCAGTTGAAGTTTCTGTTATGCAACACTTACTCGAAAATAATGTATTCTTGACAGTTTTTGAACTAGGCATATAACGTATGTTTAGATGCTTCAAATTACTTTGACGTCTTTTGATGAATTGGAGTAGACATCCTAAAAAACATTCAGACACCTGAATCGCATTATTAGGATTAGTCTAGCTAAACAATCGATTGAAGATCATGTTATACCAAAGCGATACTTTAAAATTAATGAATTATGTTACTTGTGTTTTAGGTTTTCAAGTGCAGCAACATATTGATCAAGTTTTTCAATGAGGCTAAGGATTTAAGGTAAGTTAATGTTGCATGTGATTGGCTCTAAAGGGGACTACATTACAAAAATTAGGATTTTATGATTTTACAATATTTTGGATTGTTTGGGGTGTAATGCACAATACACTGACATCAATTTATTTGAGGATATGTTTGTGTGCCTTGTTTGATGATTGATTGGTTTTTGGTATTAGAATGAAGATACATGTTTAGAATGCTTGCACTGTTTGAATTATATATTTTATTGCATGTTAACATGTTCATGCATTTTAATTGTTCATGCATCATGGTTTTAAGAAAAATACGAAAATGATTTGCATGCATGATTTTCATGATAATATGCAAAGATCATTGAGGGAGGAGCTCGAGTTAGACTGCCTCAAGGGAGGCCAAATTGTGTCTACTCTCTCTCGTGGTACCTTCAACGATCAAACCAATGAAAGACTGAAATAAACGAAATGTACGTAAATAGTTATATGTTGGGCGAGGTTTGAGTTTGGCTGTCCCAAGAGGTTGGACCAAATGCTGCCTACTCTCTCCTAGACGGTATTACCCACATTAACTGGATTGTTAAGGGAAAGAAAAGAAAAGAAATGAACGATACTGAAACTACATTGTTTTTATAAAGCAGCATATGTATAAAGGTCTCATAAATGTTTTATTATTATGGATTAACTTACTGAGTGTTAGGCTCATTAGATAAGCTTTGTAATGTAGGTGATGAGATAAATATTGTGGATTCTACTTATCGTGGATAGATGCTTGAGGTGGTGAAGTACGTCCATTGCGGAAGTTTGCGGCTGTTAGTGCGATTTTGATCGGTGGACGACCCATGTAAATGAAAATGTTTTTTTTTTGAAAACTAATGTATAATATTATGTTTGGTTTATAATTGTTTTGTAATAACTTAGTTTTAATGTTAAAGTACAAGTATGTTTTGGTTACTTATTACGAATAGAATCAATTTTGATGAAGTTAAATAAAAGTCTCCCGCTGTATTTTATTTCAAGGATTTCAAATTGATAAGTTCTACTTTAAATTGTTTAAAGTTAGTACATGTGTTAATAAAAAAAAATAAGCAAGGGAAAAATTGGATGTCAAACAAGTGTTTCAATTCCCACCAAAAACGATGATTTCAAAATTAAATAATGAGCCAGTAGCGAGATTCTTGGGCCCTCCACTGAATCAACGCGTGTGATTAAATTCAAATATGCTTGCCGAGAAAATGAGTTATGTTATTATTTTGATGAGAAGTATGTTCAAGGCCATAAATGTTCACGTCCACAACTATTTATGAGTGATGTCAACTTGAAGAAACGCTTGCCATGCTTGAAGGAAAACTCATTTTAGTACATGTCACTCATGGTTATTCTATCGAATTGCCATGATCGGCCTAACAACAATTGACTTGTGCTCATGGGTAGAAAATCACATTCCACTTCATCTGAATAACCTGTGATTGAGAAGTTAATGGTGGCTTGGTTTACTCGAAGCCCAACCTCATCATTAAGCCATAAGAGGCGGCATGACAAAGGCGAGGACAAGTCGACACACAAAGCTTCTGGATCAACATGGTTAAAGTTACATTAACACAACATCCATTATCCATAATCAGGGAACACATACCTTATCTCGAATAAGGCATAGACTATAGAAGATACTTTTCCTCTGAAGTTGTTTGCTAGGAGGTGATGATGCGCACCAACCTCCCTATTTATAGATTTAGAAAGGGTAAAGCACGCTGGGTTAAAGGCCATGACCATTGAGTGTTAAGTACACTCAATAGTCATGATCATTGGCTAGTGTTGAGGTTCGATGGTCGAAGGGTTGTGTAGGTGCAGGGTTGTAGAAGCTAAAAGGTGGAATGGTTGGTTTTTGAGAGGGCACGAGCATGGGGTGGCTTCATGAATGAGTTCTTGTGTACGATCATGACCATGACATGCATCAGATTGGTGATCGAGCACGGTTGAACAAGCTCTGATAGATTGGCTTGAAGGGGCGCACACAACATTTGTTATGGCGTGAATGGGTGCACAAATGAATGGTTGTGGAGTGACACGATATGGGCGACCAAAAATTGTCATGTTACAAATTTTTATTTAATGTGTTTGCTAATTTTGCAGCTTCCTATTTCTTTGAGGATTTCAGCCTTTGTCCAAGCTTAAATAGCAATCCATTCCATTTTGATGTCAAGACACGGCCCAAGTGGTCCATGAAAGAAGGAGAATGTTCCCTTGGAAATATTTAAATTTGTCAAAGCAACAAAGCATGGGGACCACATTTTGGATTCGGCTCAGTTGGACCTCTGAAGCTATTTGGGCCTTTTTGAAGACCTTCTAGGCCTTAAATCAAAATGACGTCTTCTAAAGAAAGGTAGCTATTTTCTCAAGCTTTCCAAAAAGGGGTAGAACGTTAAAAGAAAATGTCGTTTGCCTAGTCAGATATAGTAATTACTGAGAGCCCACGTGAAAGCAAGCTACCCAGCTTGGACTTCTCAAGTTCTTTGCCACTAATTCGGCCCAAGTCCAAATTGAAATGGAAGCTAGGTTTTGCAGCCAAAGAAAAGGAGAAATACAGTTGCTCACGTGGCTGAAGCTATTCTTGGGAAGAAATCAAAGGTTTCATTATCTTTCCTTTTGCGTAATGGGCCAAAGCGGGAAAGCTTGTGAGCCATCCGATTTGGCACATTCTTACTTACCTTTGAGGGCTAGGACTTTGTGAATGGCTGGTTAAATTCCCCCCTTTGCGGCTTGTAATCGGCAGATTTGAATTTAGAAGATTTTCTTTTCAAATTGTGAATCTCCCCCTTTGGAGTTTTTCCCTCCAAAGACTCGGTCTCCGGAATCCATATTCCGGCCACCGAGAGACAACCGGAGTTGGTCATCCTTCCGAGCTAGGACGACCTATCCTTACCACATTTCTCTAGCCATCTTCATGGTCTAAGGGTGAGAGTGTGGATCATCAGCTCAAGCATCCATTTTTATGTGAAGTGAAGTCCACTTTCCACCGTTCTTCGTTTCCAATCAAACCTTATCCCGCATTCATCCCATCGGCATATATCTGAAACCCTACGTGACAATCTTCTCAATTTTGGAGGATCTCTCACATTCATACATCAAAGAAACCTCAAAATTTCAGCCCCTAACTCATTCCCACTTCCGATTTACACCCGTCCAAAGTTTACCCTATTTTCTCGGTTATTCTGAGAAAACCCTAATTTCCTATCACCACCTACGATTACTCATTCCAGCATATCTTTCATTTCATCAGTGAGGATCCCTTAAAATTTGGTGGATCATTTCATCCTTTATCCATCTCCAATCCCTCCAAATTTTAGATCAAGAACCACTTCCGTTTTTCAAGATATTGCCTCGACAACCTCACTCTGTATCTATCCAGCCCCCTCTTTGTGCATTATTATTCCCGTTTCCATATCTCCCGATTTACCCATGAGAATTATCTTAAACTTTGAGGACTTTTTCTTCATCCATCTTGTTGCCTCTCCTCAAAATTTAACTCCTAAATCACTCGAAATCTTGAGATCTTTCCCTTCCATTATCAAATCCCTTCCCTGATTTTTCGGGATCTTTCACTCCTTACCCGAGTTGGTAATTTTCCTGCTTATTCCATTCCCATTTCATGTCATGGAGTGTAGACGAATGGTCATGGCATAAGGAGCTGTATGTGCAAATGATTAGGTTTAAATAGGCGCGCGTGAGAAGTTGGGGAGAACAGTTTCATGCATGAGGCGTCTAGCATGAACCTATGCATGAATGACGATTGGTATGAACAAGCATGATGGAGCATGCTGGCGGTTATGCGTGAATGGTTGCCCATTAGGGTTCGCGCTAAATGGGTGTAAGTATACAAGGGCGCACACTGAACGAGCTTGAATGCACCATTGCGCAAGTTGAATATGCATGACCAGGTCCATGTGATGTTCAGTGATTGAACGTCGTGGGGCGTGGATGGTACAAGATGATTGATACGGTACAATCAAAGTAATGCGATCGACTCAGCGCGATCAGTACTGTGCACGCATAGGACGTATCGTTGGGCATGCGATACGTGTAAGCTAGAGCTATTTTTTAAAAGAACTAATTGTCTTACAAATCAATCTTTGAGTGCAAATTAGAGCTTCAACAAATTTTTTGAGACAAAGAACTATGAAATGAATTAAGAATACGTCTTCGATTACTAGAGCAGACTTTGAAGAAACCGTAAAAATCAAAATAACCATTGTATCTTTTGAAAAAAATATTAGATATTTCAATGAATTTATTTTCCACCATGCCAAAATATTTTCATTTTTCATGATCCAATCACTATTAATATAATTATAGTCAAAACCATATAACTTAAGTTTTGAATAGAAGTCTAAATATCTGTAGTCAAACATACTCATTGCAATGTTGTGTGTCGAAGTACTCTTTAATTTTAATTTTTCTTCTTCATATAAATCCAAAACATCATGAGCAATAGTTTACTTAGAAGGTATCAACAACTTAAGTAGCAAATATTGAGAGTATGCTCAAAATCCTTCACCTTCAACAGACATGAATGATAATTCGTCAACAATTATCATTTTAGCAAGTAGGTCTCAACAAGTAGAAACATTAAAGCACGAAGACTGTGGTCCTCTACAATCTATGATCTACAAGGTTTAAGTCTTTTGTTTCACATATACATGAGCCAATAATTTTGCACAAATATGAGTGTGTTCTTTCAAACTTAGTGCATTTTTCAATGTATCACATGCATATTACTTGCTACAATAACTGAGTTTAGCTCTAACATTTTTCATCACCATTTTGAATAACAATAAAATGATTCTATACATCTGATTTTTTACCCTTCCTTTACGAACATTAATGTCAAGAATATCATTTTATTTAGTACCTTTTTTATCCTATAAACAAAGTAACTTATTAAATTAATGATCGACCATTGGCCAAATCAAACTAAAATAATAATCTTGAAACGCAAGTCCCAATTCAAATAATTTAAAATTAATTGTAAGGTTTGATTGACACTTGAAAGTCAATCACAATTTTGTTGAGGTCGATAATAAAAGAATTTTCAAGGTGTAGCCTTAAAGTGTAGAAGTAAACAAAGGTTAGTCTGAACCGCATTAACAAATCAATTGTATTTTTTTCTTTTACTCTTTAATTTAATTGCTTAAATTACTTAGGGAAATATAATTACAAAATAACAAAAAAGTTAGTTAAACCTAAATCATCCCCTCTTAGGTTTAAAATCAGTCTTAAATTAGTATCCGAGAGGTTAACTACGATAATTAATATTTTGTAATTATGTAGATAATTGTTTTGATTATATTATTTTTGTGAAAAGTGAATTTTAATTTGGATAATTTGTACGTCGCTGGGCAATCTATAGAAAGACCTCCATTTTTTTATGGTTGTGACTATTCATATTGGAAAGCAAGGATAAAGATATTTATCCAAGTTATAGATTTTGATATTTGATGCATAATTGAAGATAGATTTAGCAAAAGTAATTAATATTTTGTATTACGCTCTGAGTAAAGATGAATTTGATAGATTGCATTTTTGTGATAGTGCTTTTGTATTCATATTTGGAGAATGAGATTAGTATCTTGACAAATATTTACCTCAAATTGGTTGTGATTAACTTACAAAAGGAAAAAGATAGATTGAATAACATTGTTCTTAAATTTACAAATGGAAAGAAAACTTTAAATATGCTATTGGGTAGTCAAAAGGTATCTTTTGATAACGCTGGTGTTGGGTACGAACCTAAGTAGAAAAAGAAGTGATATTTGAACTTCTTCATCACACTCAACATTTTTCCATAGGTGCAATTGCAAATGACATAAATAATTTGTGTCCTTTAAATTTATATGCAAAAAAGTCTAACAACATTGAATGTGTGTTCCAAAAGGAAGCCAATATTTTTTTAAGGTCCCAAAATGACACGCTCCAAGATGCGGAGGTGTCGGGAAGAGAGGAGATGACAACAAACTGCCGAGAGAAAGAAAGGTAGGCAGCAACAGGGGATTGGAGCAAGGAGAACTCCAAACGCATACAGGGGCTTTAGCTAGAAATTGGAGGACTTAAAACTTTGAGAGTTGGCTAAGTTTGATCAAATTTACAGCTTAAAACACGTGCGGATCAATAAAATACACGGAGGCAAAGTTAGGTGCACAAACAGACAAAGCTGAAAGAAACAATGCAGGGGTGTTGGGGAGACTTCTGCACAACTTCCAATTCAAGTAGTCTGGGAGGGTGGAAATTGGTAGAACTTAACTTCAACTAAGTGGGAAGAAATTGCAAGTGGTTTGAGGGAAAAATCACGGGTAGATTGGAAGATATGCAGGATAGAAAATTGATGGACAGAACTGCCCGATTTCAGGAATTCGGGTAGAAGGCAGTGAAAAAAAACATGCATAACTCTTGATGGGGAGGGGCTGTGGCTAAACGTAAAGAACAGTTATTTCAAGCCATGAAAGAGGAACTCACAGCCATAAAATTAGGGACTTTTGTTCACGGAAAACAGAAATGGCACGAATTGGACTTTTGTTGCACAAATTCACTCGGGTATGCACCAAAAACAGCAACCAACAACAAAGACAAACACAAATGCAAACAACAAATGGAGGAAGGCTATGGGATTTCCAAGCTCACTTTTGTTCCTAAACAAGTGAGGAAGGAGGTTGGAATAAGGTTTAGTGATCCTAGCTAATCACCAACACCAAGACAAACAAAGAAGATTGGATATTACTCACCAAAATCCCTTGAAGCCGTGAGAAAAGAGGGTTTGAGAGCTTCAAGCTTCTGCAAATTTTCCAATACTTTTCTATCTTCCAAATGCTGAGAAAGGAAGGGTAAAAACCCTCCTTCCCACGAGCTACAAAAGGTGAATGATTATCACCCATAACCCTAAGTGCTAAACCAACAACAAGGTATGGCAAATTGGGGCCCACCCTTGACTTCCATCACCAACAAGAGTGATGGTCACTAAGGTAAGGTTAAAACCATTCCCTAAGGCTTCCTAAGGATCTCCCACTTGCAGCCACGTAATTAGTTTACAACAAAAAGAAAGAGAAGGAGCTTGCATGGTTTTCACGTGAACCATGCAAGATATTATACAACCGGGTTTTCTTTCTTCAAAAGAATTAAAACGTGGACTTCTCCCATGCTCTCCCATCCTTAGACTTGTCCTTGTCCTTGCTGCATGAATGGATCATCTTCTTTAAGAATAACTTGGAGTTCCACGTGAGTTGTTGCTTGGTCTTTGTCTTGGTAAGATAGGCTATGAACTTCGGACTCTAAGTTCTCCTCTTCAATCTCCCAATGTATTCAATGCTTCGGAAGTTCTTTATCAAGAGAGGAGGGCATGTCTAGGAGGCCCTTTAGTGGCGATGAATCTCCTGCAAAATTAGCAAACATGTTAGATAATTGTCTTGCCCGGCTTCGGGTGGTCGCACCCTCTGGTGGATGGCGGTTCCCGGGCACATCATCCCCTCCGGGTGAATGAGGATTTGCGCTCAAATCCAGGGGTTGCTCCTCCTCATCCTCAACTGCCTCCCCCACATATGGAGATAAGTCTTGAACATTGAACGAAGCCGATACGCCAAAGTCCCCGGGAAGCTTCAACTTATAGGCATTTTTGTTGATCTTCTCGATCACTTCAAACGGTCCATCGACTCTAGGAAGTAGTTTGGATTTTCTTTGGTTCGGAAATCTCTCCTTCCTCAAGTGCAGCCATACAAGGTCTCCCACGTCGAATTCCACATCTCTTCGGCCTCAGTTGGCATATTTAGCATAGGATTCATTTTTCTTGGCTATAGCTCTTTGTACCTTGGTATTCATGGCTTGGACTTGCTTGGCTTTTTGTGCTCCCTCCCGGTTGACTAAATCTTGGTTCGGCAATGAAATTAAATCCAATGGAGTGGACGGGTTGAAGCCATAGACAACTCCAAATGGGGAGGCTCGTGTGGCACTATGCACACTTCGAT
>QAOC01034198.1:0-13412 GCA_003255005.1 Begonia fuchsioides
GAATGGAGGGGGTTTAGATTTAGGAAGTGGGAGAATCGGTTTAGGTTAAATGGAAAAACGATAATCCAATAATTCCATAATCAGAACTGGAATTCGGACGACAATAACTCAATGATGCCATCGAGTTTAGGTCTGAAATTTTGAGTAAACTCTAGGAGAAAGATAGGTGATAGTCCTCCAAAAATGAAGGAAATCACGTGAAAGGATCGGTCGAAATGTAATGGAATAGTAATGGCGTTTTTGGTAGTGGCCGAAAATCTGCCGGCGGAAAGAACTAAAACCAAACGAAAAATATTGATGGAAGGAAGATCTTGTGACCTTCAACCTCGCCCTAAAGTCCTTGAAGAAGGCTGGAGTATTGAAGCACCAAGAAATCTCCAGCTCGGAGGGAGGATTCCTTTGAGTAACCTACGGTGGCCGGAGGTGCACCGGCTGCCAGTTTGAAGTTGGAAATGCCCGTGAGAGGGAGATGGTCAAAGCAACTTTAATTCAAATTCCAAATTATCCTTACAATCACGCAATGTGGGAGGTTTTATCTGCTGAGAAGAGTGGGAAAAAGGGAGGGAAAATTGAGGGCCAAAGGCATGCAACTTGCATGCTGGAAATTGAAATAAAGGAGGGAAAATTGGACCATTGAGATTGCAAGAATGTGAAAGCCACGTGATCTTGAATCTCCTCAGCCAATTTCCCTTCTTCCTTGGCCCAAAATACCCTTCTCTTAGCTGAAAATACCTCATGCAAAATCCCATGCAAGCATGCAAAAATAAACAAAATAAAACCTAGCCGAGAAACCCTCTTGGGTTCTCCAAATGTCCATGTAAAAATTCACGTAAAAATTATCCTAAAAATGCAATAAAATTCCTTCATCCCATGTAAATGCTGGTGAGTTGAGTCATGGAACCCTTGATCACTTTTGCAAGGTTAGGGTTTTTGAGATTCGGTCAAATTGTAGCACGAATTTGAGTTTAGGTCCTTCATAAGAGTTAAAGTAGATCTTAGAGTGATCTATAGTCGTTTGAATCACTCAATTTAAAGTTATGTATAAAAAGTTATGGACGTCGCAGGTCAGTGTACGGAAACTGGGGAGAGCTGCGGTCGACCCGTTATAGGTTAGGGTTGACTGATTCCCAATTTTCGGAATACACGCTCTTCGTTTTTTAGCATGGGTCGACCCCTCCAAGGTTGGGTCGACCGGTCCTTGGTTTCCAGAGATGCATGCTCACTGTTAAGTCAATATTGATCGACACATTAGCTACGTTAGTTTTAGGAATTTGGTGTCTTCTAAGAAGTTATAGTAGACTCTTTAAGGAATAATTTGACACCAGTAGCATCACAAATGGATCAATATAGAGGAAGTTATCGTTGATCAAAGTTGGGATAAAAGTTATGACTTTATGCAATAAAACAGGTCATGCTACATGATTTCTCATCCTTAAATGATCTGTAGGTTTAGGTCATCGATTCGATTAAAAAAGAGACTCAAGTGGATCAACTCAACCTAGCTGCTAAGGTAAGTTAATGTTGCATGTGATTGGCCCTAAGGGGACTACATTACAAAGATTAAGATTTATGATTTTGGAATATGCTGGATATTTTGGGGGGTAATGCATAATACACTGACCTCAATTTATTTGAGGATATGTTTGTGTGCCTTGTTTGATGATTGATTGATTATTTGTGTTAGAATAAAGATGTATGTTTAGAATGCTTGCAATGTTTGAATTGTACATTTTACTGCATGTTAACATGTTCATTTATTTTAATTGTTCGTGCTTCATAGTTTTAAGAAAAATATGAAAATGATTTGCAAGCATGATTTTCATGATAATATGCAATGGGTCGTTGAGGGAGGAGCTCGAGTTAGACTGCCACGAGGGAGGCCAAATGGTGTCTACTCTCTCCCGTGGTACCTTCAACGATCAAATAATGAAAGAAATGAAATTAACGAAATGTGGGTCGTTGAGGGAGGAGCTCAAGTTAGACTGCCTCGAGGGAGGCCAAATGATGTCTACTTTCTCCTGTGGTACCTTCAATGATCAATAATGAAAGAAATGAAATGAACGAAATGTACGTAAATAGTTACATGTTTGGTGGGGTTGAGTTTGGCTGTCCCAAGAGGTTGGACCAAATGGTGCCTACTCTCCCCTAGACGGTATTACCCATATTAACTTGACTGTTAAGTGAAAGAAAAGAAATAAAATGAACGATACTGAAACTGCATTGTTTTTATAAAGCAGCATATGCATAAAGGTCTCATAAATGTTTTATTATTATGGATTAACTTACTGAGCATTAGGCTCATTAGATTAGCTTTGTAATGTAGGTGATGAGATAAATACTGTGGATTCTACTTACCGCTGATAGATGCTCGAGGTGGTGAAGTACGTCCATTGTTGAAGATTGTGGCTCTTAGTGCGATTTTGACCGGTGGGTGGCTCATGTAAATGGAAAGGTTTTGTTTGAAAACTAATGTATAATATTATGTTTAGTTTATTACTGTTTGTAATAACTGGGTCTTAATATTAAGATACAAGTATGTTTTGGGTTACTTATTATGAATATAATTGATTTTGATGAAGTTAAATAAAAGTCTTCCGCTGTATTTTATCTCAAGGATTTCAAATTGATAAGTTTAACCTTAAATTGTTTAAAGTAGGTGCATGTGTACAAAAAAAATTAATTATGCAAAGGAAAAATCGGGTTGTTACAATATAGTATCAGAGCGCACCGGGTTTTAAAATCGTTTCTGCAGACTGCCTAGCAGCACAAACTTCACATGGAGATACTTCATACATTGTAAGTTTATTAATGATTTATTATTGTTTGTATTTATGGGTTGCTAAATTGTTAAGGCTTAGTTCAATATGCCGAGTGGACAAAGAAGGGAAATGGAAGGAAGAGATGATGCAATTAAAAAAGCTATCTGATATAGTGGATCATCAGTTTCAAGAATTAGAACGATACATGGCAAAGGAAGAATAAGGAGGTAAGGGACAGATATATCTAGAAGCCGTTTTGAGGTTCACCAAAATTTGCCCCATACTTAAGTAAGTAAAGAAAAACTTAAAGTGTACTAGTATATTCAAGGTCTACAGTTGGAAACTTATAGAGGAGTTGAAGTAGCTAGTACCAAGAACGTTAATCATGCTAATGTGGTGGCCGACAATCTTGGAAATTTAGATGTGGTTTATAAGGTATAAGAAATCTTTGATGAGAAATTCTTTGAAGCGATAATACCTCAATCAAGTAAAGAATGACAACCACTGAGAAGAACAAAAAGGATCAAGTGAGAATAAGCTCAAAGGAGGTAAAGCGAAAAGTAAGTTTAAGTATAACAACCCTCGTTTATTTTAAGAATTATGATTTTAAAATGAAAGTGTTTAAGATTTTTCTTTATGAATGTTGGTTACGATTACGAATAATTGGAAGAAGAATACTCTTTCTTGGGTGTATCACACCGTGCACCGGCCCAAGCGTTTGGGTTTGATTGGTGTTTATTTGAAGTACATTTTTTGATGGTTACTAGGTTTAAGTAAAGTAATGAAGTAAGTTGGGTCAAATATACTAAAGGACTACCTTCAAGTAAGTTTCGGTCGACCCCAGAATTTAGGAAAGGTCGACACAATTGGAACTTTCGGTGGACCCAAGGATCGAAGAGGGGTCGACACAATGAATAGTTTCGGTCCCCCCAGGATTGAAGAGGGGTTGACACAATTCTATACTTTAGGTCGACCCTAGGATTTAGGAGGGGTCGGCACAACTGAACTTTAGGTCCCCCAGGATTTAAGAGGGGTCAACATAAGCCACTCTCGGGAACACTTTCGGTCGACCCCAGGATTGAACGATCAACATAAATAACGCTCGGGAAATCTTTTGGTCGACACAACAGACGAAGGGTCGACACAACTTAACCCTTGGAACACTTTTGGTTGACACAATTGAATGAGCGGTCAACACATTCACACATGCCGTTGAAAAGTCAACAAAAACATGTAGAGTTTTCATTGGTGGACTTGAAGGAAATATTGTTTATGGTTAATAAAGGACATAAAAGGCATGGGCTGCCATATCTTTCTCCCAGCCACGAACCCTCTTCCATTTTCTCCCGTTTTGTTGCTCTAAGCTCAAAGGAGAGCCAGATTTGTCAAAGAAGAGAGGTGTTGAGAAAGAAAAAGGGTGAGTTTAGGCGTCCTTGAGTGAGTGAGTGAGTTATTTCAAGAGAGGTGAAGTAGAAAATCCCAAGTAATTTGGTGAAGGCTGAATTTCAAGGTATTATTCTATCCTCTAAGTTTATTTAGGTTCAGTAAGGATAATATGATGGTATTGGTTGAATTGATGGATAAAAATGAAGGATTTCATGTAGGTTGTTAGAAAACCAGTTGATTATGTGCAAGGTCAGGGTTTTTGAGATTCGGTCGATAAGTATTAGGAATTGTAGTTTATGTCCTTAATAAGAGTTAGAGTAAACTCTTAGAGTGATTGATAGCTGTTAAAATCACTCAATTCGGAGCTATGTATAAAAAGTTATGGACGTCGCAAGTCAGTATACAGAAACTGGGGAGAGTTTGGGTCGACCCCTTGTAGTTTGGGTTGACCGATTCTCGATTTAAAAATGCGACGTCTCTGTTTGGTCGACATGGGTCGACCCTTTACAGTTTCGGTCGACCCTATCGTGTTTCAAATAGTGGATGCCCTCTGTTTTGTCCACATAAGTCAACATGCATTAGTTTATGAATTTGGTGTCTTCTAAGAAGTTATAGTAGACTTCTCAAGGAACAATTGGACAACTTAATCATTAGGAATTGATCATTAACGAGGAAGTTATAGTCATTTGAAGTTGGGATAAAAGTTATGACTTTATGCAATAGAACAGATCATGCTACATGAATTCTCATCCTTAAATGATCTGCATGTTTAGGTTCTCAATTGGATTAAAAAGAGGCTCAAGTGGATTGATTCAAGATAGCTACGAAGGTAAGTTAGCATTAAGATTATTTGGCCCTTAAGTGTGACTACATTGCAAAGATTAGGATGATTGTTTGATGTGTGCTGCATGTTTGTTGCATGACATGTTTGGTGATGAATGCTTATTTCATGTTATGTGATGTGATTTAAGTGATGTTTTCATAGTCACATGGTCATGCATCATAGTTTTACAAAATGTCAACGAACTATTTTCATGCATGGTTTTACAACGTAGTTGGAGGTAAACGAGGTATGATTGGTGGTATGGGACGCCAATTATGTTTTGTCTCGGATGAATTAAGAACTTGAGCTATTACAGGCCTGAGCACTCCAAGTAGTAAGTAAGTGAGCTCACGATCAGTAGAAGTTGAAGTGGGTGGAGGGGGTGTTCTTGAGATCCTGTAATATTTCCAAAGATAAGGAAGATATGAAACCTAAGACACGTGAATGAAATTGTGGATTGTTTTAACAACACAGCATACTCATGCATTGCAATTTGTAGTTATGTTTCTTACTGAGCTTTAGGCTCATAGTTTAGGTTTTGCAATGTAGGGAATATAATGGAGGAAATTGTGTCAATGACTGATCATGGAGTTAGAGCAGAAGAATGTTCAAATGATACGGTTTATTGAGCGAGGACCTACGGGGAGTGATGTATGACACACACAAGTTATATTATAAAATGTTTTGAATGTTTTGAAGATGTAATTAAAATGTATACCCTTATTTTTGTGTGATGGATTACAAAGCGTTGAAAATGAATGTATTTTGAACTATATTCTTCCGCTGTAAGTTTACGTTATTGAATGCTTATGTATTTTTTATAACAGTGGAACACAAATCGTTATTTACAGGAAATATATGTTTTGAAATTTGACGGTTTTCCTTTTAACTATTTTTAGAAATTAAAGAAAACGAGTGTTCCACTAAAGTAAGCAAAGTAAGTAAGTAAGAACCCAGTAACGAACTTGTTCACGGGCTGCCTGCGAGTAAGTGAAGTAAAGTAAGTAAGCAAGTAAGGTAAAGCAGAAAGCGGCGTCTCGAGAATCGGATCGTTACAATTATGGTATCAGACCAAAACAAACACAAATAAATAAGGGAACGAAAGGGTGAGTGCATTGGGTTTAAGTCGGTTCTTTAGACAGCTCAATAACTGTATCATTTGCATACTTCTATGTTATAACAGGATTAAAGTTGAGAGATACTTATTTTGGAGTACTAACGATGTGATTGGTGACTGAAGAACTATGAGGAGAGGAAGAAGAAATATTCGAGAGGAGGGAACTAATGAAACTGTTACTAACCAACTGTTAGAGTTAGTTAACCGACAGTCTCAACAATTGGAGCGAATGATGAATGGAGAAGAGCAAAGAAATGGACGAAACATGAATGGTGGAGGGCTGAGCATTGAGAGATTTATTAAAATGGATCCTCCACCGTTTGATGGACAGTCCACAGATCCTGTGTTGGTTGAAGAGTGGATTAAAGGTATCCTATAAAATATAAGCAACAACAATTGGAGCCTGAGGGCAATAATTTTGTTGACGGCGAAAGTTGATATCACAAGAAATTTTATCGAAATGAACTTGATAATTCTAGACTTATTAGAGATAGTAACATGGGAGAGTCATATTAGCCATATTAGAATGTCTCCTATACCTCATACTATGGAAAAACTAGAATCCAGGTACCTACTACACGAAATGTGGATATGGAGCTTTCTGACTACAAGGATTGAGTATCCAGGTCGAGTAGCTTCTGAAAAACGAACTTTTGTGAAAACTCATGTAGATAAGGAGCACTCAGTGATTGATTCAAGTGAAGCGTTGCATCATAAGGTGACTGGATCTAATTATAATAGAGACATAAGAAATTCAAATGGAATCACTGATTTAGGGAGACCCTCTTCTAACTTAGCAAGATACAGAGGTTTGGATTCATATCAAGCCAAAGAAAGGATTCCATCTTGCCATGACTTTTTGAGGAGAAGTGACGAAGATAAGCCAAGGCCAGTAGATTTTGATGAAAGAAATAGGAGTGTTGATTATCATCAACGAGGTGTTTTTAGTCCTAGGAATGAGCATAAAGATTATCTTTAATCTAGACTAGAAAGAACAACAAATCATGCTCATGAATATGCTCAAGGGAGCTAAAATAAAATGACTGACTTGCATACTGAAATGGGTTATGGTCTTGAGCATAGCGAGAATTTCAGTAAAGCAAGATGGTCGATTTGTAGATGCTTCGGATGACCATATTGAAGTGGTAGGTAAGATGTCGCAAGATTACAGAATGTCTCATTTAGACGATTATCAATATTCTCATGCCTCAAGTAAGCATGACTATGGAAGAAAAGAAATAATTGAAGTTTCACAATGAACTTTCTAGTCATCATGTATCCATGCATGAACCAAATTATAAAAACATGGATTGGTTGTAATCAATGGAGTGTTATGATTCATATAAATAGGTAGATGTTGACAGATTAGTTGGAAGTAAATATACTCACGAAAAAGAAGTAAGAGCTACTAATCATAGGATGAATATATCTGGTGAGTATGAGGCTTCAAGAAACTACCACGATTTATACCCCAGTGACAAAGACGTTCTTGCTATGGATTCGACAAGGGAAACAAGATTTAAAAAAAAATGAGAAAGACAGAAAGTAATTAAAATATGCTTAGAGTATCAAGTAAGGGGAGTCTCATAAATCTAGAAGATTGAATGTAAGGGTTTTGAGGAGAACTAGTTAAGGAGGTAAGGGAAAAATATATATAGAAGACGTTTTGAGGTTTATCAAAATTTGTCCCACACTTAAGTGAGTAAAGGTAAACTTAATGTGTACTAGTATATTCAAGGTCTAAAGTTGGAAACTTATAGAGGAGTTAAAGTAGCTAGTACCAAGATTGTTAATCGTACTAATGTGGTGGTCAAGAATCTTGGAAATTTAGATGTGATGTATGAGGTATAAGAAATCTTTGATGAGAAATCCTTTGAGCCAATAATACCTCAATCAAGTAAAGAATGACAACCATTGAGAAGAACAAAAAGGATCAAGTGAGAATAAGCTCAAAGGAGGTAAGGCAAAAAGTAATTTTAAGGTTCTTCTCAAGCCAAGTTATGCCATAGACTTAAAGGAGGCATTTTCGAAAATGTGCTGTCGGCACATGACGATTTATTTAGATGCAAAGAGAATAGAGCATCTTGTGAGAAACTATTCCTAAATGAAAAGTAACACCCAAGAACAAATTCAAGGATATGAAATTAAGTAAGCTAACGATAAGGGATAAGTGTATGTCATCAAAGATTGACAACTTGTTCGATCAAAATGGATGATATTGCAAGATGAAATTCATGAAGAATATAAACATTATGAGTTTTTGGAAAATATCTGTTAGAGTAACAAATGCACCAGTAGTTTTATGGACGTAACAAGTTGAATGTTTCAAATATTTTGGACAAGTATGTGGAGATGCACAGCTAAAAGATAGTAGGATTAGTTGAAATCTCAATCTCCATTGTTTTGGAAAGACCATGAGAAGAGTTTAGAAATATGAACGGCGGTTCATCCCCGAACCGGTAGACGAATAAAAAGGGCAACCTAAATTTAGAAGACATAGTGAAAGCATGAGTGTTGAAGTTTCAAAGTGCCGTAGAGCAAATGGTTGCCCCTAGCGGAGTTTACTTACACTCATTACTACTAAGATACAATTAGTACAACCTTTATAAGGTGAAGAATGATGAGAAGTGTAAATTACCCCATATTAGATAACACTAGAGAAGCGAAATATATCATCCAAATATGTTACAACAACTCAGGGATCAATATGTATTATTTGGAAAAGGATTTGAGTGTCACGAGACCAAGATGAGGACTATGCTAGCTTAGACAGGACTCAAGTTTGGTTGAGGAAAACTCATCCCAAAAGCTATTGGACATGTCTTGATTATAACTAAGATTGAAAAAGCAGCGTACAAATTGAGAATTTTCAACTATGCAAGGATTATACTAGGTAGGTCTCACATCGATGTCGAAAAAGTTCATATGGATCCCAATTAAGTGAAGGAAATGAAAATGGTATAGGGAGTTTAGGTTTGAATGTAAAAGTTGAATGTTTGAGGCTGAACAAAGGTTAAATTGGGATTGAAGGAGATGATTAAAAGGTTACAAAAAAGAAGGGATAGTAACTTTGAATGAAATAATGAAGAAAAATGTAGGAAATATTTTGGTTACTTAGGATTTTGTAGTCGGATTACCTACAACAAACAAAGGAGCATGCAGTAAAAATACTGGATAGTAAGATAAAGATGTTGCGGAACAAGCAAATACCATTGGTGAAAGCTCTATGGAAAAATCATAATGTGAAAGAAGCTACCTGGGAAAAGAGAATGAGAAATGAAAGAAAAGTATCCAGAGGTGTTTGAGGACTAAATTTTGAGGACAAAATTTTTGTTAAGGAGGGTAGAATGTAACAACCCTCGTTTATTTTAAGAATTATGATTTTAAAATGAGAGTGTTTAAGATTTTTCTTTATGAATTTTGGTTACGATTACGAATAATTAGAAGAAGAATACTCTGTCTGGGGTGTATCACACCGTGCACCGGCCCAAGTGTTTGGGTTTGAATGATGTTTATTTGAAGTACATTGTTTGATGGTTGCTAGGTTTAAATAAAGTAATGAAGTAAGTTGGGTTAAACATACTAAAGGACTACCTTCAAGTAAGTTTCGGTCGACCCCAGAATTTAGGAAGGGTCGACCGAAACAGGATCGAAGAGGGGTCGACACAGCGAATAGTTTTCGTCAACCCTAGGATTGAAGAGGGGTCGACACAATTCTGTACTTTAGGTCGACCCCAGGATTTAAGAGGGGTCGGCACAACTGAACTTTAGGTCGACCCTAGGATCTAAGAGGGGTCGACACAAGCGACTCTTGGGAACACTTTCGGTCGACCCCAGGACCGAGAGGTCAACACAAATAACGTTCGGGAAATCTTTCGGTCGACATAACGGATGAAGGGTGGACACAACTTAACCCTTGGGACACTTTTGGTCGACACAATTGAACGAGCGGTCAACACATTCATACATGCCGTTGAAAAGTCAACCAAAACATGTAGAGTTTTCATTGGTGGTCTTGAAGGAAATATTGTTTATGGTTAATAAAGGACATAAAAGGCATGGGCTGCCATATCTTTCTCCAAGCCACGAACCCTCTTCCATTTTCTCCCATTTTGTTGCTCGAAGCTCAAAGGAGAGCCAGATTTTTCAAAGAAGAGAGGTGTTGAGAAAGAAAAAGGGTGTGTTTCGGCGTCCTTGAGTGAGTGAGTGAGTGAGTTATTACAAGAGAGGTGAAGTAGAAAATCCCAAGTAATTTTGTGAAAGCTGAATTTCAAGGTATTATTCTATCCTGTGAGTTTATTTTAGGTTTAGTAAGGATAATATGATGGTATTGGTTGAATTGATGGATAAAAATGAAGGATTTCATGTAGGTTGTTAGAAAACCAGTTGATTATGTGCAAGGTCAGTTTTTGAGATTCGGTCGATAAGTATTAGGAATTGGAGTTTATGTCCTTAATAAGAGTTAGAGTAAACTCTTAGAGGGATTTATAGTTGTGAAAATCACTCATGCATTTATAGTTGTTAAAATCACAGTTTTACAAAATGTCAACGAACTATTTTCATGCATGGTTTTACAATGTAGTTGGAGGTAAATGAGGTATGATTGGTGGTATGGGACGCCAATTATGTTTCGTCTCCGATGAATTAAGAACTTGAATACAGAACAGTAAAGTAAAATAAATGGTTATTACAGGCCTGAGCACTCCAAGTAGTAAGTAAGTGAGCTCACGATCAGTAAAAGTTGAAGTAGGTGGAGGGGGTGTTCTTGAGATCCTGTAATATTTCCAAAGATAAGGAAGATATGAAACCTAAGACACGTGAATGAAATTGTGCATTGTTTTAACAACATAGCATACTCACGCATTGCATTTTGTAGTTATGTTTCTTACTGAGCTTTAAGCTCATAGTTTAGGTTTNTAACAACCAAAAACAAATTCAATGACGGGGAAATTAAGTAAGCTAACTATAAGGGTAAGTGTATGTCATCTGAGATTGACAACTTGTTCGATCAAAATGGACGATATTTCAAGATGACATTCATGAAGAATATAAACATTACGAGTTTTTGGAAGATATCTGTTAGAGTAAACAAATGCACCAGTAGTTTTATGGACGTAATAAGTTGAATGTTTCGAACATTTTGGACAAGTATGTGAAGATCCACATCTAAAAGATAGTAAGATTATTTGGAATGTAACAACCCTCGTTTATTTTAAGAATTATGATTTTAAAATGAAAGTGTTTAAGATTTTTCTTTATGAATGTTAGTGACGATTATGAATAATTGGAAGAAGAATACTCTGCCTGGGGTGTATCACACCGTGCACCAGCCCAAGTGTTTCGGTTTTATTGGTGTTTGTTTGAAGTCCATTGTTTGATGGTTGCTAGGTTGAAGTAAAGTAATGAAGTAAGTTGGGTTAAATACACTAAAGGATTACCTTCAAGTAAGATCTGATCGACACCAGGATTTAGGAGGGGCTGACACAAATGGATGTTTTGGTCGACCCCAGGATCGAAGAGGGGTCGACACAATGAATAGTTTCGGTCGACCCCAGGATCAGAGAGGGGTCGACACAATTATAATGCTTTCGGTCGACCCCAAGATCGAAGAGGGGTCGACACTTTGTTTACCGGTCGACCCCAGGATTTAGGAGGGGTCGACACAATAGGACAATCTGGAACGCTTTCGGTCAACCCCAGGATCGAAGAGGGGTCGACACAAAATAGTCCTTTAGTATGTTTTTGGTCGACCCCAGGACGAGCGGTCGACACAAGTCGCTCTTGGGAACTTCCTTCGGTCGACACAACGGACGAGCGGTCGACACAAATAACCCTGAGGAAACCTTTTGGTCGACACAATTGGACAAGCAATCGACACATTCCCGATCTGAGTTGAAAAGTCAGCCAAAACGTGGAGAATCCTGATTGATGGATATAAAAGAAAGATTGATTTTGTTTAATTAAGAGATAAGAAGGCATGGTCTGCCATTTCCATCCCTTCACAATTTCTTTTCCCTATCTTCTCTGAAGCTCTCACGTTGGTCAAGATAAGAGTGAGATTGAGAAAGAAAAGAAGTTTCGTGAGAGAAAAGAGTGAGAAAGTGAAGGGAAGTGGAAAACTCTGAAGATTTCGCAGAAACAGAAGTTCAAGATAATATTTTATATCTGCTTAAGTTCTTCTAAGTTCAGTAAGGATAATATGATAGTATTGTTTGAATTGGTGGATAAAAATGAGTGATTTCATGCTAAGAGACAAGAAAAGAGTTAAGTATGAACAAATTTAGAGTTTTGGAGATTCGGTCGATAAGTAGTAAGAATTAGTGTTTATGACCTTCATAAGAGTTAGAGTAAACTCTTAGAGTCATTTATAGCCGTTAGAATCACTCGATTCAGAGTTATGTAGAAAACGTTATAGACGTCACAAGTCACCATATAGAAACTCGTCCGATTCTCAAATTTAAACATGCACGCTCTCTGTTTTGTCAAATGGGTCGACCCCTTAGAGTTTGGGTCGACCGAAACGAGGTTCAAACAATGAATGCCCTCCGTTTTATCGACATAAGTCGACATGCTTTAGTTTTCTGAATTTAGTGTGTTCTAAGAAGTTATAGTAGACTCCTTAAGGAACAATTTGACACCTTAATCATCAGGAATGGATCATTAACCAGGAAGTTATAGTCATTTGAAGTTGGAATAGAAAGTTAAGACTTTATGCGAATTATAATCCGTATATGATTTATATATTTAGGTCATTTATTTGATTAAAAGGGGCCTCAAGTGGATTGATTCAAGAAAGCAGCTAAGGTAAGTTAGTATTAAGATTGTTTGGCCCTTAAGTGGGACTTCATTGCAAAGATTAGAATGTATGTTTGATGTGTGTTGCATGTTTGTTTTCATGACATGTTTGGTGATGTATGCTTATTTCATGTTATGTGATGGGATTTAAGTGATTTTTTCATAGTCGCATGGTCATGCATCATAGTTTTACAAAATGTCTACAAACTATTTTCATGCATGGTTTTACAACGTAGTTGGAGGTCAACGAGATATAATTGGTGGTATGGGACGCTAATTATGTTTCGTCTCCGATGAATTAAGAACTTGAATATAAGAAACAGTAAAGTAAATGGTTATTACAGGCCTTAGCACTCCAAGTAGTAAGTAAGTGGGCCCAGGCCCCAGATCAGTAGAAGTTGAAGTAGGTGGAGGGAGTGTTCTTGAAATCCTGTAATATTTCCAAAGATAAGGAAGATATGAAACCTAAGAAACGTGAATGAAATTGTGCATTGTTTTAACGACATAGCATACTCATGCATTGCATTTTACA
>QAOC01034203.1:0-101543 GCA_003255005.1 Begonia fuchsioides
GGAAAAACACATGCAATGAGTTCTTACCTCGTTTCCAAGTTGAATTCATACTCACTTTCCTTTAATTTTCTTTACTTGTCTTCAAGAACACCTTAAAAATCACAATTAACTAAAATAAGTACCTAATATTTTATTTCTGTTTTTCACCTAAATTTCGGGGCTCATAAATCTTTCTATACTTATCCAAATTCCATGTAATTGGTATCAATCTCTTCCTTAGTCTGTCTACTACATTTCATATGAAGTAGTCATGACCGAATTCATAGCCGACAATCCACTAAAACATACATTTTTAAAAATCAGTCAGTTTCGTCTTACATTTTTAAAACCTCAAGTTTTCACTTAAAATCTCTTTCATGCACGTCTATTTAACAATAATCCTACAATAATGTTCTCCAATTTCATAAATTGAGCATAATAGTAGTAAAAATATGTACCTAGGCTTAAACTTTCACAACTCAAACTTCCAAGACACATCTCAAGCTTCCGAGACACGCCTTCGCACCAATTTGAGTACCCAACTCAAAAACTCACTCTCAAACACTCATAAAACTCACAAAATCTCACTTGGAGGTTGAGAGAACTCAGGAGAAGGAAGAGGGAGGTCGGGAAAATGGGTTAGCAGCTTGGAAAAATGAGTTTTTAAATAATTTCAGGCGTTGAAGACGAAGAGTTTTCGGATATCATCAATGAGCGGTCAACACATTTAAACAAGGTGTCGACCGATTCTACACGAGGTGTCAACCTACCATTGTTTATAGGTCAACCTCTATAGCTTGAAAATTCAAGGTGTCGACCGCTTGTGTCAAATTGTCAACCGGTTTTCAAACCCGAGAGTTTTAAGGTGTCGACCGGCAATCAAGGTGCCGACTGCCCGTTAAAACTTTCATAACATTTGTTATACAATTTAGATTTCTATGATTCAAACGTCATTCTTTTTCTTATTGAGTCTAGTTTAACTTTGTAGAAGACAAAAACTTCAAATTCGGAGCGTAAAGGTATAAAATATACAAAACATCAAACATCGCTCAAAAGTCCATATTTCCTTATTCCAGTTTTCATTCATTAACTTCTAACGTGCATAACTTTTTCACCCCAACTTCAATCGAGTTGTTCAACCTATTTATCTTCTTCTTTTGATGTCTTCTATAATTTATTTGAATATTACTTTATTACTTAAGCTCATCTGTAGCATGATAAAACAGGAAAATTGAAACTATTGAGTTAACGATTTTCAACCCGGTGGTTGTTACTAACTATAAATTTCCAAAACCCTTAACTTTCTCTACAAACCTCCAAATTGAGTAATTTTTGTTGCTATAGTTCCATCAAAAAGTCTATTGAATTTCATGAGAAAAACTTAAACTCATTTGAAGAACTTAAAATCTCTGAAATCTGCTAATCTTAACATTGTGTCAAGGTGGTTCACCTTGCAAGGGTTGACCGGTTTCTAACGTAGGTCGACCGGACCATGTTCCTCACGACCAAGGTGTCGACTGATACTATTCATAAGTCGACCGGTCCTTCATTCACAACCTTCCATTTTCTATTTTCTCAAACTTTCATTCAACACTTAAACTAATTCAGTCCAACTTTCACATTTACCTTACTTTATCAACTATCAATTCTAACAATTGAATTCCAGCAAGTTAATCATCATTTCATACTCTTAATCATAATTGAAATATAAAATGATATACTTATAAGACGTTGCATTATGATGAAAAGGTCGGGTGTTACCACACGGTTGAAACTCCAACATTTTCTTTTGTTTTCATCCACTTTCCACCTCCAACACTTAACAACTTTTATTCCAACATCCAACTTTGTTTCCAAATCATCTAAATTACTATTTGAAAAATGTAACACCACCTCAACATCCATCTTCCCTTAACACATATTGTATCATTGTCATAACGTGCTATATTCATACAGGCTTAGATTACCCAGAAAAGTGGGGTGTTACATTTCAGCCCCCTTATTTGAAATTTTGTCCTCAAAATTGTAAGTTAAACCACTATGGACAGCCCCTTTCCATATCTCTGTGGCATTCCTAAGTAGTTTCTTCTGTCTAGCGGCTCTTTTATAGCACTTTGATCAGAGGAATTTGCTCTCTTCTTAGCTCGTTGATCATTAAATTTAGGATCTTTACATCCTTACCATACGCTTTTCTTATATTAAGGTTGACATAATCATACTGTTACTTAGTTCAATCACTTAATTGGGATCCATATGAACTTTCTTGACATCGATATGAGAACTACCGTGTATAATCCTTGCATAGTTGATGGAAATTCCCAATTTGTATGCTGCTTTTTCAATCTCAGTTATAATCGAGACATGTCCAATAGCTTTTGGGATGAGTCTTCCTCCTTCGTACCAAAACACTTACTCTTTTAAATGATGAAATTTTGAAGGATGGATACCATGTTTCCTCAATCAAACTTGAGTTCTGTCTAAGCTAGCATAGCCTTCATGTTGGTCTCGTGACACTCAAATCCTTTTCCTAATCATGCATATTGATCCTTGAGTCCTGTCTAAGCTTTTGGGTGTACGCGGGGGAAGAAGTGTTGGGAAAAAATTTTTTGACACCTAATAACCGAAGAAACGTGGAGAGTACTGATTAGAATAATTCCTAGGAAAACGCTCTAGGCATTTTCCTAGACAGAATTACCTTTCTAAGTATATTCTCAGGAAAGAATTTCAGTTTCCTTAGACAGAACTTACTTACACAGTACAATTACACCACTAACCGGACGATATGAAAAATAGTAGCAAACGCGATCTGAAAAATACCAAGAATATTTTCCCACATCGTTAAAATATAACGGCCAAGAAACAAGAGAAATATCTATCAAAATAGACACTAGAAATTTTACGTGGAAACCCAAATCGGAAAAAACTACGGGGACCGAGTCCGAAAAGATTTTAATATGAAAAATAGGAATTTACAATATTTTTCTAGAAATCAAATATTTCTAGAAAATATTCACTCAGAGAAATTCAACTATCTTAGAACTCTTAATGTGCACAAAAGCACCCCACCTATTTTTCTATCGCCCTCTTTCTTTTATCTCCCTCTTCTCGAGAAGCTTCTCCCTCTTCTCTAGAAACTTCTCATTTCTCTTTTTTCTCTCTTCTTCGGATGCTCTCCGGGAATACAATTGGTTGTTCCTCGACCCCTCTATTTATAGGGGTTGAGAAGGTAACCCTCTCCTACTAAATAGGAGGAGGTTACGTTACAAAGGAGGAAAGTCCTCCTTTGTAACCTCTCCTTCAATGTCTTAATGACATTGAAGAGGAGGAGGGACCCAACAAGAAGATTGTCTTCTTCCTCCGTCATTTATTTTTTTTATCTATTAAAATTATTATATTATAATAATAATATATTATAGTATATTATAACAATATAATATAAAAAAAATATTACAATATCACATTAAATCAAGTAACTTTTTAATTCTTGGTTCGAATTCAACAAATTTCCATCAAATTTCCTGTCTAATAATTTGATAACACAAACCAAAAAAAAGACCTAGCCATTACCGTGGAAAACTCCAAAGTTCCTAAATGATTTTAAGGATATAACTTTTTTCTCGAGTCCACGAAAACATGTTATAGTTTGACTTTGTTTAATTAGGCATTGTTGTGAACTATCCATTCACATTCATGGATATTAAATATCTCAGCGAATAATATTGTCATGATCAGAAATGAGAGTTTCATTTAGACTGCCATTTGATCAAAACGCCAAATTTGCAACGCCATGTGAGACTGCCATTTGAAAAAAGTTGTAACGTGAGAAGTAGAGGGTTTTGTATAGAGCCCCACAAAGTTGGAATTAATATGGCATTTCTTGGATAGGTCAATTCTAAGCTAGGCTATCTCTCCGCCCTCTAATTCAGTCTCCATCTGCTTTGCCCTATTTTCTCACCATACGCCTTTGTCATTTGTCAATATGTTGTTGTGTCAACTCTCTTCAAAAGGTCGTCTTTTCCGATTCAGTTGCTACCATTATATATTACATTTTTGGATATTTTTTCCAAATAGTATCAATTTTAATTGTTCTTTTCGTCGATTTCGTGGTGCTTTGAACTGGTCAAATGTATTTGATGGTCCAAAATGGAGCGTGAAAATGTTGGTTTGAGCTATCCTTTTGTTCAAAAACCAGTTAGGGCAACTGTTCAAATTGTGGTCTTTGTTGGATTTGCTCAATCTACTGCGTAATTTTTGTTTGGTGACAAGGTTGATTTTGACAAGACTTGGTTTACCTCTCTGGACTCAGTGATGTAGAAGTATCTCTGTTTCGTCGAATAATTTATTTTCTGTGATTGAAGTCCAGCCATGTATGCTCAAGAGAGAGGAAAGAGAGGCAATAGAAAGGATAATTTGGTGTTCAACTCATCTGCACTTGCACTTTTTCTGGCTCACTGAGAATCAAACAATCAACTCTCAGATGGCTCCAAGAATTACATGTGGAGGTTGCAATCAAACGTCGAAGGACATTCCCAAAAAAAAACATAAAAATTCCCAAAAAAATAAATAAAACGAGGGTAAGAAAAGGCGAGAACAGCTCATACTCTCTTCTTTCTTCGCTCCTTCTATTTCAGTTCCCTCCATTTCCTAATCACTTTACCTCAGATATAATTAACTTTTAGAAAATGTTTTTCAATTCGGTCATAATTAGCAACGCGAGCCCTTTTTGCAGCTGAGCGCGCCCGCCGTTACTGTAATGGAACCAACTAGGTTTGACGGCCGAGCGCCCAAGCTTGAAGCTTTGGCATAGCTTGAAGAAGCTCCGGCGCCGGACGGAGTAAAAAACGCACCGTTTAACATCAGATCTCCCTCTGACCTCCAATTCCACCTCTTCCACTCACTCTCTGGTGCATCCTCATGCTTCGTCACCTGCGCCATTTTTACAGAATCGAGCTTCGTCAAAACCGATGAGATTAGGTTAAAAAAACTTGTGAGATTTCAGAAATGAAAATGGGTATTGTAAAAAGGACCTCTTTGCTGAACCGGTAGTCCGGCGCTAGAAATCGGTTGCTTTGGCTATTGATAGTCGGGGCAGCACTCCCTCCGATGGCGTACATTTCCCAATGGGTGTAGTCATTGTTGACCACATGGAAATACCCATGCCTACACCTGCGTTTTTTTTAGTAAATTATTAAATATTATCAATAAATTAACAAAACCCATGATTTGAATTCACGAAACTAACAAAAAAAGGTAATCTTTTTGTCAGTCTCTTACCTGGGCATTCTTTGAACTAGCCCTTCTCCGAAGTGATTGAAGGCAATGGTGACTTGCATGTTCTTATCCTGAGTGTATGAATCGCTGTGGCCTAACAGCATTACCTTATCGTGATGCGTCAAATAGTTATTTGAAATCGTTATGGCCGTCGATCCGTGGATCGCATCGATCAGACCATCTTGGCAGTTCGATAACGAACAATGATCGACCCAAACGTGACTTCCACCGAAGATCGAAACCCCGTCGCCGTCCGATAACGTTCTCCAACCGTAGTGCTGTGGGGAGTCCCGAACGTAAGTGTTGCCCCCTTGCTTGCAATCGTGTATATGAAGACCGTGGATAATGATATTAGTCACAAACTGTATGGTAATGCAAGGCCCGCCGGCAATATGGACGCTGGCTCCTCTGCCGTCGAGGGTTTTGAAAGAATTCATTATCAGCTCTTCCTTCAGCTTAATCACCATGTCTCTGGCGAATATTATCCAGAGCGGCTCGTCTTGAATCACCGCGTATCGGAGTGTTCCGGGTTTGGGAGTAACTGGGTCGTCGTCGCTGCTGTCAGTGACTACGTAGATCCGGCCATCACGGCCTCCGACGGCGTTTTTGCCGAACCCAATGGCGCAGTCGGCTAGCCGTTGACGATTCTTCTCCCAGTTGGGGTCGCACCGCCAGCAGTCGTCGATGGGGTTTCCGGTCACGCAGGAGAGGTAGCCTCCTAAGCTCCGCCTGGAGCCATTAATGCTTCTGCAAAAGAAACAAAAACAAAGATAATGCAGCAACTTTCGGTACATTGAAGAATGCAGATCATTCAGTCAATGAAAAAGTACAGCATTGTCTCCATTTATACCTCTGTACTTGCTGTACTAGGAGCTCTGGGTCCTTCTCCGGGGAGGCGAAGACGACGGAAGTGAAGAGAGAGAAGAAGAGGAGAGAGAAAGAGAGTGAGAGTTTAGCTCCCATTGTCCGCTTAGAGAGAGAAGCCAGTAGAGAGAGATCCAAGGTGAGGAAAAATGAAAGGAGAAAGAAGGCGTATATAAAGAGATTAAGAAAGAAAGGATAAAGCCAGTTGGGAGATTAAAAATTCATTAAACTGAAGAGAGCATGTGGGTCCCACTCTCACTGTGAATTTCTTAATTAACGGTACTCTCTCCGGTGGTTTAAGCCGTTAAGTACGGCCAGATTGGGAGTCGGGCCCCACTTCTCGACGATCTTCTGCACTTTGGACAACAGTTCAAGATGTTAATACGACACCGTATACTAAGTTCGGGAACTTGTGGGACCCACATGTTTTGAAATGTTATACTACTATTGCAATTCTTTAGACCCACTAATACTAATATCCTCCTTTAATTCGGAGTCGACACAATTTAATTTTTGTGTCAAACTCAAATTTGGAACACATGGATTATGCCACTGCATTGACTTTCCATGACCAATTTTTTTCTGTCACAATAAAACATATTTGCCCATTAATATTGTCACGCTATTATTTATATAGTTACGTTATTCAAGCATATTATTCATTAAGTATATAAATTGAATTGAAGTATGTTCTTAATTTTGGAGTGCTTGCCCTTTAGTAAATATGTCAGGAGAACTATCTATTAAATAATATTTTATGAAGCAATGTGATTTTGTTTAATCAAGTCCAAGTTACTGCAGCACATGCATTGCACTCCAAAATCAAACTTTTGTGGGTCCCATTTACTGCCGATAATTTCGCTTTGAATTTGCCTATTTTTTCGATTGATGCTCACATGGCGGAATGCCAGCCGCTTGATGACACGTGTAAAAAGAGTCGACCGGTATAATATAACGACTAGAATTTTCATATTCAACGAAAACGTTCGGTCGACCTTAGAAATACTGCAGGTCGACCGAAGGTAGCTGTTATGAGGGAATTCTATAAATTGTAAGAGTTAGCCGAGAATTTCTTACCAGAAACTCTCTGTGCAAATCGCTGTCAAGTCATCGCGCTCAAAAGCCTTCTAGCTGTTGATCGTTCTACGCTTCCATTAACAATCATCAACAAATCGATGAACGGTATCAAAATATATTTTTTTTTAAAGTACTTCATTGTTTGTTATGGATTCACCGTTGAAATACTTAGAATTTGAAACGTTTCTGTCTTCCGACGATGAGGTGCAAGAAGTTGCACCTATGAATCTGGCATTTTCCGTCGGATTGACACACACATCTGCACAATCATCCACGTCTGCCCCTAGGGCCAAGAAATCAAAAACGTCGGAAGTATGAAAACATTTTGAAATCGTAGAAGTGAACGTAAGAACAAAAATAAAAAATAGGACACAATGCAATTATTGTGTCAAACATTATGCTTATGAATCCACCAATTGCACAATGAATCGACATTACAAAAAATATCATGAGCACTTGCATTCGAAAAATTGTATGCAATTGTAATTAAACACTCTTAGTATTCTACAAGAATACAATATAAGAGATAGAGTTTTTAGCATTACGTTAGATAATGCTTCCGCTAATGATGTTTGTGTTAATCAATTTAAAAAATAGGGCAAAATGCTTTTAATGGCCTATACTATGGGGTAAATTACAGATATTAGAACGAACTAAAAAACGTTCAATCCAATACCTTGAACTATGAGGAAAATATGATTTTTATCTTCCGTCAATTATTCCGGTTAATTTTAACGTGAATCGACCACGTGCAAAGCACGTTTAACGTGAAAATACCTTAAACTATGCAATAACAAACGTGCTTATGCTTTAACAATAACAAACGTGCTTTGCACGTGGTCGATTTAGGTTAAAATTAACCGGAATAATTGACGGAAGATAAAAATCGTATTTTCCTCATAGTTCAAGGTATTGGATTGAACGTTTTTTAGTTCGTTCTAATATCGTAATTTACCTCAGAGTACAGGTCATTAAAAGCATTTTACCCTAAAAAATATTATCATTTCGATAGTACTCAGTGCCATATTTTAAATTTGATTGTTAAAAATGACATGCAATTTGTATCACCGCATATTGATGCAATTAGAGGTGTAATTTCTTTTATTTCTTCGTCAAACGCCCGATAACAAGAGTATCGAGAATTTTGTAAAGTGGCTAACCTCAAACCTAGAAAACTAAAAACTGATGTTTCAAGTCGGTGGAACTCAACATATCTAATGTTAGAAAATGCTAGACCGTATTGGAACGTCATTTGTGATTTTATTAGTCAAAAGACACAATGTTTTACTTTGGATATGTGTAGTTGTGATATGACTAATATTTCTCGAATTTTTGCAACCATTTTTTGAAGGGTCGACCGCATCTTGTGCTTTGGATATGCTCGAGAATTTATTATCCAAGTACGCATCTTGTGCTTCCGTGGTTCGTAAGATTGACTTCTACTTTTAAAAGATATAAAAAAATTGATGTATTTAATGAAATCGTAACTTCAATGGAATTTAAATTTCAGAAATATTGGCTTCAAGTACCTTCTATTTTTTCATTTGCTAGTATTATGCATCCGAAATATAAAATCAAGAGCACAAAGTTGATGCTTGATAAAATTTTGGAGAACCTAGGTTTCGCCCTCGTATGCAGTCCAAACACATTGCGTAGACCATTAAATGCTATGGATGCCATTAACGCCCAACTAGAAAGCGATGTGCATTCATATACTTTCGATAAGAGTGAACTCGACGTATATTTGGAGTCTCGAGTTCAAATTTCTCAAGACGAGCCATTCGACATATTGAGTTGGTCGAAATCTAATGCAGCCATGTATCCCGTGCTCTCGAACATGACACAAGATTTACTAACACCGCCTGTCTTAACTGTAGCTTCGGAGTCGGCTTTTAGTGTAGGTGGATGCGTGTACGAGGATCGACGGGGAAGTCTGGCACCAGAGTTCGTGGAAGCACTCATTTGCATGAAGGACTGGAGCGAAGCAGTCACGAGGGACCAACAACGAGAGGACACACTTGTAGAGGAGTTCAAGAACTTGGAATTTGAAGACTAGCTGCGACTTTGTACATTAGGAGTTCAAGAATTTTTTAATTTCTTGTACACGTGTACATTTGTGATTTCTTATAAACGTTCACAATTGTAATCGTTTGATATTTTGCACATGATTGACACTTAGATGGGTGCCAACCTAGTTGGGATGCATCTAAGGTGTAGTGATGCAAATGTCAACAATGTATTAGTAAGCAATTTTCCATTCTTCTTTTGGTATTTCATTTTCCTTAAATAAGCGTAAGTGTCGACCGCACAACTACAATGATTCGACCGCATAGCAATAGTGTCAACCGCAAAGGTACCGACCGCACCTTCGCCAGAACGTTTAGGGTGTCGACTGCACACTCAAGTGTCGACCACTGGAATTTCCAGAGCGTATTAGGGTGTCGACCGCATAGGAAAGGGTCTACCGCAGATCAATACAGAACATTTTAGGGTGTCGACTGCACAGTTAGGTGTCGACCGCATCTCATTCCAGAGCGTTTTAGGGTGTCGACCGCATAGTAAGGGGTCGACCGCAGATCAATACAGAGCATTTTAGGGTGTCAACCGCAAATTAATACATAACGTTTTATGGTTTCGACCGCATACTAAGGTATCGACCGCATCTCATTCCAGAGCATTTTATGGTGTCGACCACATAATAAAGGGTCGACCACATATTAATAAAGATCGTTTTATGGTGTCGACCGCATCTCATTCTAGAGCATTTTATGGTGTCGACCGCATACAAAGTAATCGACCGTCAGTTCAAGGTGTCGACTGCATCGTAACTAGATGTCGATCGCGGGCCCCATTAATTCTAAGACTGATGCCCTAAAATCACATTTTTCTGACGGTTTTTGACGACTTCTGTAACTAACCGATCCCGATCCGCCGCTCGCTGCTTTTCTTACTTACTTACTGACTTACTGACTTTCTTACTTTACTTGCTCGGTGGTGACCTGAGAACCGGTCCGTTACGGGATTCTTACTTACTTACTTACATTACTTTTGTGGAAAACTTGTTACTTTATTTTCTGAAAACTATCTTTAGTTTATCAAAACAGTTTACAAGGAAAACCGTCGAATAATAAAAACATACATTTGAATTCTACCTTTAATCAAAATACATAATCATTTAATAACTTAAAACATACCGCGGAAGAGAATTAATTCAACTTACATTCATTTCATTTTCAAAACATTGGTAATCCATCACACCAAAATAAGGGTATACATTTTATATTACATCTTCAAAACATTCAAAAATAGTTTGTAATATAACTCTGTGTGTGTCATGCATCATTCCCCGTCGGTCATCACTCAATAAACTATATCATTTGAACACTCATCTGCTCTAACTTCTTGGTCAGTCACTTGCACCCATTCTTCCATTACATTCCCTACATTGCAAAGCCTAAACTATGAGCCTAAAGCTCAGTAAGAAGCATAACTATAAAATGCAATGCATGAGTATGCTATGTTGTTAAAACAATGCACAATTTCATTCACGTTTCTTAGGTTTCATATCTTCTTTATCTTTGAAAATATTACAGGATCTCAAGAACACTCCCTCCACCTACTTCAACTTCTACTGATCTTGGGCCCACTTACTACTTGGAGTGCTCAGGCCTGTAATAACCATTTAGTTTACTGTTTTGTTATTCATGTTCTTAATTCATCGGAGACGAAACATAATCAGTGCCCCATACCACCAATCATATCTCGTTTACCTCCAACTACGTTGTAAAACAATGCATAAAATCATTTCGTTGACATTTTGTAAAACTATGATGCATGACCATGTGACTATGAAACATCACTTAAATCACATCAAACATAACATGAAAACAAGTATAACACCAAACATGTCATGAAAACAAACATGCAACACACATCAAACATACATCCTAATCTTTGCAATGTAGTCTCACTTAAGGGCCAAACAATCTTAATACTATCTTACCTTAGCAGTATCTTGAATTAGTCCACTTGAGTCTCCTTTTTAATCCAATCAATGACCTAAACATATCGATTATACAAGGATCAGAAGTAATAAACTCTTAACTTTTTATCTCAACTTCAAACAACTATAACTTCCTCATTAATGATCCATTTTCTATGCTCAAGGTGTCAAATTGTTCCTTAAAGAGTCCACTATAACTTCTTAGAAAACACCAAATTCAGAAAATGAGCGTATGAATTGCTTAAAATCCATAACCGGTCGACCGCATAAATAAAGGTGTCAACCGCTGCTCAAAAACAGAGAGCATCCCTTCTGAAAATCGAGATCCGGTCGACCGTTACCGGTCGACCTAATTTACAAAAACGGACGACCTAAACTACAAAACGGTCGTCCGAATTCCTCTCCCAATTTTCGTCTACTAACTTGCAACATCCATAACTTTTTCTACATAGCTCCGAATTGAGTGATTCAAATAGCTATAGATCACTCTAAGAGTCTACTTTAACTCTTATGAAGGACATAAACTCAAATTCATGCTAAAACTTGATCGAATCTCAAAAAATCTAACTTTATGCATGATTAACCGATTTCACAGCAATTAACATGAAATCATCCATATTTATCCACCAGTTCATCCAATACAATCATATTATCCTTACTGAACCTAAAAAAAACTCAGAGGATAGAAAAATTACCTTAATCCTCAGCTTCCACGAAAACTCCAGAGTTTTCCTCTTTCCCTCGGGATAACTCACTTCCTCAATCTCACTCTTCTCTCGTCAAGACGTGAAAACTTAAAGTAAAATAGAGAGGAGTCGTGCTGGTAGGGAAATGACAGACCATGCTTTCTTATCTCTTAATTAAACAAAATCAACCTTTTCTTTACGTCCACCGATCGGATTTCTCAAGGTTGTTGTTGACTTTTCAATTCAAATCATGAAAGGTGTCGACTGTTAACCCATTTGCGGTCGACCGTTTGGCAAGGTGCCGACCGCCAATCATCTGCGGTAGACCGGATCTTACATGAAGGTAGTCCTTTAGTATATTTAACCCAACTTACTTCATTACTTTACTTAAACCTAGCAACCATCAAACAATGGACTTCAAACAAACACCATTCAAACTCAAACACTTGGGCCGGTGCACGGTATGATACACCCCAAACAGAGTATTCTTATTCTAATTATTCATAATCGTAACCAATTCACGTGTTTCTAATTTTCCAACCTTTCCGAATAACTTTATCTCATATACCCCTTGAACATTATTCTCCTTATCAACCTACTAATTTACTAATATCCACAATACCTTAATACCTCAAAATTTAACCAACATTCATCCAATTAAAAGAATCTTTAACACTTCAATCTTAAGGTCACAAATTCTAAAATCAAAATGAGGGTTGTTACAACTTCCGACGCCCCACTCCAATTTCTTCGTGTTTTCGCCCTTGTCTGTGCCGAATCGTCAAGTTTAGAGGTAACTATCACTACTTCTCTCCATTTTACCTATTCGTTTGAAATGACATCGACCTCGCGTACAAAAAATGCAAATTTTCCAAAAAATCCAAGGTTACCTCCGTTTCGATTCCGGAAGAACCTATTGTAGGGCCCTCGTTCGATTCTAATTTGTACTTAGATTTATAATGTCAACAAAAAATTTTATCTGATTTCCAATGCAAGTCCATTAGTCCAAGCCGTGTTTTCCTACCGAATTTCATCTGTAACCTACCGATTCACGAATTATTCGATCGTGTTGGTTTGTCTGAGTTGTTTCAATTCTGGGGACCGTATTACGAAACCTCAATTCGCATGTTTTATGCCAATTTTTTGTTTTCACCAAACCTTTTACAAGTGTCTAGTTATGTGTACGGAGAACGCATAACTATCACGTCTCGTAAGCTCAACGAGATGTTGAATTGCATAGGCAACGAGAGAGCATCTCGCTACTACGAGCCTTTTACCGAGCCTCCTCGTGTCGAAACGAGGGAATACACTCAGTTTCTCTGCTCCGTAGTGAAAAATCCCGACACTCACATTCCCCCTAAACTAAAAGCCAATGACTTGAACGTCACAGATCGTCTTATCCACCGCATGATCTCCTACAACCTCCTACCTAGGGATGGTCATAGGGATCACGTGAGTGGTATGAATTTGCACATTCTTTACCACATTTTCATTGGAACCAACTTTAACATCGGTTATGTAATTTTAAAAAGAATGATTGATCTTTTTGAAAACTCGTACAAGTCAATGTCGTTCAACCTTTTGTTGACGGAAATTTTCCACCAACACGGTGTCAACTTTTTTCCTCCGAGACACCTTTCCCGGTTAGGAGAGTCGACACCTATACCAAATCTACCCTTGCGAGGATGGGTATTGTGGAAAACACCGACGGCGAGTGGATCTTCAAAGCCGATCATCCGAGTTCGACATCACAGCCACTCCAGCACGAGGGCGTTGAGCAAGACCAAGAACAACAAGTTGAAGCAGCTAGTCGTCCTCGTCTATCAACAACTTGCCGGATCGAGGCGATTTTGCACGACCACCAGAAATTTTTAGAGAATTTATTTGATAGAATCCACCGACAGCTTGACACGATGGATGCTCGCATCTCAACATTGGATCGGTTGTTCGACGAGGCACAAAACCGACACTAGGCTGGAATTTTTACCATCTCGCCGGAGGCCACACCCACAACTGCTCTATCTCCATCAGACGAACCCCTGTGTAGTAGGTTCGTTCTTCTGTAATCTTTTCGAACAATTGGAAGACTTTTTTTGTAACTTATTTTACTTTTTTTTGGCACAATGAATGATTTCGGTGTTTATATTTCGATTCGTACAATGCATGATTATTAATTGTTAACTCTTTCACGAATTGATTTCAAATCGGATGCTATATATGTTGAATGTTATTGATTCGATGTTTCGATGCTATTGTTTTCGAGTTTCTTTGAGATATTGATTCGATGCTATTGTTTTCGTGTTTCTTTGGTATAATGGAGGCGATACAAACAAACGTTATCATGTAATTTTTTTTTGGATTGAAGAAAACAATAGGCATAAATTTTTCATCAAAATTTAAATTACATAATACAAAAAGTTATAAAACTTCAATATATGAAAACAAAATTTCTATGTTGGGCTCGTTTGGCTCGGCTTGTTTAGGCTCAACAGGCTCGACTGGCTCGGATCGGCTCTCTCGTTTAGGCTCGAGGCGAGCCAATTTTTTTTAAAAAAAGCTCTACCGAGCCGGCTCGAATAGACTCGACAGGCTCGACTCGTTTGGCTCGGCAGTCTCGACAAGCCGGTCGTCCCGGGCTCGAGCCGGCTCGATTGCCAGCACTAGCGGAGGGTATTGCTTTCAAAGCCAATAGCTGCTTGTGTTCTTTCCAAATCACGGGCTTGATTCCAAATAATTCCATATTACATTACCGTTTCGCCAAACATGTTATAGCGGTTTGTATCAGAGCCGATGATTTGGGTTTTGGGAGAAAATTACCTAATTTCAAGAGGTATCGGAACTGACGATTCGACATAGGCTATTTTTGAATTTAATATTATAATTAAATACATTTATTAAGTGTCAATGAAAGCTTCATCTAAGGCCTTTCAAAGAAATTCTTCTTCGACATTTAATTCCTCAAGAATGTTGATGAAGACGATTATGTCGAATTCAAGATTTTTAGTGGAGTTGTTTGATGGTACCATTAATTTCGGTCTGTGACAAGACGAGGTGCATGATGCATTGTTTCAACAAGAGTTTGACATTGCTATAGAGGATGAGAAACCAATTAAAATGAATGAGAATGAATGGAAGACAATTAATCATTTATCATGTGGTATAATTCATTTGTATCTTTCTAGAGAACAAAATTATATATTTAAGAATGAGACTTCTGTGAAAAAGTTGTGGAAGGCATTAGAAGACAAATCATAACGAGAAGCAGTCAAAATAAACTTCTTATGAAGAAGAAGTTGTTTCAGTTTCAATACCACCCAAGTACCACTATGAATGACCATGTCACTACGTTCAATAAATGAATTGCTGATTTATTGAACATGAGTGCATAATTTAAAGATGAAGATTTGGCTAGGATGTTACTATTATCTCTTTCTAACGATTTCAAATACTTAGATGCTACCTTACTTCATGTAAAATAAATGTATATCTTGGTGTGGTTTGTGCTGCTTTATGCAATTATGATTTGAGAATGAAAAATATGACAACACAAGTAGATGAAATACTAGTGGCAAGATGTCGCCCTCAAGGGAAGAAGTGGGGGAAGCATAGAAGAATTGGGAGATCAACACCAAGAACCAAACTTGAAAAAATGTGCTTTTTGTCATGAAAAATAGCATTGAAAGATAAATTTCTCAAATTGAAGAAGAGACAAAAAGTACAGACGCAAGAGTTGTAGAGTACGATAGTAATGATGATCTTTCTTTAGTTACATATTCTTCCAAAGAACGATAACAAAATTTGACGAGTGGATCTTGGACTCGGGTTGGCGCAACGCATTTGATAACATCACCAAATATGCTTGAGGAGTTGAAGATTTAGGAAGTGGATTTCGACAACCAAATTTGCCTAGGTGGAGATTGTTAAGAATTGACTTATTTATTGTTTTGTTTTTGTCTCACCAAAATGTTGAAGAAGTTTAAAGGGCTATTACTAGTATAAAGGCCTTAAGTTTTAAATATCCTCAGAGTTATATCTCTTTTGTAATTTTAGAGAGTGTCTTTATTTGAGATATTCTCACTTTGAGGTGGTCCCTATAATTAAGAATACCTAAGTTATAATTTTTGAAGTGATTAGTAGAGTGATTCGATGCTATAGTAGTGCCCGATGACGTAGGCAATCTTGCATAACCTCATAATTCTTGTATGTTCTTTCATCATTCTCTGCTCTTTAATTTTGTATTAACTTATGATATTTTCCAAGTTAAGGTCGATATTTGTTCACCATACCCGATTGGTTATAAGTTGTTTGAATTTTGGGAAAACTTACGTTTTTTTCCCAACAAAATGAAGCAATGTGAAATGAAATTCGCAGGAAAGAAGATGTTAGTTCGCACTTTGCATAACATGCTGAGCTATGAATTAGATTAATATGAAAATGATCGATGTTTTTTCCACCACACGATCAAGTAAGAATCCTCTTCGACATAATATAATATTATAACATCTAAAAGACCTATGATTTTCTATTATCACATGTCTAATACTACTCATCTATGCTTACAAAAATAAAACACACATAGCCCTAGTTTGAATAAAATAGAATACCATATTAAACTAACCCATAACATATTTATGAGTACAGTATAAATCTTAACCTCAATAATTTGATTCATTTACCAAAAAATGTGCTACAACTACAACTTACTCAAATTTGTCTACTCAATATATATATATATATATATATATATATATATATTGTTAATATAAAAATATAAATTGTTGATAACCAGCTAGGAAAAAAATTACTTTTTGGGTGGTCATATTCACACAATCATCGAGTCTTTGGACACTATCATTACGTTACCACGTTAACTTTATTATTTTACTAGAGTTATTCACCTACTTAATCATTCGTTTCATTGCTAATGTTTGCATGTTTGACAATATTTTTGTCATTAATCGATTGCATGTCGAAGCTTGATATACAGGCATGTCTAACTGTCAAACTTCATAATTCTAACAGGTGACTTGTACTCTTTTTTCTAGTGGTTTTACTTTTATGGAATATTTATTATATATTAGAGTTTGGTGTTATTCAAATTCTATGGTCAAGTCAACGTTATCTCGGTAAAAATCTTATTAGAATTTTATTTTTCTATAAATTAATATAAACGAGAGTTGCAAAACTCCCGTTGTATTTTTTTTTTATTTATGAAAGAGTTTTTTCACGTAAATATGATGTTCCACATTTATTTTATGTCACATATCAATATCATGTGTGCCTAATACAATCCTAGAATTTTAAATTGTCGATCATTTTGAAATTTTGCACTGCAAGAAAACTTTGTGGCTAATCCATGGTGTAAGGATGACTCAGTATGTTGTTCATTATCAAGGTCTAACAAGGCGCACAATCTCGCATCGTTTATAAAAATAAATTTGTGTTGTATCTATAAGTAGAATTCATCATCCTACATAGTACAATTCATTTTAGACTAAAAATCCAAGAAAAAATCCATAACTCTAAGCTACAATAGACAATGCGGAAGGATATGACAATTGTTTAGAGGATATACACGCAATCATTTGGAAGTAGAGATAGCATTCAAGCCGGCTCGAGCGAGCCAAACTTGGAATTGTCCAGCTCATCGAGCCTGTCGAGTTTTTAAAATCGAGTCTATCGAGCATATTCGAGTCGAGTGATCATCCATCACTATTAGGAAGTAACAATATATTTACATTTTGCTAGTGCACTTTGACATTTATTCCATTAATGGATTGATACTCGATTTTTGAATATTTATATATGTGTAAGTTTAAGGTTACTCTCTTGTCATACCTCTTCACTTGTCGACGAGTGATTAAATCAATTCAAATAATAAATAGTTATTTATATTTGTATTCATTAAATACGTGACAACACGTCATGCGATATGCAAAGAGAGTATGATAAGATGGTTAACTTTAGACTTGCTTTTTATATATTTAACATAATTTAAGCTATAAGTGTACGGCATAGGCATAAGATTAAAGTATAAAAGATTGCAGAACTATGATTACTATAAGTTATTTGATTTAAAAGCTATACACTATTAAAAGTTGTGTTCAATTGAATTTTTAATTGGTTTTAAAAGAAAAAAATATTGAGAATGGCACCATAGAGCTCACAAGGCACAGATTCAGAATCAGTATCAGTCTATTAACATCTCTTGAAAGTAAGTGTGAGAAAGGGTTTGGTTTTAACTCAAAACTAAACAAAAGTGTTTGGTTTAGTTCGATTTCATAAGAGATGAAACCATGTATGGTAACGAAGCTACACTAAACCGTGAGATTAGGCTTCGTACTTGGTTCTACTTTTCAATGCTGAAAAACTGAATTAAGCCAATGAACCAACATTTAAAACATTAATATAAGTCTATTTTGAAATTAAAAAACATTAATTTAATTTATGAAATAAAATTATAATTCTTTCAATAATTTCTTTATCCTGATAAAGTTTTTTATCGCCCAACGCTGAAAAAGTTTTAAAAAATTGACAGAAAACCGAAAAAATGAAGGCCCAATATGAGGGAATTGAAAACCAAAAACCGAAAAACCGAACCGATGGAACTGAACCGAACTTCAAAAACCAAACAAAACGGAAGTATTCCCCCCATGAAGGGGATGATGAAAAATGTTGAATGTCGTGATGGTCTCTTCTGTCAAGGGCCTGGATTTCCAAAGAGGCCCAAGTAATCAGAGGAAACCAGGCCCATATAATTGTGTAGAACAGAAATAAGCCGGAGCCGGCGAGTCTGAGAGAAAGAGCGCGCAGACTCAATGGAGGACGGAAATGAAGGAGAAACTGTAAGAATTCTGTGTTCAAATCTCATCCTCTTCCGAAAACACGAAGCTGGTCTTCAATGGTTGATTGGATCGCCGTTTTACTCTTCCTTCACTCTTGTCTCAACCTTTAAATGCATTGACACCTCACCATTGCCAGACTCTATCTCGCCTGATTACCAGAAGGAGTCAGGTATGATTTTTTTTGTGAAAGAATCCTTCTTTGTTTTTAATCTCAATCATGTCGCAATTGTTTTTATGTGAGAATTAAAAACTCAGCGGTAATCTTGTTTCTGACACAATACTTGGCTGTCAAAAGAAGATTTGTGTGAACATTTTTTACTCATCTTCATCCTAATGTACAATTCGAGCAGAAGATCTTGGAACGTTATTGTTAAAAGGATTTGAGATCATTGGAGCAATGATCATTGGGAAATTCAGTTTTGAGCAACATGCTAAGGAGGCCATTGACGCTGCGCGGAAAATGAGGAATCTCGTTTCTCAAGGAAAAAAATTACAAAGTAAACCGATTATAGGTGCCGTAGTGGATCCTGATTCATCTGAAGTTCAATTCTTTGTCTCTAGGTCTGAGAATTCGACTAGACTTGATTCTATTACTTCTTTTAAGGACAAAAATGATGCCAAGAAGTTTCTTTGGGAGACTGGTTGCCTGCTCAGGTGTGAGCTTCCAGTCCAATTGCCTTTCTATTTTCCCTTGCACGATCCTCCAGGTAACTTTTCTCTTGTCGTTTGTCCTTTTTTTTTTGTGTTTCATTTTCGTTTTTTGCAATATTTTTTTGTGCGAATAAAATTGAGCATAGTATAAATGCTTTCCCAGCACAATGCATATTTATGTCTGATCGTTGAATAACCAAATATCTCTGGACTTGATATAGGTTTGGATTCACTTGTTTAATCAATGGATTCACTTGTTTAATCAATGACTGGGAGTTTATTTAGAAAGTTGAGTTTATTTTGTTAGTTGACTGTTTTACATAATTACTCTCAATATCCTTCAGAAATGGAGAAGATGTTCATACGTTCTACTGCAGCAGTTGTTGCAAAGTTGCAAGATCCGCAGGTGGTTTACCTGGTAGAACCATTGGGGAAAAGCAGCGATGAAGGACATCAATCGGTCCTTGTGCGGGGTTCTCAGCTTGATTTTCAATCAAACTGTTCAAACTTTATGCTTTTAACTGAAGACGCACTTGATACATGTGGCCACATGTATGCTAGGAAAGCTCCCCCGACAACATTTCCTTTTGAGGTAAGGAAATCGAATTTGGATGGTTTGTGGCATTTTTTACTTGTGATTCGTAGGTTTTAACTATGTGCAGCTTGGTCTGTAGTTTTTTTTGTCTCCATTTCCTAGTTGGGTAGGTCCATAAGATTTATTTACATGCATTTATTTCTTAGAATTCAGATTCTGTCAAAGTCAGTGTTTTTCTTAATAGCTCAAAAAGTTCAGCAACTCCTACTGCACCTGTGGCAGATTTTTTACCAGGTATTTGTTTTAACATTTGATGATTGGTATTTTATATATTTAGAGCTTCTCAGTAGAAATCCTCTTCACATACCAAATACATCTGCAGCTTCGGAGGGGGCCAGACTTATGATTGTCAGTTTCAGGCTTGAAGTTCTATGTTATGCTGCCAAGGCTCTTCGTTTAATCGATGCAATTTCAATGCTTGTCATCCCTGGATTAGTGGATCAGCTAATCTCAATGAGGACGGCCATTTTGCCCAATCTCTTAAAAAAACATCCCCAGGTAGGGGCATTATTTTGATAAGTGTAACTTGGTGAGTACTTTCCATTTAGGCTCCATCGCTCTATTAGTTACATGGCGATAATCAAAGTTGGTTCCTATGATGCTTTGACATAGTTACTTTTCTGCCTGCTATCAATTGAAATTGCAGCTATAAATTTTATTTTCTGAGAATTAAAACCTTTGCATGTATAATTTGTCTTACCTTTGCATGTATAATTTGTCTTACTTATAGAGCGAGATCTTCAGTTTTTGAATTTGGAATAGGCCAACTTTTTTCTTAACTTTGTTGTTGGTTAATCATGTTTTTTACTCATCAATCCCATCCTTATTTCTTCTCACCACTGATTGCTTATGCAGTTACGAGCATATCACTTTTGTCCTCCAGGCTATTTGCACCCAATTACGGTTATCTATGAATTGAGTTATGGGGAAACAGAAATGAAACAAGGTACGCTATGAACCTAAAACGAAAGTCGTCATAATTTTATATAGATGATGCATTACGTAATTATAAATGTGTGTGGGAGTGGTTTTTGGGGGTGGTTATTTATTTATTTAGTTTTGAATTATAAAAAGGTAAAGAATGTATAAAGTTCTGAAAGATTAAACCTAATTATATATGAGGTTTGTGTATGAATGTTATTTATAATTTTTCTTAAGTGCATATGATAGGATCAGATATTTCTCTATCACTTGATAAGTGTAGTGATGATCTTATATTACTAATGCCTTTCCTTTGATCGTCCTCTCCTAAGAATCGCTAATGCCTTACATTTTTCTAAAGAGGAGGATAGCATGATACGGAAGGGTAACATTACTCTTCTGAATAAATATGATATCTTTGACCCTTCTTCACACAGGCAAAATTAACTTTGACAATGTGATTATATCAGGTTCTATCCTCAAAGACGTACATGTTGGCATTCCGAGCAGTGGAGGTTAGTTGCTTTTATTGTTTTATTTTGATATTCTGTATTTCTTCTTTACTAACCATATTGTTTATCCAGTGTCAGTTGGTTCTTTGTCTCTGGTTCAAGGTTCTTACGAATACTATCATTACCTTCAAAATGGATACAATGATTCGGTAATGGGTCATCTATATTCTAAAGTTGTCAAACCATAAAAAAATATTTGGTACTGTCTAATATAACATTTTGATTCTTTGATTTTGTTGGATATGGGAAGGACAACATGGTAGATCATGTTGATGGCATAAATCATATCTAGTGGCTCCTTTTATCATACTTTGTTCACTATCTTTTTGTATGTTCTTCTTTCGAAATTTGTTAACAACTGCTACAGCTTAGTAGATCTGCGGTTTGGGGAGATTTCTTCGTGTTGTTGGGTGGGGCTTATCGTTTAAAGGATCAAAAAGAAGCGTAAAATGTCTTCAGTTGTTATTTCCCTCCCCTAACAACATATTTTTTAATAGGGATATTGCTATAAGTCTAAAGAAGATCGTTACTTTGCGCTAGGCTACATTCTGTCTCAGTGGATTTTCCAAAAATTGGTGTTTTTTTTTAAAAACTTTGTGCTGTAACTCTTTTTAATATTATTACTATTTACATAATAGGGATGGGGTTGTGCATACCGCTCTCTGCAGACTATCATATCATGGTTCAGACTTCAGCATTATACATCAGTAGATGTTCCCATCGCATAGGTAGGAGAATTTCACTGTGGAAGCGACGAGTAGTATCTCTTTTGTTGATTTTAGAAATTAGTAGTTTAGATATGGGATATATTCTTTCGACAAATATCAGACATCATCTTTTTTTTGTTTTCTATAAAAAAACATATATGAATTCAAATATCTATGAAAATTAATCATGGAGCTATCATGGTCATAGTTTAGCATTTAGAACTTCTGCAAAACGTTGGAAAAATTGATACAGTTGACTCACTGTTTTGTAGGGAAATACAAGAGACATTGGTAGAGATTGGCGACAAAGACTCCTCTTTTATTGGCTCACGGGAATGGATTGGCGCCATCGAGTTAAGCTTTGTATTAGACAAACTGCTTGGTGTAAGCTTGCTATTATTTTGCAGACAATATTCTCACATAATGATATTGAGCGAATAGTTAAATATCTACACATTGCATGGTCGCAGTAGTTGAATGAGGCTGGTCATCTCCTTAACAGGTAAGCTGCAAAGTCATAAATGTAAGATCAGGAGCTGAACTTCCCGAAAAATGTCGAGAATTGGCCTTCCACTTCGAGACTCAAGGAACTCCTATTATGATTGGTGAGTGAGTATACTCCGTTTAAATAATTGATTTATGCTTTAAGAATTGCATTTTCAGATTATGCACCGTTTAATTGATTTTCCATACATTTGTTTTATTAAACAACTTCATTATTATTTTGAAACTGATAGTAAATGGAGCTTGGAGATCGTTCCATTCTATTCATTTACCATGTAATTTCATCAATATGTTGAAGTTTTAGGTTCCTAGTATTTGAAAGATCATTTTGAGGCCCCTTGGAAGTGGGACTGATTAAGTTGTCCGAGCAATGGATGTTGTAATAGTTGCTATTTATTATGTAGGGGGAGGAGTTCTTGCATATACACTCTTGGGAGTTGATTTCAACAAAACGAGCGGAGATTGCGCCTTTCTAATTCTCGATCCTCACTACACGGGTGGAGACGAGCACAAGAAGATCGTGAACGGGGGATGGTGCAGGTGGAAAAAGGCTGTGGATAGCACAGGAAAGAATTTCTTCTTGCATGATAAGTTCTATAATCTTCTGCTCTTACAGAGGCCTAACATGGTTTAGTTTATTTTATTGTTTTTGATAAGTTCTATACATATGGTTGTTCAAAACATGTCTTTTAATTTTCCGACATGAAGATATCGGCCAAGTTTAGAGGTTGATCCTGAACACTGGATATATCTAGTGCTGGCAAACGAGCGAGCCAGCTCGCTGGCTCGCTCGTTTGGCTCGGCACTGTAGCAGCTCGAGCCGAGCCCGAGAGTGCAGCTCGCTCGAGTTGGCTCGTGGGCTCGGAAATACCGAGCTAACCGATCCGGCTCGAAAGCCAGCTCGAGAGCTGGCTCGGTTGGCTCGGTCCACTTGTAGTGCGGTCGACACTTAGTATACACGCGGTCGACACTTAATGCATATGTAAATTTGGATGGCCGACCGCAAAATAAGGTGTCGACCGCTATACGTTCCAGAACGTTTTTAAGTGTCGACCGCTAATTAAATGTCGACCGCAATACGCATGATTGTTATGAAAGTGTCGACCGCGTTGAAAAAGAGTCGACCGATAGTTGTAAAAAGGTCGACCGTGTTCATAGAGAGGGGCGACCGTAATAATGTAACGGCTATAACTTCCATATGCAACGGTAACGTAAGGTCGACCGTTTTAAAACTGAAGGTCGACCGCATGTAGCTGTTATGCGTGAATTCTATAAATTGTAGAGGTTAGCTGATAAATGTTTTACGTAAATTCTCTTGTGCAAATCACTCTATAGCCTTCAAGCATCGTTCTACTGCAATTAACAAGCTGCAACAAGGTGAACGGTATTAAGTAGATTTTTTGTTCAAAATAGTCATTATTTAATATGGATTCACCGCCGAAATACGTAGAATTTGAAACGTTTCCGTCTTCCGACGACGAGGTGCAAGAAGTTGCACCTATGAAGCCGGCTTTTTCTGTCGGATTAACACACACATCTGCACAAGCATTCATGTCTGGCCCTCGAGTAAAGAAATCGAAAACGTCGGAAATATGAAAACATTTTCAAATAATAGAAGTGAAAATAGGAACGACAATAGAAAATAGGGCACAATGTAAATATTGTGCCAAACATTATGCTTATGAATCAACAACTAGCACAATGAATCAGCATTACAAAAAAAATCACGAGCAACTGCATATGAAAGATTGTATGCAATCTCAATTAAACGCTCTTGGAACCGGAAATTTTGTTTATTCGCATGATAGAATGCGAGAATGTGCTGCAAAATTTGTGGCACAGCAAGAGTTACCTTTCTCAATCTTTGATCACGAGGGAACCGTAGAATTTATACAACAATTCATTAATCCAAGTTTTAAGCGAATTCCTCGCAGTACATTGCGAGGCGACATAATAAAATTGTATGAAAAAATGAAAAATGATTTACTTCTTTTATTTTCGCATGCGCTCACGATGTCTATATGTATTACTTCTGATTTGTGGAGTGCACCCAATGCACTCGGTTATATTGTTGTCACTTCGCATTTCATTGATGCGAATTGACAACTTAATAAACGAATTTTAGGTTTTCAGAGTTGTGAATACCCTCATAGTGGTATCACAATTTATCGATACATTGTTGGTATTTTACAAGAATACAACATAAGATATCGAATTTTCAGTATTACCTTAGATAATGCTTCCGCTAATGATGTTTGTGTTAATCAATTTAGAAAATATTTTCAATTCGATAGTAGTCATTCATCCCTTTTTCATATGCGGTGTGTTTGCCATATTGATGCAATCAGGGGTGCAATTTCTTTTATTTCTTCGTCTAACGCCCGACAACAAGAGTATCGAGAATTTTGCAAAGCGGCAAACCCGAAACCTCGAAAACTAAAAACCGATGTTTCAACTCGATGGAACTCAACATATCTAATGTTAGAAAATGCTAAACCATATTGGAACGTCATTTGTGATTTTATTAGTCAAAAGACACAATGTCTTACTTTGGATATTTGTAGTTGTGATATGGCTAATCTATTTCTTGACTTTTTGCAACCATTTTTGGAAGCCACCAAAGAATGCTCGGGAATTTATTATCCGACTACGCATCTAGTGCTTCCGTGGTTCGTAAGATTGACTTCTACCTTTGAAACATATAAAAAAATTGATGGATTTAATGAAATCGTAACTTCAATAGAATTTAAATTTCACAAATATTGGCTTCAAGTACCTCCAATTTTTTCATTTGTTAGTATTATGTATCCGAAATATAAAATTAAGGGCACGAAGTTGATGCTCGATAAAATTTCGGAGAACCTAGGTTTCGCCCCCGTATGCAATCCTAACACATTGCATAGAGACCTTACTATCTTGTTTGAGACTTACCAACTTAGATTTTCCGGGGCAAGAACTCATAGTTCATCTAATGTGGCATCAACGTCCGGTGGTAGTTCTATTTTCGGAATACCACTAAATGATATGGATGCCATTGACATCCAACTAGAAAGCGACGTGCATTCATTTTGTTTCGATAAGAGTGAACTCGACGTGTATCTGGACAATCGAGTTCCAATTGCTCGAGACGAGGCCTTCGACATTTTGAGTTGGTGGAAAACCAACGCAGCCATGTATCCCGTGCTCGCTAAAATGACACGTGATTTACTAACACCGCCTGTTTCAACTGTAGCTTCCGAGTCGGCTTTTAATGCAGGTGGACGCGTATACGACGATCGACGCGCAAGTCTGGCACCGGAGCTTGTGGAGGCACTCATTTGCATGAAGGACTAGAGCGACGCAGTCCGGAGGGACCAACAACGAGTGGACAAACTGGAAGAGGATTTCAAGAACTTGGAATTCGAAGAGTAGCTGTTAATGTTATGTTTCGGCGACGAGTCGAAGATCTTTTTCATTTCGTGTATCCAGTACATCTGTCTTTCGTTGTAATTTATAAACATTAACATCTGTTCTTCCTGTTACTCACTTTTCTAATGTCACCAAATTTCCATTCTTTCAATTAATCTTATTCGTCTGCATGAAATATATCTAAGTGTCGACCACAAATACAATGAGTGTCGACCGGACTACGTTTGGTGTCAACCGCACATATACGAAGGTGCCGACCGCGCATTATAAAGTACGTTGACGGTATCGACCGGGAGTATACGGTATCGACCGCAGATCATTCCAGCGTGAAAAAGGTGTCGACCGTATTATACGGGGTCGACCGCATCTCCGTCCAGAGAGTTTTATGGAGTCGACCGCCATTTAATGTATCGACCGCAGATCATTCCAGCGTGAAAAAGGTGTCGACCGTATTATACGGGGTCGACCGCATCTCCGTCCAGAGAGTTTTATGGGGTCGACCGCAACATTGGATCAGCGGTTCGACGAGGCACAAAACCGACAATGGGCTGAAATTTTTTGTACTTCGCCGGCACCCTCACCCACAGCTGCTTCACCTCCATCGGACGATACCCCTATGGAGTAGGTTCGTTCTTTTGTACTCTTTTCAAACAATTAAACAATTTTTTGTAACAAATTTTACTTTTTAATGGCACAATGAATACTTTCAGTGTTTCTATTTCGATTCGTACAATGCATGAGTATTAATTGTTAACTCTTTTGCGAATTGATTTCAAGTTGGATGCTTTCAGTGTATTGTTTATTCGATGTATTGTTTTCGTGTTTCTTTTGCGTAATGGAGGCGATACATACAAATGTTATCATGCAAATTTTTTTTTGGCTTGAAGAAAACAATATGCATAAATTGGTCATTACATAATATCGAATAAGTTATACAACTTCAATATACNAGTTATAAAACTTCAATATACAAAAACAAAATTTCTATGTTGGGCTCATTTGGCTCGGCTCGTTTAGGCTTGACAGGCTCGAGGCTCGCGAGCCGGCTCGAGCCAATTTTTTTTTAAAAAAGCTCGACAGAGCCGGCTCGAATAGGCTCGACAGGCTCGAAAGGCTCGGCTCATTTAGCTCAACAAGCTCGACGAGCCGGCCTTTTCCGGGCTCGAGCCGGCTCGATTGACAGCTCTAGATATATCTATCATAAATCGTTTTTATAATTCACTCTCCATGCTGTCCAAATGTCCAGCAATGAAAGAATGCACCGGCACCCAGCCGCCATTTCCAGCTTCCACGCCAGTGCTATGGCCTTTTGCCCCAGCCTTCCCTTTTCCATTGCCCATTTCTCGCCATCGCTGTACGAGCCGCTGCGCTTCCAACGCTATTCTTTTTGTCCACTCTAATTCCTCTATCCGTCTCTCTGCTTCGTCGAGAAACGACGGTGCTGCGGGGGAAGTGACGAGGAAGAACAACTTTCGCATGACCCTCTTATCAGATTTTTGAAGTCTCGTTCTTTGATTAAAGACCCACAACACGAAGGAAAGCCATCGTTGCTGAAGAATCGCCGGTCTTCCTGGCATCTCTCTGCGAGCGCCGAGTTCCGCGATCGAACCGAAAGCGGCCCCGACCAGGAATTAAGAATTGAAGAAAAAACGAGAGCAATTGGGGATGGGAGCTCGAGTTCAGTTTCCTCAGCATGTCGGAGAAATTGTGCGGATTGCTAGAAACCTACCGGAGAATACGACGTTGGGGGAGGTTTTGGGAGAGTACGAGGGACGAATCAATGAGAAAGGCTGCGTTGAGGTGTTGAATTTGTTAGGCGAGGCAGGTCTTTTAATATGTTGTCTGTATTTCTTCGAATGGATGAGGAACCAGGAACCCACTCTCGTTTCCCCTCGAGCCTGTTCAATTTTCCATTGCTTGGAAGAGCTGGATGGGCGATGTTTTGACGGTCTTGTTCAGGAAGTTACCGGCTAAAGAAGAACTAATGGATGTTCATGATGCTGCAATGTCTGGGCTTATTAGCTTTAAGAGGTATGCAATTCTCTCAGCTTTGCTGTCTTACTCTTTCTACTGTCTTCCTGCCGTTTCTTGTTGATTTTCTTTTGCAGTAAATGGAATTTCCTTTCTTCATATATGCTTCTCGGTTAATTCAGGATGCAAGAGGATTAGTGAGTCTTATTGTTTGTGTTTTTCACCACTGTCTGTTTGATACCTGAAGAACACATTTACTTGTTGTTCATCTGTAGATTGGCAAGTTTGTCTCCTCGCGATCGTTGGATTCTGACCCTCACTTTAGGAATAGTCGGATTAGTCACGATGCATAGTTATTTATACTACTGTTATTAGCTGTTTTCATGGTGAATAAGAGAACTTTATCGTGTGCGTTTACTTAAACTGTAAACTCTTAAAAGTTTAGAATGATGATGAATCTTCAAAATCATCTAGCGTCCAACTTTTTTTTTTCTGGGATTGCAATTTATAAATGGATTTCTCTTTTCATTCCAACAAAAATCTATCTGAATTTGACTTCATTTCTGCATTCATATTTGTTTGGTATTATAGAAAAAGCTTTTATCCCTGCTAGATAACGCATTCGTCCAGATCACGTGACATGTTCGATAATGATTACGATGATGAGGAAAACCAGTCGAAGTGCAAAAGAAGAGTGGGACTACTTTGACAAAATGAACGAGAAATGAGTGAAATGGAGTCCATAAGTTTTTGGTCCAAACACTCAATAAACCGGGGCTGGTGTTGCCTCTATGGTTGGATTTAATAACAAGTTTGATTTGACTGCACTAAGTTGGAATGAACATGATGACAATACTTCTAGCTAAACTGTGTCACTCTATCTAATCATCAAATGATTTTAATACACGTCTTAGCAACACGCAAGGTTGTATTGTCGTGGGCTCTAAATAATATCAATGCAAAACAATAATTTCGTAAATAGCACTTAACAATCGCGCAAGAGTGTATTGTCGGGATTGCTCGAGAAATAATCACAGCAAAACAAAGATATATAAGCTCTTATTAAAACGAGTTCTAAAAGATAACATGCAATTTCATTAAACAAATCAATATATGAAATGTTAGGGACGCTTTTGTAGGAAAACATTATGTTAGACGAGTGTGATATTTAATTATTTTCGTTATCATTGCTTTTAGGTCAAAATGGTATTTTGGGTATTTTATGTTTAAATCGAGTCTATTAGGTTCTATTTAAGAACCCTAGCCCCTAGGGTTAGAGGGAATTATCAATCAAGTATTTTCTTCGTATTTCTCTTCTCTTTCGTTTTAATGTCTGGAAGAGGGATGGTTATCCGATCTCAGGGTAAACTCTCTGAGTCCGATCCTAACAAATTGGTATCAGAGCCAAATCCTTCTTCCGAATCAGATGACAATTCGCCAATCATCTCAGTTAAGAAAGAAGAATCTCCGAGTTTGGATTTCTTGCTGCAGCGGCTGTTGTTGTTCATGGAATCACAAGAAATTCGAGCGCAATCACAAGAAATTCGAGCACAGGCAAATCACGAAGCCCTAATGCAACAATTTCAGAATTTCCAAACAGGAGGCCCCCTGCCTGCGCCGCCTACCATCATCGGCGCGCAACTCCGACCGGCGACCTCTCTCGTGCGCTGCCTCTGCAAGGCCCTACCGGCGCCGCCCAGGAGTTTCCCCGACGCACAGGCCCGAGCTCGGCCCTCTCTGCGGCGTCTCCAGCACCGCGCGACATGCCCGAGCCATCCGTTCCCGCGCCCCACTCGGGTTCCGTCGCTCCGCACACCTGGCCGCCGAGCTCGGCGCCAGTCCAGCCCACCGCACCCTACGCCACTGCGGGTGCTGCCTTTGCCCCCCAGATCTGGCCGTCGTCCTCGGCGCCACACACCTCTGTCTCCCCGGTGATCTTGCCGTCGTCAGCGGCGCCACATGCCTCTGCCTCACCGGCGAATCACTTTCCGGTCAGTTAGTGCCCGTCGCACGCTGCCGCGCCGAACACATCCAGTGCCGCACCACCCATATCATGGGTTCATCCCGACATGGTCCCTCCGCTGTTTGGGGGCATCACCTCCGGACTCGACGGAGTTTTTCAGGTTAATCGCCAGGCAGGACCGAGATTTGACCAGCCGATTTCTGATTCGGATGCTGCCGGACCATATATGTCGTACTCTAGTGAAGGGTCACGTCCGGTTATACGAGCTCGCCTTGACTTTCCGACCTATGATGGCTCGACGGATCCGCACCGGTGGCTGAATCGGTGTGAACATTATTTCCAGAGCCAGCTTATTCTGTTACAGGGATGGGTGGGGTTGGCAGCCTATCATCTTCAGGATGAGGCAGACGACTGGTTTGAGCATTTCCGTGGTGAGATACCAGAGCTTTCATGGGATCATTTTCGGTCTTCTTGCACGGAGCACTTTGGGGCATCGGGACGCACCAATGCCTTGGGCGAATTGATAGATCTGAAACAGACTGGTACTGTAGCTCAGTATCAGAAGCAGTTCCAGCAATTACTGACCCGAGCCCAGTCAGTCACATCAAACCAGGCTATTCACATCTTTACGGCCGGCCTACGAGACTCACTACGCATGGAGGTCGAATTGCAGGACCCTTCCACCTTAGAGCGAGCCATGGCGCTGTCGCGCGCATATGAGCGACGAATTATTCCGTTGCCCAGTACGACTAGTCGGCGTTTCATCCGCCCGACAAGTCCTCCTGCTGCATCGGTGATTACACCAGCATCACTGCCGACCACATTGGAACGACCGGGGGCACCCCCGCCACGTCAACGTCAATTTCGACGTATTTCCCAGGAAGAGATGGCAGATCGTAGGTCTCGAGGTCTCTGTTATAACTGTGATGAGCCCTTTTCACGAGGTCACTCATGCAAACTTCTCTATTGGCTTTACTGTGAGGGCGATGAGGAGTTTGAGGAGGAGCACATCGACGGCTTGATAGAAGTGGACAACACCGAGCCTACCATTTCGCTCAATGCTATCTCAGGATCAAACGAGGCCTCCACGCTTACTTTGGCAGCCACTTTTGCGTCCCAGGTCCTTCGCAGCTTAGTCGACACGGGCAGTACGCATAATTTCTTAAGTGTGTGTGCTGCAGCACGTTTGGGCCTGCAGCCATCTTCAGCGGGATCTCTGTCAGTTTCAGTAGAGCGCGTCCGTTGTTCTGGGGCATGCCGAGCTCTTCCGTTCTCTATCTCAGGCACCGTTTTCACTGCCGACTTCTTCGTGATTCCACTACCGTGTTTGGATGTTGTATTAGGCGTGCAGTGGTTGCGGACTCTGGGGCCGGTTACTTGGGATTTTGATGCCCTCACCCTCCAGTTCACTCGTCAGGGCCAAACCGAGATTTTATCCGCTCTACCAGTGAATCCGAAGCCGACTCTTTCCACTATGGCCGTCGCCGATATAGCTCCGGATTTATCAGCTCTGCTACAAGAATTCGGTGATCTTTTTGTAGAATCGAGTGGACTCCCTCCCATTCGATCCTGCGATCATCGCATCTGTCTCTCTCACGGTTCCAATCCTGTAGTCGTCCGACCTTATCGCTACCCGCACCTTCAGAAGGACGAGATTGAGCGCCAGTGCGCCCTTATGTTACATCAGGGCATCATCCGCCCCAGTCGATCTCCCTATTCTTCGCCTGTTCTCCTGGTGCGGAAACAGGACCAGTCCTGGCGTTTTTGCGTGGATTATCGAGAGCTCAACGCGCAGACGATCAAGGACAAGTTTCCTATCCCAGTAGTGGATGAGTTGTTGGATGAGTTGCACGGAGCAACTCAATTTACTAAGTTGGACCTTCGCTCAGGTTACCATCAGATTCGTATGGATCCGACTGATATCGAGAAGGCGGCTTTTCGCCCTCATCATGGGCACTTCGAATTCCTCGTGATGCCTTTTGGGCTCGCCAATGCCCCCTCGACATTTCAGGCTCTGATGAACGAGGTCTTCGCAGAACAGTTGAGACGTTTTATTTTGGTATTTTTCGACGACATCCTAGTTTATAGTCGGACTTGGACAGATCATCTCCACCACCTGCGTACTACATTGGGCCTTTTACGACAACACCGCCTGATACTTAAGAGGTCCAAGTGTATTTTCATCGCTCCGCAGGTAGCTTATTTGGGTCACCTGGTTTCAGCTTCCGGGGTGTCCGTTGACCCGGCCAAGATTCGTAGTGTGTTGACTTGGCCCACACCGACTTCCATCACCGCTCTCAGGGGTTTCCTCGGCCTTGCAGGGTACTATCGCAAGTTTATTAGCGATTTTGGCATTACGGCTGCCCCATTGACTTCTCTACTCCGGCGCAACAGTTTTCACTGGACAGCTGATTCCCAAGTGGCTTTCGACGCCCTCAAGACCGCCCTCACCACCACGCCGGTTCTCCACATGTCAGATTTCTCCACCGACTTTATTATCGAGTGTGATGCATCGGGATCAGGCATCGGGGCCGTATTACAGCAATCGGGCCATCCGATCGCATATTTTAGTCGGCAGCTAGCGCCGCGACATGACTCCTTAGCCGCCTATGAGCGGGAACTTATTGGGTTAGCCCAGGCGGTACGACATTTGAGACCTTATCTCTGGGGTCGGAAATTTACTATTCGAACGGATCACTACAGGCTCAAGTTTCTCCTTGAGCAAAAGATTTAGACCTCCCCACAGCAACATTGGATTAGTAAGCTATTGGGCTATGACTTCTCGGTTGAATATAAACCGGGCAAGTTAAACACGGCGGCCGATGCCCTTTCCCGCCGGGAGGAGTCTACAGCTCACATCATGGCTATTTCCCATCCACGATCTTCCTTCCTGGATGAGATCAGGCGTGACATCTCTTCTTCCTCAGATACCGCGCTTTTACTCCAGCGATTTTCCGCAGGCGAACTATCTACGGCATGGTCTCTGTCCGATGGGCTCCTCTTTTATAAGAGCCGAGTTTACATCTGCCCTGACTCACCCCTCATACAGGCTATTTTGGCCAACATTCATGATTCCCGGCATGAGGGCATTCAGAAGACCCTCCTTCGTCTTCGCTCGGATTTTTATTGGCCAGGTATGCGAGCCTCTGTTGCTGCTTATGTGTCGGCCTGTGTGGTTTGTCAACGCCACAAGTCCGAACACTTACAACCGGCCGGCCTTTTGCAACCGTTGCGTCTTCCTGCTATTGTGTGGGCGGATATCTCTATGGATTTTGTCGATGCTCTACCGCGTGCTGAAGGCAAGTCGGTTATTCTGGTGGTAGTTGATCGTTTTTCCAAGTATGCGCACTTCATGGCCATGGCACATCCTTACGCTGCTCAGTCCGTGACTCGTATTTTCTTCGACACCATTGTCCGCCTCCATGGCATTCCGGAGTCCATTGTGAGCGACCACGATCCGATTTTCACCAGTCGTTTTTGGACGGAGCTGTTTACTCTAGCAAGTTCCAAATTGGCTCTTTCATCGGCTTTTCATCCACAGAGTGATGGCCAGACGGAAGTGGTCAATCGAACTATGGAGATGTACCTTCGTTGTTTGGTGGGAGAGCAGCCCAAATCGTGGCTACGATGGTTACCATGGGCGGAATATTGCTACAACACGTCCTTCCATTCCGCTCTTCAGACTTCTCCATTCCAGGTGGTTTATGGTCGTTCCCCTCCATCGATGCTCACTTATGAACTAGGTATGGCCCGCGTGGCTGCTGTCGATACTGCCTTGCAGGAACGCGATCATGCTTTGGAACATATTCGGGAGAAACTCACCCAGGCTCAGCATCGCATGAAGACTCAGTACGACAAGACTCACCGCGAGGTGATCTTTCAGCTCAATGACTGGGTGTGGCTTCGTTTACATCCCTTTCGCCGCCGCTCACTGACCAAGGCTGCCCTACACAAGCTCTTGCCGCAATATTATGGTCCCTTCCAGATCATCGAGCGTATTGGCGAGGTTGCTTACCGTCTTCAGCTACTAGAGGATTGCCACCTTCATAATGTCTTCCATGTCAGCTTGCTGAAACCTTTTAAGGGTACACTGCCGACTACTTCTCCGGTCCTACCACCTGTTCGTGATGGTCGCTCTACTCTTGAACTTGCTGTGGTTCTACGTGCCCGCCTCAACCGAGGTACTTGGGAGTTGTTGGTCCACTGGGACGGGTTACCAGCTGAGGAGGCTTCTTGGGAAGATCTACAGGCGTTCAGAGAGGCATTTCCCACGTTTGAGCTTGAGGACAAGCTATTTTTTGAGGGGGGGAGTGATGTTACAGACGCTTTTGTAGGAAAACATTATGTTAGACGAGTGTGATATTTAATTATTTTCGTTATCATTGCTTTTAGGTCAAAAGGGTATTTTGGGTATTCTATGTTTAAATCAAGTCTATTAGGTTCTATTTAAGAACCCTAGCCCCTAGGGTTAGAGGGAATTATCAATCAAGTATTTTCTTCGTATTTCTCTTCTCTTTCGTTTTAATGTCTGGAAGAGGGATGGTTACCCGATCTCAGGATAAACTCTCTGAATCCGATCCTAACATGAAAAATCATAATTTTAATTCAAACGAAATAGTTCTATAATAACTATCAAAAGTTCATAAAATTCACGGAAGTTGAAACGAAAAGCTGCCTCAACTTTTGAAAGGTATGGAAAATTTGAACTTGAAACCTGATTCGGTGTCGTATTCGACAATGTTCTATGCGATTATTCGAGTTCGGGATTTCAATAGGGCCTTTTTTATCACAAAAACCATGGTTAAGAGTGGGCAAGTGCAGATGCAGGGTCTTAGTTGAGGGAAATTTTGGAAGTGAAAGCTGCAAAGAAGAACAAGAAGGACAAGACTGCTATACTTGGAATCATCAATAGCGAAATGGGTCTGGTGAAAGCTAAGAAGGTTAAGAAAGATGAGTTCTGGAAGAACAAGAAAAAACATCATAGAACTGATGCAATAGGTCCACGTGGATACTAATTCTGTTTCTATTTTTACTAAATCTAATTATTTGATATGATCATGCACACTGCTGAAATAATTCACTGTTAACCTTGGTTGATTCTCGATATGCATTCCTCCAGTTTTTAGCTCGAGCTGTGGTTGATTTGATGACATCCTTCCTCCAGCTTTTCTTGCTAAACCAAAAAAGCACTCTTGGAATCTTCGAAGGGTTTCAGGTCATCTTAACCGCTGAGAAGAGTTATTTGTCAACTCCGCATCATGCAGAACTTATAGAGAAGAAATGGGGTGGGACTACTCATATAACAGTTGAGGAAGTTAAGAAGAAGATTGCTGAACTTTTGAGAGAAGATGCAGAAAACGGAGACACGTTTGAGGCTTGTAGGTGCATAAGGGAACTGGGTGTTTCATTCTTTCATCGTGAGATTGTAAAGCGAGCTTTAATTCTTGCAATGGAAATTAGGACAGCAGAGTCATTGATAATGAAGCTGCTAAAGCAAGTTGCTGAGGAATGTCTAGTTAGTTCCAGCCAAATTGTGAAAGGGTTTGCTCGTCTAGCAGAGAGCCTTGATGAACTTGCTCTTGACATTCCAGCAGCAAAATCCTTGTACCAATCCCTCGTTCCTCGTGCCGTATCTGAAGGATGGCTTGATGCTTCATTTTTAAATTCTTCATGTGAAGATGGGGGAAAAAGATGAAAAGGTGAAACGCTATAAGCAAGAAGCTGTGACTATAATTCATGAATATTTTTTATCAGATGATATTCCTGAATTAATTCAGAGCCTTGAAAATTTTGGGGCACCGGAATATAACTCAATATTTTTTAAGAAGTTAGTTACTCTAGCTTTGGACAGAAAGAACAGAGAAAAAGAGATGGCTTCCGTCCTTTCTGCTCTTCACATTGAGATCTTCTCCACTGATGATATTGTTAATGCTTTCACACTGCTCCTAGAGTCTGCAGAAGACACAGCAATAGATATTTTAGATGCTTCCAATGAGCCTGCACTTTTCTGGCCAGGGCCGTGATCGACGATGTCTTGGCTCCATTAAATCTAGAGGAGATAGCTTTGGGTTTGCCTACTGTTTGTGCTGGCTACAAGCCAGTTCGAATGGCACAGTCTCTCATTGCTGCCCGACATGCTGGTGAGAGGCTGTTTAGGTGTTGGTGACGTGGTACGGGATGGGCACTAGAAGATGCTAAAGATAAGATAATGGAACTCCTAGGGGAGTATGAAATCGGAGGTGTCCTTGGAGAGGTTTGCCAGTGCAATCGAGATCTCGGGATGCCTTTCTTCAACCACGAGGTAGTGAAAAGGGCGTTAATTATGGCCATAGAAAAGAAAAATGATAGAATGCTCGATCTTTTGCAGGAGTGTTTTGGTGAAGGTCTCATAACTATCATCAATCAAGTGACCAAAGGCTTCAGTCGCATCAAAGACGGCCTGGATGATATGGCTCTGGACATCCCAAATGCGAAACAGAAATTCAACTTCCATCTGGATCATGCCCATGAGAAAGGTTGCCTCCTACCTTCCTTCGTATCCTCTAATATCGACTCTTAGTTCAAAGCTCCCTCATCTTTGTGGGACGGCACATATTTCATTTTTTGGTCTCGTAAATGTTGTCCGGCTGATGACCCTTTAATGATGTTTTAAAACAAAGATGGTTTTGTTCTTTGAAGGGGAATAGAGTGAAGGTGTTTTTTCATTCCTTCCGACATTTCCATTTTTGCCACCATCTGATACATACACACTGTCATCATCCCTACCAATGTACAAAGACTGGGTTTTCAGAATAATACGTAGAATATGATCGGACAACAAGATCGGACAATAACTTTAAGCAGTGGTATGAGTTTTGGGCTGAAATTTTTACAGCTTTTAACCGTAAGTGTGCGAAGCAAGCCCTCAAAATTTCACTCATTTCAATGTAGAATATGAGTTATGCTGCAATGGGCGATGGTCTTCCCAACTCGATTTTTCAGCTCATGTTGGAAAAATTGGTCAACTTTAGCTAGTCATGACTAGACATGACATTCGAGATGACTCGAGCGAGCTGAGTCCAGAGTTGAGTCTGTCGAGTTTATCGAGTTTATTCAAACCGAGCATGACATGATTTTTTTCAAAAAGTTCGATGCTCATATTTCTAAATAAGCCGAGTTCATTTTTTCCAAACCATAATATAAAATATCGCTATCTATTTCTATATTTTTAGTATCCATGAAATTTAAGCAATGTCCAAAACCCAAACTACCCCTAGAGTTGGAAGGGCCACTAGAATAAGAATATGAACCGACTAACGTCAAAATAATATACTTTAATAAGAAGAAAACAACATAGCAATATCGTTCTTTTATTGAGTAGGACTAGTTATTGCAATCAGATCTAAATTATTAGAAATTCTATCAAATATTAATTTAGTTCATTTTATTTTAAAATCAATGATGCATTAGACATGCAAATAAATAAATATTAGGTATGTCATGTCAATATTTAGATTTAATTTTCATACTATCAACTATATCAAAAAATTCATTGACTTTCTTTTTATCTTTGACAAATACCCCTTAAATTTACAAAAATCGAAAGACACATGATGCATAGTAGGATAATATATTCTCAAACATTATTTGGTAATATAAAAATTGTTTTAAAAATTTAAGCAATAGATTAGTAATATCGCAACTACTTTGATCTACAGTAAAATATTTTGTTTTTTATTAATATATGCACAAATAATAAATCAATACGGTTTAATATTTTCTAACATTAAAAAGTTGAGTTTCACCTAGTTGATACATATGTTTATAATTTTCTTAGTTTTACATTAGATGTTTTATAAAATATTTTATATTCATGTTATTAGGTATTAGTGACGTAATATAAGAAATTACATTTCTAGAATGTGATGAAATAAATTTTGTTCTATTTTTAACGATTGAATTTGATATATAAAAAACACATCTCACATGAAAAAGAGAAGAATAAATATAATATAATATTTTAATTTGAGAAATACAAACATCGTTATTGAAAATATTATTTAAAGTAATATTAAAATATAATATTCTTGTAAAATACCTACAAAGTATTAATAAATAATAACAAAACTATAAAAATATTCACAATTACGAAATTTTAATATTTTTTTATAAATTTATAATTATGATTAATATATTTTGAATAATTTTTTTACAAATCTTGCTATCAAATATCGATAGAGATACTTCGTTTTATGCTACATATTTTGTAACATTTTTTCTTATTCTATCATGTAAATGCATGAAATTACCATTACCACTAGCATTCAATTATAATTTTGTATTATTTCTCGTTTGCTCGCTAAAATGATATTTTTTTATAATGCTTATCGATAGTGCTAGTAGTCGATTCTAGATGTAATGCTTTATACAATATTTACGTTATGCCCTAGTTTTTAATTTTCTGACTACATTTATTTATTTTATTTCAATGTGTCTATAAACATCCAACATTTATTTTTTTAGATTTAGATGAGGAAGTGGATGTTTGTGCCGATCTGTGACCAATTATAAATGTGAGATTAGTTTGCTGAATCTCTTTAATATCATTGTTGTTAAATGTATCCAAATGAAAAAATAAGGGTTTATATCGATAAAATTCTAAAATTTGGATATTCATATATAATAAATTGATATTGTTCACTAAGGAATAGTACATGGTAAAATATTTGAATGCGTATTCAAATCACTAATAAGAGATGCCCGACTACATGGTAAAATAGATAATCTTAATATATCTTGATTAATAGCTCTTAAAAATTGAAGATTGATGAAGAAAAATGAAGAGGGGTTGGTAAAATTTATAAGAGAGGAAGGAGGGGGTGGCGGGTGATTCCAAACGACAAAAGTCATAATAAGGATCTCTTGCACGCATGTGGAGAGAGGGAGAGAGTCAGAAGATCGAGATTTCAACTCCCGACTCCTTCATCGTCGACGACAGACGACGACGATAAGGAGCGAGCTGCGGTAGCCGATAGCGACGATCGGATTCCAAGAGTCGACAGCGGCTTCTTTCTCCCAAGCTGCTAGGACTCAAAGAGCCCTGTCGTCAATCGCTCCAGCTCGCTGGAATGCCATGTATAGTCATAAGTCTCGATGAAACTCCAAAGATATTGCTTTTTAGGCAAAAAGATGTCATAAGAGTGAAGACTGTAGTCTTAGAAAATAAAGGTACGAGCCAAAAAGATTTAAAAGTTATGATTGTTAGAGTAAGAACCGTGCATCATAAAACTAACAGGGTGCTCTTGTTGACACGAGATGAACACTGATTCGTTCACTAAAGAAAGATTGTGTTTTTAAAGAAAGATTGTGTTTTAACACTATTTTGCTGAAGAATCGAAAGATCTAAGCTGTGGATGAAGACTAGAATAGCAAATGAAATCCACATAACGATGTTTTCTTTATTTTTGTACATTTGATTTTGTTCTGAAAAAACTAATAAGAAAAGGCTTAAAGTCCAATTTAATCTTGAGTTTCGGTAAATAATCTGACTTGGGCTTGAATTTAAAAAAAAATAATTTTGAGCTCCTCGGACGTCCGATATAGATGCACTTACATTTTTTAAGACCGTCAATGCGTTCTATACTAACGCACTGACGCTCGAATTATTTTTTTAATTTTTTATTTTTAATTAATTTGGCTAAGAAAATCTTATCTAAATGACTTAAAATTTTTACCATAGGTTTACCGTTGTAAAAGAGATTAATCTAGAAATTTTTAATTTTTTCGATAGTTTTACAATTTACTATTATTTTTAGTATAAAATAAACAAACAAATTCAGTTAAAATTACACACGTCAATAAAAATTCTTGAAACTTTTGTCACACATTTGCAGCTCTGTAAGATGATACTCCACAAAGTTTCATAAATTTCAACAATTGTATAATTCACTATAATTTTTTAATTCATAAACAAACTAATTCAATTAAAATTACACACGTCAATAAAAATTCTTGAAACTTTTTTCACACTTTTATGACATTGTAAGATAATAGTTCTCAAAGTTTTGTGAATTGTAAACAATTGTATGATTTACTATAATTTTGTTAATGCATAAATAAACGAATTCAGTTAAAACTATGTACGTTAATAAAAATTCTTGAAACTTTTATTAAACATTTAAAACATTGTAAGACAATACTCTACAAATTTTTTTTAATTTTAAAATTAATTTTCAAAAAAGTTTATTGACGTACGTAATTTTAACTGAATTCATTATTTATGTATTAACAAAAATATAGTAAATCGTAAAATTATTGAAAATTCATGAAAATTTGCGGATTATTGTCTTAGAGTGGTGTAAGTATGTGACAAAATATATCAACGTATGTAATTTCAACTGAATTTGTTTATTTTATATATTCCAAAAATTATAGTAAATTGTAAAAATGTCAAAAAAATTTAAAATTTTCTAGATTAATTTCTTTTATTATTTTGAATAAGTGATAAAAATTTGAAGTCATTATGATAATATTTTTTTAGCCAAATTAATTAAAAATAAAAAATTTAAAAAATAATTCACGAGTAAGTGCGTCCGTATAAGACACAGTGACAGTTTGAAAAAGGATGTGTGTGTCCGTGTTAAGCCTCGAAAAGACTTAATATTCACGAGGTTTTAGTTGTCAAATTGTTAGGAATCAGTAATGATTTAACTTAAATAATCGGATTTTTAAGGATAATGCTGCAGCGATGCCATAGCATCAGTGACGCTATTTTTACGTGATTTTGCCCGATATTTTGTATATTTTTATTATCACGGGATTTTTGTTTCCATGCAATTGAAGAAGATTAATGTAGATAAAGGCTGAAAGAATCACGAAAAAGAAGGAAGAATCAATTCAAATTCAAATTCAAATTTGAAAACAAGAATATCTTTGAAGATTTGTAAATCTTTCCTAATCTCAACCTCTTTCCAAACCGACTCAGATCTTCTTCCAAATCATAACAGTTTCTCAAATCTTCTTGAGCTGCACATAGTTTACATAAAAGAACAAGAATACCATGGATTGGGTGTGCTAGAATTGGAGAACGAGATTCACGATCAAGCTTCAGGCATAAATCCGAATAAGAGGTTCACGGCGGCGAGGGAACGAGGTTGTGCGACCAACGTCTTTCGACGGAGAGGACCAAAATTCTCTCCTTTGCTTTTCATTTTAACTTCCGTGAATTATATGAACTCCTGATAGTTATTGGACAACTATTTCGTTTGAATTAAAATTAGGATTTTTCATATATTGATTTGCTTAATGAAATTGCATACTATCTTTTAGAACTCGTTTTAATAAGAGCTTATATATATTTGCATTGCTGTAATTATTTCTCGAGCAATCCCGACAATACACCCTTGCCCGATTGCTAAGTGCTATTTACAAAATTATTGTTTTGCATTGATATTATATAGGGCAACACGACAATACACCATTGCGTGTAGCTAAGACGTGTATTAAAACCATTAGGTGGTTAAATTGAGTGACACGGTTTAGCTAGGAGTGTTTTCATCATGTTTATTCCAACCTAGTGCGATCAAATCGAACTTGTTCTTAAACCCAACCATAGAGGCAACACCAGCTCCGATTTATTAGTGTTCGGACCAGAACTAAATTGATGTTGTGACTAATGCTACAGTACCCACCGAGGGCAGTTCAAGTAAATCAATTTACAGAAAGTCCTAGTCGAGATTCTTACAAACTCTCAATTCGACCATCAACTTTACTTTTCTGCTTAATTTAGGATATTAGTTAGACACTTTAATTAATTGCTTAATCTAGGAGTAGAAGATATATATAAAAATCAAACTTTTAATGCTATTCTTTATTCTTTATGATACTTTGCAATTTATTCTTTAAATTAGAGATTTGACTTGTCTTCGTGAGATCGATATTTTTATTACTATGTTGCGACACGTACACTTGCGTTTTAGCGATTACATTTTCAAGCAACAGTCTGTATCAGACTTTCAAATTGCCTAAAATTAGTTTTTTTAAAACTCATATCCGAATTGGATTATTTAATTGAAACTCAGGCTTAAATTGGATTTTAAAATTATGAATTTGAAAGATTAAATTGGTTTTTTCCATTGAAGAATAGAAAAAATGCTGCTCCCCCGAGTCCAACCATAACGGTCGCAGAAGTAGAGTAAGGTGATAACCACCCATTTTTTGCTTTCTCCCATCTTTCATCTAAGTTTTCTGTTTTCGTTTCTGCTTTTTTACTTCCTCCACTTTTTTTTTATTGAATCCCCTTTCGAGTTTTGTCTTTTTGCATATTGAGGGCTAGCTAGCATGAAGCCTTCTAAGGATGTGTATGCAATGAACTCCGGCGAAGATCCTGGATTAGGGTCAAAGAATGATCTTCGTCCTGTAACTTTTGATCCTGACAAAGACAGCTTTGTGTATTTGTGGCTTCAAAGCTTGAGGTTGGATGGGGACAGGGAGGGCGGAAAGGATTCCAGTGAAGAACAAAATGGTGCATCCAAGAAGTTTGAGCAAAATGTCAACCCCTTGCATGTTCACTGACGATGGCCTGCCTTTGAGACCTATAAGTTTTATCTTCTCCCCTGTTGAATATGCTCAATATATTCGGCTTTCTTGTGCCTGCCAACTGTTGTACTTATGGAGTAGGAATTTTCTTCAAGTTTAAAGAACTACTCTAAGTTAGCAAGTCTTAGCAAAGAGTCAGTTTAAAATGATGGAATATTAACATGCTTCTTAAAGACTCTCAACTGTTTTGTCAATTTCAGGATGAGAGTGTATGTGTGTATTATATTCTCTATGGCATCTGTAGATTCGGTCCGGCCTGTCAATTTTACCATCCGATAGGACTACCGTCTTGGAATGTAGTCTAACATCGGCCGCAGGAGAAGAAAAAATGGCTCATAATGGAATGTGCAAATAGTGCTCGGTTTCGGGAGTCAACGAAGGAAGGTCTTTGCATTTTGCAAATGGCCTGTAAATATTTGAACTTTTTTCTTAAACAAACTTGTTAATAATGCTGCATTATAGTAGGAATTCTGAGTTTTAGTAGAGAAGAAAGAAATAACAGAAAAGAAGAAATTGACGGAGACGAGAGAAAAAATATGTTGGAAACTCTCGTTGATCATTTATCAAATTGTTACATTTATACAGCAAATGGTAATGATGACTAAATATTTGTAAGAATACTCCATTACTTAACATCCCACCTCAAGCTTAAGGGGGAACCACTTGTAGCTTGCACCTGGACTCCGGAAAAGATAATCCCGAAATTTCAATTTGAGAGGAGGACGGAGTAAACTGAACCGTGATTTGCTTAGAAGAGATTTTTTCATGAACAAAATGAAAGTCGATGTTGATATGTTTGGATTTAGAATGAATGACCGGGTTGGATGCAATGAAGGTTGCACTAACGTTGTCACAGAAGATTATAGGAGGTTGATGCAAACAAATATGAAGATCGGCACATAGTTTTTTTAACCATAGAACCTCACCAACAACATCGGCTAGACTCCGGTATTCGGATTCAGTGCTTGATCGGGAAACTCTTTTTTGCTTGAAGGAGCTCCAAGAAATCAAATTGTCACCGATAAAGAAACAAAAACCGGTTGTACTCTTTCGATCATCAGGCGACGACCCCCGATCCGCATCCGCAAAGCCTATGATATTATTGAAATTTGAAACTTTGAGAAATTGTGGCTGGCAAGTAGACTTACCCTTAAGGTAACGAAGGATGCGTTTCAAGACCGTCCAATGTATTGTTGTGGGGGCATGCATAAATTGACTCAGTTTATTCACAGCAAAGGAGATATCTGGCCTTGTTAAATTGCACTATTGTAAGCCACCAATAATCTGCCAAAATAAAGTGCCATCATCGAGCAGCTCACCATCACTTATCGAAAGGATGAGATTAGAAATCATAGGCGTGTCTACAAGTTTACTATCTGACATGCTAGCCTTAAGAAGCAAGTTAGATATATAATGTTCCTGTGACAGAAACATGACTGAGTTGGAAGAAGTAATTTGTATCCCAAGAAAGTGGTGTACAAGACCTAAGTCCTTTAGAGCAAAATGAGTACCCAGGTAATCCACTAGAGAAGTAATTGCACTACTGTCGTTGCTAGTAAGAAGTATGTCGTCAACGTAGACAAGCATTATCAAATGAACGGAAGACTTGAAGTAGATGAATAAAGAAGGATGAGCAGAAGATGAGAATCCATACTTGAGTAGTGCGAAGGATAGCTTGCAATACCAAGCTCGTGGAGATTGCTTGAGGCCGTATAAAGCTTTGTTAAGCCGACATACCAAGGAGAGAGCCGAATGATCTATAAAGCCAGCTGGCTGTTCCATAAACACCTTTTCTTCGCGATCGCCATGGAGAAATGCATTGCTCACGTCTAGTTGCTTGATGAGCCAATATTTGGAGAAGGCAACAAATAGAACCAATCTAATAGTAGTGTGCTTGAGACGGGACTGAACGTCTCGGAGTAGTCAATATGCTCTTGTTGATGGTACCCCTTAGCCACAAGACGAGCTTTGTAGCGACTAACCGAGCCATCAGCCTTGGTCTTAACTCAAAAAACTCATTTGCAGCCAATCACCGAGGCTCTTGAGGGAAGGATAACTAATGTCCAAGTATTATTGGAGATAAGGGCAGCCATCTCTTCACGCATTGCAGCAACCCAATGAGGAAAGTGAGCAGCTTGGGAGTATGTAGATGGTTCAAAAATGGATGAAGTTTCAGTAAGCCATGCCTTGGGTTTGGTAATACCGGATTTGAATTGGGTCACCATAGGATGGACATTGGTTGTGGAAGGTTGTTGTGGGGCAAGAGGGAGACTTGAAGAGGTGGAGGATGATGTGGCTGATGTTGGCATGGGCGATACGAAGGCAGAAGACTCACATTTAGTAGGAATTGTTAATGTTAGCAGAGAAGTGCTAATAATTTGGGAAGGTGGAAGAATGGAAATGAGAGTAGAAATGTTAGGAGGCAGAGAAGAAAAGAAAGAAGTAGAGTGAAATGGGAAAGAAGATTCGTGAAATTGAACTTCACAGGAATAAATGAGACGGCCAGATTCGGGTTGGAAGGCGATATACCCTTTGTGATTGGATGAGTAACCAAGAAAGACACACCGAAGGGATCTTGGCTGAAGCTTGTTTGCATTGTACGGACGTAAATTTGGATAGCACGCACACCAGAAGATTCGAAGATGAGAGTACGAGGGCGGTTTAGAGTGTACTAGAGTATAAGGAATTTGGAGAGATAAAACTTTGGAAGGTAAGATGTTAATCAGATACACAACAGTTTGAAAGGCGAAAGACCAAAAAATGACACGCATGTGGGCTCTAAATAAAAGTGCTAGACCGACTTCAACCACACGACATTTTTTTCTCTCAACGCGACCATTTTGAGAAGGAGTATATGGACAAGACAACTTGTGTCGAATGCCTTTTGAGGTGAAGAATTTTAAAAGAGGCCGAAATTCGCCACCCCAATCAGATTGAACACATTTGACCGAAGATTGGAAATAATTTTCGACCAAGGAACAGAAATTAATGAAAACTTGAGATACCTGGTCCTTAATCTTAAGGGGAAAGAACCAGGTAAATCTACTAAAGTCGTCAATAATCAATAGAAAGAATCGAAAACCGTCAACGGACGGGAGACGGAGCAGGGCCCCAAACATCAGCATGCAGTAAATCAAAACATGCTTTTGCACGAGAGTCGGAAATTGAAAAAGGTAACTTATGACTTTTACTAAGTGGACAACTAGTACAACTGGACTGGACTCGAATAGTGCTGGAATTTAGATGACATGCAGATAAAACAGACTCTAGAATTGAAGAAGCAGGTGACCAAGTCTATCATGCCATACTGACGAACATGAGACAGTTGCAGAGAAGACAGAGGAGACACGATGGGCTGAAAGTGTGTATAAGCCATTAGTGACTGGCCCCTGGTGGAGAATATCCTGAGAAGACAAATCATGGATGATAAAATATGAGGGGAAAAACGAAACAGTGACAGAATTATCAGTGCAAAGCTTATGGACACTAAGAAGATTGTGAGACATATTAGACGAGTAAAGAGTGTTAGGTAAGGAGAATAAACGACCTGAAGAGGAAAGGGCAGAGGAAGAACCGACAGAAGTGATGGGTAAAGACATTCCTAACGACTGTAATCTGATCGGAGCCAAGATACGGCGTTGGCTGATGAAGGAGATTAGGGTCAGGTGTGAAATGATTTTTGGCTCCTGAGTCGAGGTACCAAGGGAGAGCGTTAGGTTCGGATGGTGCTGGAGCTAGGGGAAGAGCAGATAGGGCAGAGGGATTGGGATTGGAAGATGAGGGAGATAGACCAGGGAATATATTTGCTGTTTGGGAGGGGAAGTGGGTTGTGGATGGGTTTTGGCTAATGGATTGAACGAAGGCAGCTGTTGGGTTTTGGGCTGATGGGTTAAGTTGAAAAGGTAGTCCATAAGGATAAGATGAAAGATGGGCAGCAGACCTGGGTGTTGGTATGTAGGCCAGGTTGGATCGGTGGTAGCAGAACGAAGCAAGATGACCCACTTTCTGACAGATTTGGCACTGAGTAATTATTGGGCCTGTTGTTTCTCCATTGAGGGGTGTTTGGACGTCCTAGAATCCCAGCTGTTTGGGGATTGTGAAGAACAGAACGATATGACAATGGTGAAGGCGACCGAGGTGGAAACAGAGCAGCGTAGTTAACCACTGGAGCTAAGAAGGTCGGAAGACTCAGGGTTGAGGTACTCTGCTTTTCCAAACGAACCTCATACGTAAGGAGAAAACTGTGAATGTCGTCGATTGAGGTTTCTGTTGGACGGTGCGAGATTGAAGTGACGAAAGGGTTATATTTAGCTCCGAGCACATTCAACAATGCTAGGATTTGATCTTTGACAGGAACGGGTTCACCGATGGCTGCGAGGCTATTACAAATCGAGGTCAATTTGTTAATGTAATCTGTGGCTGACAAACCCCCTTTGTTTAGGCAATGCAATTCATTTCGTAGTTCACTTAGACGAGCTAAGGATGTGGATGAATATTTCCGAGACAAGCTCTGCCATATATCCGCAGCAGTAGTAAGGTTAACAATTTGTGGAAGAAGAGAGTTGGATAAGGAGGAATATAGCCAACTCATTACGAGCCGATTATACCGCTGCCAAGAAGAATAATCAGAGTTAATCTGGGTTGAAGGAGTGTCAAGGTATTTAGGAGGAATAGAAGGAAATTCAATGAAGGATTCTAATCCGTTAGATATGACAATGTTCAGTAAAGTATTTTTCCAAACAAGATAGTTATCGGCAGTAAGTTTGATGTTGATTTGCTGGGTATGAGGAGGAAATTGAGGGAGATGAAGAAGCTGTTGAGTGTGCAGAGCTGATTCACTAGTTCCAGGTGATGACGAAGAGGCCATGCTGGCTCTGATACCAAGTAGGAATTTTGAGTTTTAGCAGAGAAGAAGGAAATAATAGAAAAGAAGAAATTGACGGAGATGAGAGGAAAAATATGTTGGAAACTCTTGTTGATCATTTATCAAATTGTTACATTTATACAGCAAATGGTAATGATGACTAAATATTTGTAAGAATACTATTGGCTAATAAAATAACTAATTTGTAACAAAAATATTTACCTAATATTCCATTACTTAACAATTATTGATGCATAGTGGCCGAAATTTGTAGACAGAGGGTGGCACTCAGTAGACAGACTAAAGATCTCTTAGTCCAGTCTGCATTAGAAGAATGAATATGTTCCGTGACATTGATAGCGAGCTCGGGTTTCTTGAATGTGTTACCTATGGATATGATGACACGGGAAAGACTGGTTTTATGGGCATCTGGAGCTCGGGCACATAGTTGTCTTCTCTGGGCACGAAAGGTGCTTATTTGTTGGTTGGGACTCCAACGACAGTCTTGTGAACCAATGGAGGATATCATCAAGCAATTTTCTGATTTCTTGAGAAAAAGGTGAATATGCAAGGTGGGAGTACTTATAAGTCTTTCAAGACTTAGGTTTATTCTCGGAAGAAGAAGAAGCATATCATAATGTTTCTTCTACTACTCTTTCTAGAGATTGAAATCAAAGACACAAGCAATTCATGTAACACTATCTTATTCATGGATTAAAAGTGTTTTCTGTCAGTATCTTTGTATACATAAATCCACAGTATATTTTACTTTCCCCTATCCTGTAGTTCATTATATAATACGACCAAAACGAAAAGCTCATAAACAAGCCACACAAAAAGGAAAACGGATAAAAGTAGATTCAATTATTAGGTCTTTTCTCTCTCAAATTTGATTACAGAAAATGACATTACCACAGCTCTACCAGCTCCCACTGCTTTTCTTGGCAAGGGCCAGAAAATCGGTATGATTTTTCAACCACAGCAAAACCACTTCCTCTGGATTAATAACAGAGAAAAAAAAGCATTTCGCACTTGTTAAAATGGAGACTCACTAAATTCAATATCAGTTCAAAGTTATTGTTCAAACCTTTGGAGGGTATTGAGCATAGCCTTCATTCTTTGGTCCAGCATCATTTCGGCGTGGCGACACCTTATTTGCAGTGGTGCCATTCGTCTTCTTCTCATCTCTAGCTTTGTTAAAAATGACAGTAAATCCTTCCGCTGAGGCCGGGTTATTTACATCCCACTCACCAAATTTAGGCAATGGCCGACCTTTATCCTCCTTTTGCAAATGAAAATCAGCGTAAATACATGTACTCTCGCATATGCATATCAATAACAAAAACTGAAGCATATCATTAGTTTCCTATAACTACTAAGGTATACGTATGTGCATATCAAAATAGGACGTTAGTTAAAAAAGATGCCACCTATCCGTATCACATTGTGGAAGATATTGCATAATTGCAGAACACAGGTGGTTGCTGGGAAGCAACAACAATGAAAGGATGTATTATCAAATCACGCATCTCACATTGCCAAAAAATAGTGGAGAAACTCAAATATGGAGACACGGAGAGGTTCACTTGATTAACATAATCCATCAAAACATAGTTTTTATGAAGAAATCATAAACATCACCAATCTGCCAGAAATTCGACAACACTTATACCTCATATACAATATATTTCACACGCAAAGAGGAACAATCAATTTAATCCAACCTAAAAAAGATCAAATTTCCAAAATGTGAAAAATTTGTAAATATGTTCGTGCTTATCCCAATACTGATTATTATCGAAACAAATATCTGAAAATACTTCCGACAAGAATCCAGCATCCGATCACACCAAAATAATGGAAATCAGACAAATCCGTGCTACCTACGAAGAAAGACAAAACTAAAGAACATGAAAGAACTAAGGAATAGATGAAGAACATTACCGACGCCATGAATGGAAGATCAGAGGAGTTTCAAATCGTAAGATTTGACAGAGAAAGGATTAAATATGAAACGGGAGAACTGCGATAAGGATCGGCGAAAACTAGAGAGAGAGAGAGAGATTAGTTATGAAGGCGCATCGTTGGAGGTTCGTAGACTTCAACGTTCCTTCCGTTTACGAATTGACTGACTTGTTCATTATGTACCAATTTTACTCTGCGTGCATCCTCGCCATTTCCCGTGAACCCGCATAAACTATACGACACGTAGTTTTACTTATCCGATACGTAGCTTTGACGTGCCAATTTCTAACAAATTTCATCTCCCCTCTCTACGGCTCACCAAAAGCGCACCCCTTTTTTCTGAACTCCCTCGTTCTCTCGCTCTCTCGCTCTTTGCTCGATCCGTCGATCAAACGAGAGTTTCAGCTTCTTGATTGAAGAAAACGCTGAGACGAGATTTAATCACTTCTAGTCTCGTTTGCAAGAGTAAGAAATCTATAATTTGTGTTCTAATTCTCTTTCAATTTTGAGTTGATTTCAGACTTTCACTGTATTGGGCTTGAACATGAGGGATTCGATTTTTGATCTCTGAAATTCTTTTGATTTGGTGCATTTGGTAGAATCATGTGGTTAAAGGAATGTATACTACTTGGTAATTGGTATTGTGTTTGCTGGCTTTCGTGACTAGCAGACAATTGAAGCTAGTCTTTGTATATTTTTCACCACTCTCGCTTCTTGGTATTCTGTTTAAGAACATTAAAGGTGTAAACATTGGGTGGTTTATTTTTTAATTTCTTATCTCCCTCGGTGCTGCTGTTGAGGGAAAAAACAGAGATTTTAATCACATGTTCGAGAGCCTTGGAATCAAATTGTCTTTGATTAGATGGTGTAATTGAATCCTCAGAAGGATGATTTTCTGTTTATGTTTATAAGTAAGAGCCGAGATTGAATTGTATATTTATTTCAGTAATTCCGTTAAAATAGTTAACTATGCCTCACCAGCTGGTCTTTTCCAGCCGCCCTGAATTTATAAAATAGCAATTACCATGGGGAAAAGGACTGTTTTTAGATTTATCTGCATTGATACAGTGTTTCCTTCCAAATCAAAAACTATATTTATCAACTTCATTCAACAGGTTATGGCATATTCAGATATTGGCAATGCTGAAGGGGAAATATCGCCATTGGTATTACCTAGGAAGCCCCAGATTTTACTTGCCGCCAGCGGAAGTGTAGCAGCAATAAAATTTGGTAGTTTATGTCGTTCTTTCACTGAATGGCAAATGTAAGAGCTGTCATTAGAAGGCTTCTGATATGATTCAAGGGACAACCGAGGCCCAAGATCCATTGCAAAACATATGAGGGCTCATGACAAAAGCAAGGACAAAGAAGATGAAAAAAGACTTACAATGTTTGATCCAAGAAGTACAAAGCAAAGAGCCCACATGCTACGAACCGAAGCCCACAATAATACTAAAGATTGATGAAGAAGCAATAGAGGCCCATGATGATAATATTAATGGTTGATTTGGTGGACCCACGTGATTATTGATAATTGATTTTTTTTGGCAATTTAGATTTTTATTCTAATATTTATCTATTAATTAGGGATTTGTTTCCTTGGTTAGGATGTTTTGAAATTTGTTATCATTTTCTAGGATTTGTTTTGTGCCTATTTAAGCACCACAATGTACCTTTTCAATGGAGAATTCAGATTTATGAAAATTGAAGCTTATGTTTTTTGGTGATATAATTTCTCTTCTTTAGTTCTTACGGAGGAACTTGATCTTCTTCGAGTGTTTTCTTGAAAAGATCAAACTTGATAGCTTTTGGTTCAATCAACGAGTTTGATTCGGGTCAAGCTACTTTTTGATAACTACGGTTCCATCGAATTCATCGATCGGGGTCTAGTTCCTTCCTTTCTTTTATTCTTGAATCTCAAGTCATCCCGTGATTATTCTGCTTTGTTTCGGGTTTCAGATTCTCTAAAATCCGTAGTTCGCATAATTTGGTATCAGAGTAAAGGTTTCTACGATTCAAGGTGCTATCTTTATTGTATTTCCATTCCAAAAAAAAATAAATAAATAAAATAAATAAATAAATAAATTCTTCGAAATTTTTTTTGGTTAATCATACCTTGAATTTTCTAGTTGGAAAAGTGCAAAAAAAAGGGGTTATATTCTCGCTTGTTGTGATCTATTGAAACCGAATATCTAATCGGATTTCTATTTGCCGAAAATATTATTGTTCAAGTGAATACCTCATTTTCGTCAAGGTATCACCCTGGTGAATACTTCGTGTACTTGTTTCTTTACACATCAAATTTCTTGAAAAAAAAAACATTATATCCAAAGATTGATTCTAGTGAGTGCCTTTGTGGCTTTATTCTAATCATTCTTGAAGATTGGATTTAAAGTTTGAAAAGTTTGAAATTTTTAAGTTACATTTGTTGAATCATCTTTTGATTGAGTTCTTACTTTAAGAATCAAAAGAGGAGATTGAGCGGTAAAAGGCAAGAGGGTAAGATTATTTTTTTATAAAGGCCAATTTCGAGGGAAAACATGAGTTGAGTGATTATCAAACGAGCATAAACACGTGAGGGAGAGGAAATGTCCAATTTTTTATTTATTTATTTTCTTTATCTTTATTTCTCAATTAATTATTTCAAATCATGAGTGAAGAAGAAGTTCTAGGAGATCTTAAAGCATTCATGAGAACTATTCAAGATCAATTTACGGCTCTTAATAGGAGGATGGAACAATTGGAATCACCATCCCCTAAGTGCCCCCGTGCAAGGAGAATTGATGACGAAGGTGAGTTTGAACACGAAGATAGACCAAATCGAAGGCAAACACATCATAATCTAGTTCGAGAAGACGGTGACCTAAGCCATATCAAGGTAAATATTCCTCATTTTCAATGAAAAGGTGATCCTGAATTATTCTTTGAGTGGGAAATCGATTCAATATTTGAATGTCAAAATTACACGGATGAGAAAAAGGTTAAGTTGGCTTCCATGTAGTTCACCGACTACGCCGCTATTTAGTGGGAGAATCGAAGGCGTAATGGAGAGCATCCAATTCGCACATGGGAGACTATGAAATCATTTATGAAAAAAAGGTATGTTCCATCACACTATTATCGAGAATTGTGTCGAAAACTCTAAAGTTTGACACAGGGATTTAAAAGTGTGGAAGAATATTATAAAGAAATGGAAGTCGTCATGATAAGAGCTAATATCAACGAGGATGAGGAAGCCACGATGTCAAGATTCATTAGAGGTTTAGATTGGGATATTGCGAATATTGTCGATTTACATCATTATATGGATATGGAGGAATTGCCATAAAGCAATCAAAATAGGACATCAATTAAAGGTGAAGAGAACTGCAAAGGGAGCTTCAACTTCAAACAATGGGAAATCATGATGGAAAAATGAAAAGTCAAACCCGAGAGAAAATTTTAAGGGTAAGCTAGCACAAATGTGATGCCACAAAAAGGTAAAACCAACACTCTTACTATGACCCGAACAAGAGAAATAAAATGTTTTCGGTGTCAGGGATTTGGACATATTGCTTCTAATTGTCCGAACAAACGAGCAATGGTATTACTAGATAATGGAGATATACAAAGTGTGGATTCAAGTGATGATGATATGCCACCACTAGAGGATTGCAGTGACGTAGATGTGGAGGAACCCATCAAAGGAGATCTACTTATCACGAGGAGGGCATTAAGTGTGCAAGTTAAAGAGGCCAATGACAATGAGCAACGGGAGAACATTTTTCATACTAGATGTCATGTGAATAACAAGGTATGTAGTTTGATCATTGATAGTGGAAGTTGCACAAATGTCGCAAGCACGTTATTGGTTGACAAATTAAATTTGAAAACCGAATCACATCCAAAACCTTACAAGTTACAGTGACTAAGTGATTGCGGTGAGATCAAGGTGGCGAAACAAGTAAGTATCTCTTTATCTATTGGAAAGTACAAAGATCGAGTTCTTTGTGACGTAGTACCAATGCAAGCTACTTACATTCTTTTGGGGAGACCTTGGCAATACGATAGACTAGTTAAACACAACGGGTTCAAAAACGAGTATTCGCTTGTGCAAAATTGAAGAGTTGTGGTTTTAACACCCCTACAACCATGGGAAGCAAGTAAAGACCAAGAGAGGATAGCCAAAGAATTTCAAAGTTCCAAGAAGTTGAATGAAGAAAAAAGGAGAATAGTTGAAAATTCAATTGGCATAAAAGAAAGTAAAAAAGACGAATATAAAGGAGACAAAAGAGCCAAAGATGAAGTGAGTAAAAAAGGCAAAGAGGAAGAAAATGAATTGGTGAAAGAGAAAAAAAAAGAGGGAGATGAGAGAGAAAAAAAGAGTGGAATTTTCAAAAAAAAGTGAGGAAAGTAGCAAAATGATTTTGTTGTTATACAAAGACATTTATTTTACTTCTAACGAACTAACTGATTCTATTCCAATATATATGATTTCTCTTTTACAGGAATATAAAGATGTGTTTCCAGAGGAGCTACCTCAAGGAGTACCCCCACTTCGAGGAATAGAACATCAAATTGATTTTCTTCCAGGCGCAACAATTCCTAATCGACCTGCATATCGAGCAAATCCAGAAGAAACTAAGGAGATACAAAGGCAAGTTGATGAGTTGGTGGAAAAGGGCCTAGTTAAAGAAAGCCTCAGTCCATGCTCGGTTCCGGTTATTTTAGTCCCAAAAAAAGATGGAACGTGGAGGATGTGTGTCGACTGTCGAGCTGTCAACAAAATTACGATAAAATATCGTCATCCTATCCCTCGATTAGATGATATGCTTGATGAATTATATGGTGCTTCTTTATTTTCGAAAATTATTTAAGAAATGGATACTATCAAATTCGTATGAAAGAAGGTGATGAATGGAAAACTGCTTTCAAAACCAAATACGGACTTTATGAATGGTTAGTCATGCTGTTTGGATTAACTAATGCACCGAGCACTTTCATGAGATTAATGAACCATGTTTTACGAAAGTTTATTGGAAAATTTGTAGTTGTTTATTTTGATGATATTTTGATCTATAGCAAAAGTTTTGAGCAACATAGAGAGCATTTGAAATCTGTTTTTGAGGTTTTGCGATTAAACCAATTATATGCCAATATTAAAAAATGCACATTTTGTATGGAATCGGTAGTTTTTCTCGGTTTTGTAGTAAGCTCAAACGGAGTGTCAGTGGACGAGGAAAAGTAAGAGCAATCAAAGAATGGCCCACGCCAAAGAACGCCAATGAGGTACGTAGTTTTCATAGTTTAGCAAGCTTTTATAGAAGATTTGTGTGCGATTTTAGTACTATTGCGGCCCCTATGAATGAATTGGTTAAGAAGAACGTTGAATTTAGATGGACCGAGGTACTTGAAAAGGCTTTTAATGTATTGAAAGAAAAGTTAACTAATGCACCTTTACTAGTTTTGCCAAATTTTGACAAAACATTTGAAATTGAATGTGATGCGTCGGGAAAGGAAATTGGAGGTGTTTTGATGCAGGAAATAAAGCCGATCGCATACTTTAGCGAAAAGCTTAGTGGAGCAGCATTAAATTACCCAATATACGAAAAAGAATTATATGCCTTGGTGAGGACATTACAAACGTGGCAACACTACTTGTGGCCGAAGGAGTTCATCATTCACTCCGATCACGAGAGCTTGAAGTACCTAAAATCACAAGGAAAATTACATAAAAGACACGCTAAATGGATGGAGTTCATTGAGACTTTCCCATATGTCATTCATTATAAGAAAGGTAAAGACAATGTAGTCGCCGATGCGTTGTCTAGAAGGTATGTTCTAATCACCTCTTTACAATCCAAATTATTAGGATTCGAACTTATTAAAGATTTATACAAGTTCGATTTAGATTTTTGCCATGTTTGTAAAGATTGTGAGAAAATTGCATGCGTTAATTATTATCGTCATGATGGATATTTGTATAAAAAGGATAAACTTTGTATACCTAAATGTTCATTGCGTGAATTGCTAGTTAGGGAAAAGCATGGAGGAGGTTTAATGGGACATTTTGGAATTAACAAAACATTGAATATATTGAATGAACATTTCTTTTGGCCCAAAATGAAGCATGATGTTATATCTATTTGCGAGAAGTGCATTGAATGTAAGAAAGCAAAGTCAAAAGTACAACCATATGGTTTATATATTCCTTTACCCGTGCCAAATCATCCTTGGACCGATATCTTTATGGACTTTATATTAGGATTGCCGAGAACACAAGGAGGTAAGGATAGTATTTTTGTCGTTGTTGATCGTTTCAGTAAAATGGCTCATTTTATAGCGTGTTCTAAGACTAACGATGCAATACATATAGCAGATTTATTCTTTAAAGAAATTGTACGCTTGAATGGAATACTAGGGATGTCCAAAACCAAACCGGACCAGAGAACCAGACCAGAACTGGCACATTTGGTCCGGTTCTGGTCTGTTATAGAGTTCTCATGGTTCGGTTTTGGTCCTAATGGCTTAAAACCGATTATTCGTGGTCCGTTCTGGTTTTAATGTATTAAAACCGGACCAGACCACTAAACTGGCACGTTGTCTTTTAGTTTTAATACGTTAAAACCCTAATTCCTCTCCTCTCGTTTGTCCGACTTCCAGTTCTAGCCTTCGGCCTCCATCCCTCTCGACGACTTCGCGTCTGCCGTGCTGCGCCTTGCCTCTTACCTCTGAGGCTCACTTCATCTCCCACCGGCACCGACGAACGTCCCTCTCGGCACTCGACTCTCGACTCTCGGCGACTCATCTCTCTCGGCAACTCAACCCGCTCGGCTCTCAGGTTCGGGATCACTTCTCTTTTCCATTTTTCTGCTTTGGCTTTTCCATCTTGCATAATGTTTGTCCAATTTCGTGATTCATGTATAGTTTAGGTGTTTTGATATAACAAATCGTAATCGAAAATTCAGAGAACATGTTCAAATTTCTGGAAATTGCTGANTCACTTGTGATTGAGAGAGTCGGTTTTCATAACCGCAATTCAGCAAATCTCTTGTAATTGAAAGAACCGTGAAAAAAGGGGTGACGCCTCTTATAAAGAAGAGTCATTGTTGTAAAGGTTTGATTGACACCCGTAAGTCAATCATAGTGAGCTCGAAGGTTCGAGACTGAAGAATCTTCAAGGAGAACCCTTGGAGCGCGGACGTAGGCAAAGGTTCGTCCGAACCGCGTTAACAAACCTGGTGTCAAACTCTCTATCCTTAATCTCTTGTCTTTTGTTTATTCCGCATTAGAGATATAATTCGAAATTGAATATATTCCACGAATTGAGTTAAACATCGAAAAATTTGGATTAACCTAATTCACCCCCCACTTAGGTTAATCTCGATCCTACAGACATAATGTTGGCCTCTGGAACTATATACAGTCGACATAATGTTGGCCTCTGGAACTTGTAGAAATGTGGTCGACATTTTTGCTTCTTGTCTCGAACATCTTCGGTCGACATAATTGGGAAACGGTCGACACAAGTTTATCGTCTGTCAAAAGATTAGTCGACATAACTGGAAAACAGTCGACACAAGTTTATCGTCTGCCAAAAGATTAGTCGACATAACTGGGAAACAGTCGACACAAGTTTATCCTTTGCTAGAGGATTAGTCGACATAACTAACGATAGGTCGACATAACCCGTATCAGACTTAATAATTTCTGCAAAACTCAACTGATTTGTTAGACACAAGAGGTACCCTTCGATGAGGGTATTTCATATACATTATTCAAATTAACTTCTCTTAACGGTTAATCAATTTTCCAATATATTAATGTTCATCAATCAAAAACAAAGGTAACTTTAATCGAAGATAAAGCTAACACATCATTCACTCTGAATCACGAGAGCTTGAAGCACCTAAAATCACAAGGAAAATTACATAAAAGACACGCTAAATGGATGTAGTTTATTGAGACTTTCCCATATGTCATTCATTATAAGAAAGGTAAAGACAATGTAGTCACCGATGCGTTGTCTAGAAGGTATGTTCTAATCACCTCTTTACAATCCAAATTATTAGGATTCAAACTTATTAAAGATTTATACGAATTCGATTTAGATTTTTGCCATGTTTGGAAAGATTGTGAGAAAATTGCATGTGTTAATTACTATCTTTATGATGGATATTTGTATAAAAAGGATAAACTTTGTATACCTAAATGTTCATTACGTGAATTGCTAGTTAGGGAAACGCATGGAGGAGGTTTAATGGGACATTTTGGAATTAATAAAACATTGAATATATTGAATGAACATTTCTTTTGGCCCAAAATGAAGCATGATGTTATATCTATTTGCGATAAGTGCATTCAATGTAAGAAAGCAAAGTCAAAAGTACAACCATATGGTTTATATATTCCTTTACCCGTGCCAAATCATCCTTGGACCGATATCTCTATGGACTTTATATTAGNGCATAGTCTATGCTATTTCGGTATTTTGCATTATATATTTTTCATTTTTTTTTATTTCTTTAATGGGAAATTCCCGAACCGGACCAGGACCGGACCACTTTTTTGGTCATTTTATGGTCCGGTTCTGGTCATTTTATGGTCCGATTCTGGTCTTTCATATTAAAAACCGAAATTTTATGGTCTGGTATTTTTTATGCAGAAAACCTGACCAACCCGGACCATGAACATCCCTGTGGAATACCAAAAACTATTGTGAGTGATAGGGATGTGAAATTTTTAAGTTATTTTTGGAGAACTTTGTGGAGTAAGCTTGGAACAAAGCTTTTGTTCTCCACCGTAGCACACCCTCAAACTGATGGGCAAACTGAGGTAGTAAATCGAACATTATCCACATTGCTGAGAGCAATAATTTCTAAAAATTTAAAGCAATGGGAAAATTGTTTACCGCATGTTGAGTTTGCTTATAATCGAGTTGTTCATTCTACTACTTCATACTCTCCTTTTGAAATCGTGTATGGTTTTAATCCGCTTACACCTCTTGATATACTACCTTTACCTTCTAATGAACTCGTTGATTTAGATGGAAAGAGGAAAGCTGATTTTGTTAGGGAATTACACTCAAAGGTACGAGACAATATTCAGAAAAAGAACGAGCATTATGCGCAACAAGTAAACAAGAGTCGCAAGGAGATTTTATTTGAACCTGGTTGGGTTTGGGTTCATCTACGAAAGGAAAGATTTTCAAATCAAAGAAAAAACAAGTTACAACAGCGAGGGGACAGACCGTTTCAAGTGTTGGAACGCATAAATGATAATGCCTACAAAATTGATCTACCAAGCGAGTATGGTAACATTAGCGCTATTTTTAATGTTAGTGACTTATCTTTTTATGATACAGGAGATTCGAGGACGAATCTTTTCAAAGAAGGAGGGAATGATATGATTCAAGGGACAACCGAGGCCCAAGATCCATTGCAAAACATAGGAGGGCCCATGACAAAAGCAAGGACAAAGAAGATGAAAAAAGACTTACAATGTTTGATCTAAGAAGTACAAAGCAAAGAGCCCACATGCTACGAAGCCCACAATAATACTAAGGATTGATGAAGAAGCAATAGAGGCCCATGATGATAATATTAATGGTTGATTTGGTGGACCCCACGTGATTATTGATAATTGCATTTGTTTGGCAATTTAGATTTTTATTCTAATATTTATCTATTAATTAGGAATTTGTTTCCTTGGTTAGGATGTTTTGAAATTTGTTACTATTTTTTAGGATTTGTTTTGTGCCTATTTAAGCACCACAATGTACTCTTTCAATGGAGAATTCAGATTTATGAAAATTGAAGCTTATGTTTTTTTGTGAGATAATTTATCTTCTTTAGTTCTTACGGAAGAACTTGATCTTCTTCGAGTGTTTTCTTGAAAAGATCAAACTTGATAGCTTTTGGTTCAATCAACGAGTTTGATTCGGGTCAAGCTACTTTTTGATAACTACGGTTCCATCGAATTCATCGATCGGGGTCTAGTTCCTTCTTTTCTTTTATTCTTGAATCTCAAGTCATCCCGTGATTATTCCGCTTTGTTTCGGGTTTCGGATTCTCTAAAATCCGTAGTTCGCATCAGCTTCTCTATATTTCATGGACCGTGCATCCTTGAATGGAACAGTTGGCATAAATTTGACGATCATGTTCTCCACATTGAGCTTCGTAAATGGTCTGATATTATGGTTATTGCTCCACTTTCAGCAAATGCACTGGGCAAGGTGACACGTTCGTCACTTCTAAGATTTGTTTACCTTATTCTTTAAACTGGTTTGTCAATTGGTGCTTGTCTGTGAAGACGAATCGATAATGTGACAAAGCTATTTGGAGGGATTCTTATCTTTTGAATTCCCTTAAGTCTTTCAATTTTCATAGAAAATTAAACTGATGATGTCCGGCTTGGTATATGATAGGTTTCTTGAGAGAATTTTTCTTAGAATTCTACTAACTCTGGCTTCCCTCCATTTACTTAGCTATCATTTTTTTCTGGGCCCCAACTTAGATGGTACATTACATCTTTCTAATGTCCGACTTTGCACCATGTCTTCCTTCTTCACTTGACTGTTTTTTGTTTACAGTTTTGATATTTGGAGTTAAGGGTTACTCCATTTACTCCAATTATTTGGAGTAAAGGGTTACTTGAATCTTCAACGGCATATGTTCAAAGAGACCGAAAACATAAAATATTCCCCGGTTGTTTTAAAGTAAGTGTTTTCCTTTTTTTTGTATTGAAAACGGCAAGCATTGTTCATAGATGATAAGTAATGCATACTCTTATTGTGTCTCTTTGATCCGCATAGCTTAGTCGGTATGTATTGCAGATTCTTGAAGTGCATTAGTAGATCACTACGTTGTTTAGACATAAAAAATGTCAGATCATATTATGTCTCGTTAGCATGTATGGAATATTAGCTCAAGCAATAAACTAAGTGCTCTGACTTATTATGTCAGCCGTCCTAACAGACTTGGATGTTAGATGTTGGCAGGTAGCAATTGGTTTTTTGGGGGACTCATACCTTAGCCATTCGATCGAACTTTCTAAATTGAGTAAGTAGGTCATCCATTTCTTTACGAGTCTATGGATACTGGTTTTTCATAGCAAAGATGCAGGAGTGATGTTGAAGCTTGGAAGTACACCACATTTTTCCAATAATCGAGCCAAGTTGAGAAACTGAACCAAACCGATGTTGACAATGAACTGAATAAATTAATATATTCGGTTTGGTTATTGGTTTTATATAAAAGTAATAGAGTAAACTCAACTGACTTCAACACTAAAAAAATAAAAATTGAAAGATAAATGATGAAATATAAGATTGGTGCGTTTAACTTTGTATGAAACTGAGTTATTTGATCACTTGAAAATTAAACTGAATATTATTGATGAATTTATTTGTGTTTTATAAATTATATATATTGGTTCATCTACATGTATCTTAATGTTATTTGGATGTGTAATTTGAGCCGAAACATGAAAATAGATATATAAATAAATGAATTTAAAAATAAAAAAATAGATTCCTAACCAATCAAAAAACAAAAAAAAAAAGTAATAACCAGCAAAATACTGAAATAACTAAGTCAGACTGAAGCCTAAATTGATAATGAAAATTGAAATATAACTGAAAAAACTAATAACTAATATTACACCGAATTGAAAAACATGTAACATTTCCATTTGTTATTAGTTTTTAAAATTTAGCACCAAACCGAAAAATAGGTCACGCAGAAGAAATTAAATCAAATAGTAATTTTTAGATTATTTATTTTTAAAAACTTTCATAATAATTTTTTTTACCTTTAAATACAAAAACGACCATAACGTTTTTCACGTTACTCGGAATGACCTGAAACTTAAACCAATGGAAACTAGACATCCGAGGCATAAAATTTTGTAGGTCACACATCAAATTTGGTGACTGTTTATTCTTCTAAAAGTCAGTCACACATCAAATTTGGTGACTGTTTGTTCTTTTATTACTCTTTATTCGTTGAGTTTAATAATCAACAAATTTCTTCCTTAAACTCAAACCTTTCTGATCGTCTTTTCCAACATCGTCTTGAATTTTTTGAACATCTCAAATGTCGTAAATTTTTCCAATTTGAGAGGTCTCTATGCACAATATTGAGCTTTCTTTTTAAAATGTGTCATTGATTGCTTGTCAAGTATACAAACTTCACAAAACTTCTTAGTAAAATTAATGTAGGGTAGCCCAAGGACGATTTCTTTAGTTGGTAACTCTTTTAGCCCACTGTAATGTAGATGCTCATACCGTAAGTGTCATAAGCTTGTTTCGTCTTCAATGTTGACTTGCAAACACTTCTCTTGTATATTCTTCAAGTTGATTTTAAACATCTGATTTTTTGTCATCTCCAGATGAGCGAGTAATTGACCATGTTTATCCTTCAAGTGTAATGTCTGATCTTTTATAAAAGTCGAATACTCTTCCTCCAATAATTGACTCATGCTAAGAATATTAATTTTTAATTAGTAGACATACTCTACAATACTTTCTTTTTCATCTTTTTGGGAAAATATATTTTTCTTCGGCCTCTGACTTAGACCTTTGATGCATCTCCAAAATAAACATGTCATTCTCTTATCTCTTGCATATCAACAAAAAGATATTTGTGTCGTACATATGATTGCTAGCACTGGTATCAAGGTATCACACTATGTCGTTATTTGAAGTGGTGTTTTCATGAGTCATAATGACAACGTCATAATCTTTGTTCTCATCTTTCATGATTAGATTCGCGTTTTCTTCCACCTCTTGGAGTAGCAATCATTTGTTCAGTGTCCATACTTGTCGCAATTATAACATTCGACATTTGGACGATTTGTCATTTTTCTTCTTTTTTATTTCCACAACCACGACATCTTCCATCATCGAAACCATGACCTCCATAAGCACATCTTCTTCCTCGATTGTGTTACGCATACAACGTCTTATCCTCCTTGACTTTGTTTGTAAGGCTCCCTCCAAGACCTCTTGTTTGTTTTTCTTCTTCCGATGTTCATGCGCTTCAAGAGAGCTTGCGAGTTCATCGACGGACATTTCTTCCAAATTCTTTGAATCCTCAATTGCGCATACAACATTCTCAAAATCATTTGTCAATGATCGAGACTTTTCTCCACAACTCTTGCATCCGTGAGAGTTTCTCTATTTCGTTGGAGTTGATTCGCTATTGTTTGCACACGAGTAACGTAGCTAGATACATCTTTTGACTCCTTCATCTTCATGGCCTCCAACTCGCTTCGTAGAGTTTTAAGAGACACTAGTTTAACTCAATCGGCACATTTGAACACTTTTTGCAAAATATCTCATGTTTCCTTTGAAGTTGTTGCACTAGCAATCTTCTCAAAATTCGACTCATCTATCACTTGGAATAACACATAGAGAGCAACTTTATTCTTCATTTACATTTCTTTTAATTCTTTCAATTGGTTCGTTGTGGAGGAACCAATATTTTGTTGTTCATCGTACTCGTTTTCGACTACTTCCCACGAATCTTGTGCACCGAGTAAATCACATATTTTAATACTCTAACTATCGTAGGTCATCTTGGTGAGTCGTGGTAGCAGCAACAACGTTGAGCTCCTTAGTTCGAAATAACTTTGATACAATTTTGAAGAAATTTAAATTTAGAAAATCGACTTTCTAGAGAGGAGAAAGAACAAATATGGAAGATATGTATTTTGTGGACTTTGTCTTCTATACATTTCGTTCAACCACTATATATAATATAAAGTGACATAATAATTTTTTTGACCTTTTGTTATTAAAATGACCATAACTTTTTTTACATTACTCATAATGACTTGAAACTTAAACTAATGAAAACTAGACATCCAACCATAGAAATTCATAGATGACACGTTAAATTTGATGGTTGTTTGCTCTTCTAAAAGTCTCACAATCTTACAAAAAAAATTGACGAATTTTTATTACTATTTATTCATTGAATATAATACTCAACATACATTGATAAAACAAAGCAAGTGGTCATACCCTTCGTTGTCCGAGTCTGCAACTTAGTTTCAAATATTCTGTAACCATCATATACATAAACCATTTACAAAAAAAACCAGAAGAATAATAAAAGCTCTTAACTCTACCAAGCGCGAATTGCTCTCATATGGGTGGTCTCGTAGCCAGTGTAAGATTGAGTGTTGCACTCAAAGTACAAGTCAGGTCCTCTGGCGCAATACATACAAATATTTCCAGTTGTCACTATGTGAGAACGCTGATGGGGTTTCAACGTTACATCCTCCACATCAATGCCTGAGGTCGTTTGAACGGGCTTCACTCGAAGTTTAGGTAAAAGTGACTCGTACTGCTTTGGATAAATCATCCCTACTAGCTTGGAGCTCAGGGAAGGGTTATATTTTTGCAAGCGGAGGATTTGAGAGCAATCCGACCGACATTTTGGCCTTTACGTGAAGGTCATCCATGGAGTTAACGATCTCAACAATTTCTCTTCTTCTTTAGATAGCCCATGCACTAGGCAGCTACCGCGACCAGACGTAAGATATAAGAGCGTAATTTAGTATCAAAACAACGATGTTTACTAATATCACAGTCCACATGTGTCATGATTATTTTACAAAGGTTAATGTTATGTTTATCTTCTTAGTATATTATTCTTAACTTAACTTCTAATGTGTCGAGTTTTGATTAATCTAATTAATATTATAAATAATTATTTTAATTACATTATATATAAAATGTTTTTATTAGAGCAATCAAAACTCGGCACGTCAAAAAATAAGTCAATGAAGTAGGCTAAAAAGGTAAACCTAATATTACTCATTGGTAAATGGTAATGCTAGGTAGGGATGGAAACCGGATTGGGTTGACCGCTAAAACCGACCCAACCTGATGTTTTGAGTTGGGTTAGATCGATCCTAACTTGAATCACAAATCCAACTTGCAAATTTGTTAAGAATCGACTTGGTTTTCGATTTAGTTTTCAACAACCTGAACCTCCCGAACTCTAAATTATCAAAATCAAAACACAATAAGACGCCTTGATTTTTGGTATTTTATACTTTTATTTTGAATTCAATTGTAATATTTTGCAAATTTAAAGGGCACATCATACAAATTTTTTGTTTATTTTTTAGAATTTTTAATGTTGTACAAATATTTAACAAAATATAATGTATTTTGCAATAAAAAATTATGATAAAATTATACATGTTTAAATTCACGAAACTTTAAAAAATATTATCTAATAATATTGGGGATGTATGATAAAAAAATTCAAGTTATTTCGATTCCATTTGCCTAAAAAATTAAAAAAAAAAAAGATTAATTTTTCTAAAAAAATTACTTTTTAGATGTTCTCGCGTCGTCCTCTCTTCAACTTTGAGAACACGGCTCAGTCGTTAAGCAAATGTATGGTGGAGTCGTTAAGCGGGCATATGGCAAGATGAAGATTGCATTTTCTAGACCTCAAATTTGATTTGCCTACTTTTGACAAATTCAAGATTTTTTGTGCATTTTACCTTTATATTAATTCTAAGAATAAGTATTTTACATGTGAAGAGATATTTTTGATAGAATAAAATAAGAGATTAAGCTTATCATTTAGGATTTAAGTTATCATTGGTCCAAAGTAATATTAGGAAGCTAGCAAGCAACGGGCAAGGGCATGCGGGCGATCCAGCAGTTTGCTTTTCACTCTTGTAAAACAAGGCTGTCAGCGTCGACTCTCCTCTTCTGTCTTCTTTGTTTTTTTTTTTCTGTTCTGGCCCTGTATTGAGCTTTCAAATTCTCCACGACGGTGTCTCGCTCTCTCAGCCACTCTCCTCAATATCCCTTTCAGTAATCCACTTTTAATTTTGAGTCATGTTCTGCTTGAATATTGATGAGGATTGAAGAAAGTAGGAGCTTAAAAAAAGCACACCCACTATGTTGCCTCGTCTTGAATTTGACGATGTGCGAGAAAAGCTCTCTGCCCATTTCAGGCCGTGCCAGCGGTCCTTTCAGTTTTGGGTTCGCGTTGCGGACATTTATGCCGGGTACAAGGTTCGTTTTTCGTTTGGGTTATCTTTGTACGGATGCATGTCGGGGTTGGTTCGATTGTCGGGATTTTAGACCGGTTGTGTTTGGATTGTAGGCGTTTCAGCTTCGCGTGAGCTTCGAAAGGGATGTGCAGAAGCAGGAAGAGATGTGGGAGAAGCAACATGAGGTTGCGGCTGTCAAGATTTATGCCATGTGCTCCGACATGGGAGGTTTCTTTCTGAAGGTATTTGGCAATTTCCTGTTTTATATCCTCTTAAGCTCTTTCGATGTTGTTTTTCCATTCATTTTCTTCTTGATTTTCTGTTGTAATGATGAAGCAATCTCGTTGGGTAGACTTGTATTCGAAGAATGCTCAAGCTGCTGCCATACCCGTTCCCACCCAACTTAAGAAAAGATTGTTGGACTACTTTAATCAGTACAATAGTAGACTCGTCCTTAAATTTGGCTTGAATGGTGGGATATCCACATGATTTTATGTCTACCAAACAACATGGACTAAATTTAGATACATACAAACGAATGCTCATGTAGATTAGTCTCAATGGAATTGTCCTTGATGTTGATCTGATAAACACAAAGTAACTTGTTGGCTACTACAACCAAGGAGCATGATGTCAAGGAAATTTGCCTAATGGGAAATTGAATATTGGACATTAATAGTAGCAAATCTTCAAGGCCAAAGGCTTCACCAATCGAACTAGACCAAGGCATCTCTCTACCTTGATCTGGTGATGCATAGAATGCAGGAGATTGTACTTTTATAATCATATAATTTTGGATTGACCAGTTTTCTCTTTTTTCGTCTATCATATAATTATTGTTGTGCAGATGTTTTGAAAAATGTGTTGAAGATCTAATTCATCAATGCTTTCATTTCACTGAAGAATGGTACGAACTGCTGTCTGTGTTGCCCTTATTTATGAAGGTGGCTCAAGTTATTGGGAAACCAGATTTGGCTCCAGCAGCATGGGTAAGAAGGCTTGTCACATTGTGTGATCGAGCTCCGGCAACTCCTTTTGACACAATTCAACTTGTGTTAGCAAAGGAGTTGGGAAAAAGTATGGACGAAGTTTTTGAACGTATCGATGTAGATCCTATTGGTTCAGCTTCAATAGCTCAGGTATATTGAGGATATTATATCACAACATGTCATATGAGGTGGTTTTGATGCAACGATGAGCTCGGCTAATTCATGCAAATAGTTGAGTTTTTTTTTTCATATGATTAAATCTCATAATGAAGTATAATAAATCTCAGAATGAAGTATCTGGTGGGTAATCCAATTGAAATGCTCTGTAATCTCAAGAATTTCTAATGCTGAGGCTACTACTTACCTTCTGCTTGAATTTTAGTTGATTTTTTTCCTTCCGATTCTTACAAATTATATGTCTAATGTTGTTTTTTAACTGAAAATTTTCATCATGACAATTACTGGTCAGAGTTTCGTTAATAGTCATGTTTTTCTTAAAAAAACAATGTCTTTGTAAGGGTGGGTGATCATTCTGTATCATAGTGAATCATTATGGGAATGGAAATGTGGATGGCTAGTGCAGTTTTATGAGTGTGTAGCTGACATATGTTTGATGTTTAAATCAGGTTCATCGAGCAAGACTAAAAGGTTTCAAGAATGATGTAGTTGTCAAGGTTAGAAACTTCAAATATTTTTAGGCATTTTAATCTCTTTCTATCAAATTTAAAACATTTTTCCTAATTTATAGGTTCAACATCCTGGAGTTCAGGATCTAATGATGACAGACCTCCATAACTTGCAAGCATTTGCCCTATTCATGCAAAAGACTGACATTAAGTTTGATCTTTTTTCTATAACGAAGGAAATGGAAAAACAGGTGCCCGTTGATTCTGCGTTATGTATTTATTGTGATATCTGATTTTCTGGAATCCCCTTAAAAATATCTGGTTTGATTCTTGGATACTCAATTAGGTACCCATCGTACACTTTATCATCTTTTTGATTTCATAATGCTGTTAATTAGCTATCTTTGTGCTTCTTTTCTTCATCGTATGTTAAAATAATGCCTTTTATTGTCCAAATCATATCTTGTTAATTTTTTGACTTACCATTTTTATATGTTCCTTTTTAAGATCGGATATGAGTTTGACTTTTTGAGAGAGGCGAACGCTATGGAGAAAATTCGCAGTTTTCTTTACGATAACAACAAAAAAAGTCCAGTGATGGTGCCTCGTGTGATCCGGGCTTTGGTTACTCGGTAAAGAATATGCAAGCCTTTCATTCTTTTAAATTTCAAATTGGTAGTGAATATATTTGGTGAATTTCTTTTTTCCAGATTGAGGTTTATGGTTCATTATAGATGGAAAGCTTTCCCATTGCTCTGTTTATCTCGTATAAATGACTAATACTTTTTTTCTGTGTTAGTTTATCTTCAGAAAAGCTTTTTTTCTGTCAATAAATGTGCATTTTTTGTCAAAAAAATTTGGCTAGGAGGGTCTTGGTAATGGAATTCATTAATGGAATCCCAATCCTGAATCTAGGGGATGAAATTGGGAGAAGAGGCATAAAGTCAAGTGGCAACGTTGCTACAGCTGTGAAACAGTAAGCTTGCACACTCTTGCTGGCACCAAGTGAATCCTTTCTCAACGGTTTTCACTCATGTGAACAAGCGTAGTTTTGATGCTCTTAGTTTTGTGTAATTTGAAGTAGTTGACATTGGCTAGAAGTAGAAAGTGTTTAGATTATTTGCATCTCATAGTAATGGATATATATTATCAACTAATTTGTCTCCCATCAAATACTATAATTTTCTTCATTTCTTCCTCAAGAGTTCGTGTTAGGGAACTTCTGAGGATCATACTATTTCTTCCTTCTAAATTATTTTTCCTGTTGCTGGGTTTTAGGAACTTCTGAAAGTGGATTAACTGTACTGTAAGTTTTAGAAAACTATATGATTCTGCATTCAATAGCATATGATGAATTCATCAATGAAGGACAGATAAAAGCACTTTAAATTTGTGTATCTCAGGAAAATTCTAAAAAGTTTGACGCTAGCTTATGGCCAAATGATTCTGAAGAATGGTTTCTTCCATGCAGATCCACATCCAGGAAATATCCTAATCTGTAAAGGTTCAGAGGCGAGTCTTTTTTCCATATATTTTCATTTGAAGAGTCTTTCTGGCACTTCTAATCCATTCTTTGCAAGATAAAAAAAAACAGCTTAAGGCCATATATGCAAAGACAAATTTGAAGATTTCTCATCATTGGTTTTTCCTCTTTTATTCCTCGGCAGGTTGCTTTGCTCGACTATGGCCAAGTGAAAGATCTGCCTGAGAATCTGAGAATCGGTTACGCAAATCTGGTTCTTGCCATGGCTGATGGCGACTTTGCTAGAGCATCACAAAGCTTTAGGTAGTCAAAGTTTGCTTTTCTCTATCTTCTTAACACAGAGTACCAGTTGTTTCCACATTGAAACATGGTATGAGTAGAACAAATTGTTTCAATTTTCAAAATCCAAAAGCGATCTAAGGAGAATGTAGAAAACGGTTATCGTTGTATTTTCTTGAATATATGGTTTTTTAGTCGAATCCAAATTTGATTTTCTTCTCTGGGTTTTGTAGGGATCTAGGGATATCTACTATGAGCCTATGCAAAAACGAACAAGAAGAATTTTTAAGGTTGGCGCAAACGATGTTCGATACGAAATTGCCTCCCGGAGCCGTAATGCTTCAGCCTTTCTCGGACGAATCATCGATCAAGAAAATTGCAGTGCAGGTATGCAAGTGTTAGTCTTTGTTCAAACTTAAAAGTGGAGGATAAGAACCATTATAATAATCGGATTTGGCAGTCTTTTCCTGAAGAACTTTTTTCAATACTGAGGACGATTCAGATTTTGAGAGGACTGAGTGTTGGCCTGGGAATCAATCATTCATGTGCAGAGCAGTGGAGACCCATTGCAGAGGAAGCATTATGTCGTGCAGGAAGGCTACAAGGTCTGTTTTATCTTCATTTGTCTGAGAGACACTAACTCAGCCCAGATGAATTTGACAAAATGATTTTAAGATCTGTTTTTTATTTATTTACTGTATGGTCCTTGTTTTTGCACCGTCTCAGGCCCCATTCCGAAGACGAGAGTCGGTTTGTTGAGAAGATTGTCGGGTTGGATTAGAAATTGAGATGAGAAGAAGGAAGATGCTTTATTAGATTTAGGAGATGGCAAAGAAGGCATGTTCTTCTGGGTTTTATTCACGTTTGGGGAAAATACATGCACCAATATTTTATATTGGATTTATTGGAGCGAAGAAATTCCATCTAATTCTCCTTATTTCCATTTAGTTCTGTTTTGGATTATCCGGATTTAACTTGTTAATTTAACGGATTATCCGGATTCACCAATACTAAGCTTAATCGAGTGGAAATCTTTGCAGATTCTATTTCTTGACAAATCTTCTCTTATTTCACTTCCATGTTGATCAATGGTTTGTGTGCGATCGGATCGAGACCCTGTTTGATCGGATCAAAGGTAGATGGTGTACATTACAACGGAGTGAACCCCAATATTTTTATTTAGGTATGGAGCAATTTAAAGTTTATGCTCTTCTCTTATTTTAGTATCTTAAAATAGTTTGCGCAATCTGGTTAATGAGCCAACATAACATTATATGGAATACGACGCATTTTAAGTCATCTTTTGTTCTATTTATCAGTGTTTTCTCTGTCGAAATATGGAACGTCAATGTCAAAACAGAGTTGCTTCTAATAAAGCTGCTGTTCGTGTCACGCTCAAGAATGTTGTCTGAATGTTCTGATCAACTCGCTCGAATAAACAAGAATGCAGAATACAAAGCTTCAATAAAAAGTCTAGTCAAAATTGGGATCCTGTCTGAAACTCAAACATCATTCTCTTAGCCATGGTGCTTGGGTTGAATCCCATTCACATATTTCACCTTCTTTGAACCAGAGACCTGCACCAATCAGTAGATTGCCTTCTCAAAATATGTTGTGACATAAAATCATAATCATAAAATCATTGTCCTGCACTTCTATTTTCAATTGCTTGCTTAGCCATTGTAATATCTAGGTACCATTGATCGACTTTCCCACAACAAAATTATCAAATCTAACATATCCTTAACTTGGCTTCAAATTTGGAAATTATAAAACTGTATTTCTCAAAGTCGTCAAACAGAATGAAAAATCATCCCACCTATCTCACGTTTGCCATTCTCTGCACTATCACTTTCAGTGAATTACATTCCTGTCAAACCAAAATATTAGAAAACAATATACAATTAGATGACATTTTAATTTTTTTTCCTTTCTATCAAACTAAACAGCAAGTAGTGGATTGAAATGTTCTCATCAATTTTATGTGTTTGCAAAAGCTTTTTGAAAAAATATATGTATTTTTTACAGATTAAGCATTTTCTGACCTTCCAGTCTGAACAGCAAGATCGCCTCTTATCGTTCCTGGTTCAGCTTGAAGAGGATTTGTGGATCCAATAAGCTTACGAGCCGATGCCACCACACCAACACCCTCCCATGCCTATTCATGAATCACAATATCCCAATTACCCTCTTGAATTCTCGATACAACTCATTTATATAATTTCAAAGTCTAACAGTGAATCATCGATGCATTTGTTTTATAACGAAGATTTGAAAGTTTCAAACTTAGTTTTGTGAGCCAGAGAGATAACAATCATACCATGCAGATAACTGGACCTGAAGTGATGTAATCAATGAGCTTAGGAAAAAATGACTTGGCCTTAAGATCCTTATAATGCTCCTACAATACCAAAATCCAGAAGGGAACTCATCAAAATAAGATCTCATAATTATTAAGCATTTTAAGCAGCCAAGATTATGAACATCTAATCAATGACAAGAGAGAGGAAGAATTCATCACAGGCCACTGCCTTAATGTTTATCAAATAAATAATATCGCCAATAATGGATGTGAAAATGGATATACCTCTGCCAAATCTTTGGGGCATTGGAAGAGCTTCAAGCCTGTTAACTTGAATCCCTTTTTCTCGAACCGTGAAATTATTTCACCAACCTGAAGCACAACTAAGCCATAAATTTATCCAAAATTTTCAGAAGCTAAAGACAACTTAAACTGCTTTACAGTCAAAGCAAAACTACAAGATTCAATACATAGTGTTTGTGGAGACAGGCATATCACAAAAATTCTTACTATCGTTGCTTGAGTTTCCCTCCATTCAATTGAGACAAAACTCCATGAGTGGATGTTGTTATCTGGTAAAGAAGACTAATATGCAGTTTCAAATGGCCCCTTTTCAAAACTACTCGCAGTGAATAACAGAATCAATAAAACTCGCAGCGGATAGAAGAATGAACAAAAAAATAAATTCGAGGCATCATCGTTTCACCTGATTTCTCAGCAAGCAAACAAAAACAAAAGCAACAAAAAATCACTGCCTGAAAATATCAGATTAAAAAATTACAAGGCCACGTTGAACCCCATCAGGTTTCACCATAATGTAGGTTTCTTCGACTTCATCCTGCAGAAAATACGATAAATTGGTAAAGATGCGAAAAATGGCCGCAGATAAATGTATTAAAACTCAAATAAATGAGAAGAAGAGAATGATGAAAACCATGGAGGCAACCAAATGAGGAAGAAAGATGCGAGGGCTAGTAGTGAGGGTTCCAGCATCAGAGCCAATCGAGAAGAGACGAGATATTGGAGCAAATGCAGCGAGCTCCGGGTAGCGATTGGCCCGCAGAATAGGCCTCCAGGCGCAGGATAAGGTCCGAGAGCTTGGAGCGGAAGAAGTGAGGAGACGTGGAGAGGAAACTCCGGCGCTAAACGCTGCCACAGAATCCATCTCTGTTTCTCCGTCCCTAAGATGATTCAATCACTTGCCTCGTATTAGAGTTTTATTTATTATATCTACATTTTTATTTTTTAGTGTTCACTTAATTTTTGGATCTAATGATATAGAAGAATACATTTTTATGTACTCAACTAAGAAATCTGTCTTACCACATCACTCAATCTCTCCGCTCTGCTTGGTTCGACCACATTTGAAACCACATTTTGATTCTCTGAATGTTTGAATATTTTTATCAGACATTTTAAACGAATTTTTTAACAGCAAATACTTCAAATTTTTTTAGTTTAGTTTTTCATACAACATCTTCGAAATTTAATTTTTGTAACGCTAATTTATCGTCTTGTATCAGTCGTCAGCCCCACTCAACCCTAATATTGTTTGATCACTCGTCAGCTGCGTCTCTCGATATATGGGAGTTTGATTTTAAGTTTTTCAATTGAGTTTCAAGTTTTGACTTGATTTTTCAGGCGTTCATATTAACTTGAGCTAAGTACTTGATTTTGAAGAATGTAAACTAAGAGAGAATAAATTTGCATTAAAAAAATTAATGATGAGGTCGTAGTATGCAAAATTAAAAGGTTTAAATTGTTCCTTGACGAAAAAATTCATTTAAGGTGTTAGGTGAAAAACACCCTAAATGTTCAGGTGTTCAAAAATCATTGTAGGATCAATTTTTAAGGAGTCTAATTTAAGTTTACTAGTTTTTTTTTGTGATTTTATAATTTTAATTTCTTAAGTGATTTAAGCGATTAAATTAAGGAGTAAGAGAGAGAAATACAACTGATTTGTTAACGCGGCTGGCTCAGCCTTCGCGCTCCAAGGCCAAATCTTGAAGATTTCTTTACACTTCGATCTCAAGAAAACCGTGATTAATTTTTTAATGTCAATCAAATCTTATGTCTCTCTTCTTTTCGAAAGACGTCACACTTTGTTTAACTAATATTTTCAAACCGTGTCTCCTTTATTTCATAATTTTTAGTAAAATAAAACCGTTCAAAATAATCGCTCACCCACACTTTAAAAATAAATATCAAGTTAAGCTCTTCAGTGGCGCTTTCACGTCATTTTTTGGGTTGAATTCTTGACCTCTTTGAATTCTTCTTCTCCTATTTATAGATTTGGTTTTGGTCAACCTAAGTTCCAGTTTTGGTCGATCGGATCTTCGTTTCTAGCATTGGGAAGTAGTGGTTGAGGTTTCAGTGGATCCATACATATTTGGTCAACCATTTCTAGGGTTTGGTTGACCCTTCCAAAGACTATATTCTTCGAAAATTTCCTCCATAATTTTTTGGTCGACAATTCTTTTTCCAGTCGACCCTTGCTTTAATTCAATCTATATAAACCTCTGTGACTCGACATTGTTATCTCTAAAATATTCAGTTTTACTAATCTAAGGTCAACTACTTAACAAACATGTTAGAAATATTAGATACTTTTTTTAAAAAAAATAATTTTAATTAAATCATAAACGAATAAATTCATCGTTAAAAATAATAAAGTCTCATTGGCTACCCAAAGATAACCCTGAACTTAACTGTAAAACTGCCAACCTAATTCAAGTCTCATTGTGTACTCCTGCTTAACCAAAATAAAACACTTTAGATTAAGTCTCAAAATCAAGTGGCAGAAGCTCGAATTTAAAAGAAACAATATGATTCTAGTGGCTCCCAAATTGTCCTCTAGAATTTAGTTTCACGTTAAATAGCTCCAAGTAGATAGCGTAGACTTAAGAGTCGGTATGCAATGGGAACATCTATTCTGGACAAGTAATGGACAGAGAATATGGTGGATGGTACGAAGTGGACTACATCCTAAACCATCGTTTTCTTGCGTCGACATTGGTCCGGACTCGGACAAACGTGGAGGTCAAGGCTCTCTTATGTCTTCTTTGTATTTAGTGTTGAGGAAAATCGCTTTTGTTTCTTTCTGCCTAGTTATAATTATGTAAACACAATTGTCTTATTTTTACTAAAAATAAAATTTAAAATGGATAGTTGCTTTCACTCTCTTAAAATAACTAGCATAATTCCGGAGCCTAAAATAAAAAGAATAAATTTAGTATTATTAAAATTAAAATTAAAACAATATTAATATTATATTTATCCTCTTATTCTAATTTTTGAAAGTCTCAATCTTCTTATTTATTGTTGCTCCAATTTAATATTAGTTATTATAGAATTCATGACACTGGAAAACAGTCATATTATTATTATTATTTATTGAAAACTGCCAAATGACTAATCACTCCCAAGTTCTACGTCCATAGCAGCGACCGCTGCTTATATATACGTTATTCAAATTCCCCAATTTTCGATCTCTCCGCCAAACCTCTCTCCCTCTCTCTTCCTTCCTCCCGCCATTGACGCGATGCAGAACTAGCTTCCGATTTCTATGTGTCAGCAACTCAAATGGCGACTTCTGCTTTCAAGTCTACTACGAAGCGAATGTCGATAGGAGGAGCTGCTGCTCCGCCTGAGGATTCCTCCTCTACTACTCGCAACTCGGCTCATCGACGGTCCCGAAGTTTGAGCCGCTTTTCCCTCCGGCTCCCCTCTTCAAATGTGGCGGAGGACTTCGACGAGGTTCCTGCTCCACCAAGAAGGTTTGTGAATACAATTAGGGGTTCGGGTTTCCCAGAAATCAGTCTTGATGACCTGGCGATTGAGTTCTTTAGCTCCGGCGATAGAGGTCGTTCAACTTCAAAGAAATCCGAAAAAAATTCAGAAAGTGGCGGCTCTGTGTCACAGAGGCGAGGAAGATCAGTGTCGAGACAGAGCTCCAGAATAAGCTCTAGAGTCAATGAAGGTGGAGGTGATACGCATAGCAGCACTTGTAGCTCAAATTCGCAAAAAGGTGTTTCAGATAGCAACCCTCGAAGGCGACGGTCGGTTTCAGTTGTTCGATACCAGATAAGCGACTCTGAGGTGAAAGTTCATAGTTTACTTCACTATTGCTGTTCAAATCTTAATTAACCTTAGGAACGTATAAATAGCTGGCATCATGAGGGATTCACGGTTCATTGTTGAAAGAATTGGGCTAAATCGGATGAAAAAGAGAATTTGTATATTCTAATGACGGTATCCCTCACACGTACTCATTTAGATTCTTTGAAAATAGAGATAAGGAACTTTTTTAATAGTGGATATAAAATTCTATAACTTCCTTTTCATCATTTTTTCTCAAGTTCTTTCAAGGTTTGTTCGAAAAGATGTGTTGTTGTGAAGATAATCAAAAGACAATTCAACTCCCATTTCTGTGGTCTCTTTTCTATTGGACTGCGGGCTTGCTTATTTAAACATAGTTGATTGGTCAGCAATCTAGATTGAAGTAGTGTAACAAATTGGTAATAAATTGGAGTTCTAATGTAGCCTTTTGGGAGGAATTTTGAGGCTATTATTTACTTGCTCTCAATTTATTTTTAATGTCTACATATAAAAATTTGCTATTTTTTATTCGTAATTATTTCTTTTCTACAACTGAGATTTTTTTAGTATTTCTTGATTTACACCAGAAACATGTTTCGTTACCTCTTTTTTTTTTTTAATACAGAGTGATTTGGAAAGGTCTCAAAATTATGGCTCACGTTCTAATCAAAGAAGTTTTGGGGTTCGTAACAATCAAATGCCAGTCTCTGAGAAGCCACATGCTTCAAATAATAAGCCACTTCTGAGAAGGTCTCTTTCACAGAAGGATTTACTCTCGCAAGAGGGCTACTCCGTAAGTCTTATATTCTTTGTTACAACTCGTACATAGGCCACAAACATCTTGCTGCTATAAGTTGCTGAATACTGAATATTCAGGGTCACAAATTGTAAAGTCTAGATTCTCATGGTTCTTATTCACTACTTTTCTTGTGTTAATTCTCAATTCATATGGAACCTTCAGAGCCATTCTTCAGTTCTTACGGATGATGAAGGGAGGGATGCTAGTTTCATCAACAATAAGCTTGAGAAAACTCTACAAGCCATTTATTTGAAGACTAAGGTTTTCATTTCACAAAAATAACTATTTTGCTTATGTATGTTAGCTTCTGTTACCTTTAACAGCTACTGTTATTATCATTTCTACCCCTTAGGCAGAGCACGGGGCTGGGGATAAAATGAGCAGTGAGATTCCTGAAGCACTGCGAAAAGAACTTAGCCATGCTGTGGAAGGGATACAGATGGAACTTGTGCAAGTCAGTTACTTTCGATTTTACATTCTACTATATATTAATAATGTCCACCATCAAACATGTGTTGAAGTTAACAAATTTATCATGTTTTCTGAAGGCGATGGGGAAGAAAAAATCGTCAAGTTCAGCTAATAACAACAGCCTGCAGAGTAAAAATTTCGTTCTCAAATCTGTAGGTTCAGTAATAGAAAACTACTCTTCAAAATTGGAACAGGTGCATTTAATTATTAATTTTAGTATTCTTCAATGGCTGTCCTTGTTCATATCAACTAATATATCATTTTTTTACCCAAGATGAGTATATGACAAATGGTTTATTGAAGTTATTTTTTTTTACAAAATTTGATCATATAAATGATGTTGATTGAACGTGTTGTAAGGTATTCAATCATTCACAAATATTTTTTTACTTGTTCATTTTTCAAGTATCTCCCCACTATTCTAATCTATTTCACCAGTTCAAAATAGAATTGGATGCGCACAGAGTTGATATCAAGTGTTATGAGCTGCCATGAGTTCGTCTACCTTTAGTGGAGGCACTAAAAACATTTATATAGTTACATATTTATAATATTCTAATCTATAGTTGGGAAATATGTCAAAGAAAAATAATTTCCTTGCAAAAATCAACCTTCTTAGCAATTTGATTGAATTTTTTTTTTTTGATATTTGAGTAGAATGAACATCCTTCCCCGTATATTCTTCCTTTACCACAAGGACATCAAAAATATTATTTGAAGGTGGAATTAAACAGCGCTTCTTGTATGATCAACCCGGCTTAACCTCAAATTCCCGTTACAGAGAGTTTTTTTCTTCTCATAAGTGTTAGATCTTAAAAATATTTTGATATGTTTTCGAATAAATGACAGTCGGAGAAACGTAAACAAGATTTATTGGCTGAAATAATCTTGGAGGAGCAACGTGGCCGTGAACTTTCAGAAATTGTGAAAGGCTTACTTCATGATCCTAAGGACGTTGCTGTAGAAAAGCATTCAAGAGTTCGAAAGGTACCACTCCGTATTTCAGATGTTATGCATAATCAATTTAGTGAATGATGTTTTTCAGCTCCAGAAAAGTCTTAATTTTTTGCAGAAGAGCACTGATAGAAGTAGGATGTCAAAACGATTGACCGAGGAGGCAGAGAAGTATATCGAGGACTTCATTTCTAACGTCGAAGATACTGATTTTTCATCTATTGACGGAGAAAGGAGCGATACAACGTCACCCTTGGGAGGAATTACAAAGATTGATGCCTATCAAAGTCCATTCACCTCCAATTCTCTTTCCGTTGATACAGATGGTGTCCTATTTCCTTGGTTAAAATGGGAAACAAATAATGATTCATCTCCTCTGTCCTGCAAGAATAAGACAGAACTATTCACCACCCCCAAAACTAGTACAGGCGGCCTTAGGCAGGTATTATTCAATAGTTGAATTTTCGAGTTCAAAAGCTGTTAGTTTTACTAGGATGTGAACTGTTTATATTGAGAATTTCCTACAGCTTATCTTGTCATTCTCAATCTTATCAATGCATTGCATGAATCTCAGAAATCAAACGATACTCATGATCAAACGAATCATCCTGGTAGCAGCCATGGAAGCTGGAGCCCTGGAATGGTTGTGAGCAAAAATGAAAAAGAGAACAGCCGTGAGTTTCAGAAGCAATCTTCTGTCGAGTCGTCGAGGGGATCTCGTTTCGACATGGATGAGTTTAAGAGGCTTCAAAGCGATGAAGAACTTCTCATGGAAAGGTGGAACCAAGGACGCAGAATAAACTCAGGTGGCCTTCTTCTTTGCCATCAAATGTTATTTTAGTTTCCTGCAATTCTGTATTCTGTCGGGCTTCGTGGTTTTTGTCAACACACTCCATAGAGTTTCTGTTAAGATTTGAACTTGGAGCTACATATCCAAGCCCAATTATACTATTAGAAGAATGAATTACTCAGTTGTATGATTAATCTTGAACCTTATAATATAAACTTAAAATAAATAATAATTAAGTAACCATCAACAATTATGAGAATGCCAGTCGTGATTGGTAGGACGTCAAACTGGATTAGAATTAGAAGTTGAATTAAAATTGTTTGTTTTAATTTGATTCAACTCAAATTATAATTAAATTTGATATAAATTTGAAATTAATTTTAAATTTGCTGAATCACTCAAAACTTAATTAAAGTATAATTAAAAAGTTTTATTCAAAAGATTTAAAATAATGAGTTAAAATTTCATTTGGAGATAAAACTTAACCGGACTCTGTCCGAGTACGGTTTAAGAGTTGATAGTGCAAAATTTATATTTGGATGAAATGTTAATTAATACTTGCAGCAGAAACAAATTTGTGGGAGGGAAAGAGAGATCTTTGTAAACATTATCTCCACACACATCATATATGTACATTTTACGACACGTACGAGGAAAACCCCCAGCGTACAAGCATGCTACTCTCTCTACAGCCAAACTCTCTTTCCTAGCTGCTTTTTATCGGACGGTCCATATCTTTCCATCTATTCATTCCTCACCGTCCCAAGCAGAGGGCAGCTTTGACGTCCAATCGCCATGCATAACCACTGCCGTCCATTCTCCACACATCACACGGCAGAGTCAGCGAGTTCTTATCCTTCCCGCACTTGTACTGCACTCTGACTCTGCAAGTGAACGCCGGCGACGGTGACGTGTCATCTTCCATCGGTACTCTCTCTTTCATCACCAACCAAACCTTACTTTCACACTCTGCCTGGCCCACCATTTCCCTGTAGGCCCAGTTTGTCCACGTCACCTTCCCTCTACCGTCCGATATAAAACCAGGACACGTGTCAAAATCCAGATTTCTTTTTCTTTCCTCGTCAGTGAGCCCTAGCTCATCCCCATCAATCCATGTGTCGGTCAGGCACTCCATTGTGACCCAAGATTGAGGCATCATCTCCATCGTTGGATCTGCGGACCCAACACCACACGACCCCTTCACGAGACCCGCTTGGTTGTTGAAAACTAAACTCGCCGGTGACTGCACGATGTCATAGTTCACCGGAGATCCTCTCGATGGAGAGCCCTTCCGTTCAGGAGTCTCCGGAAGCAAAGGAAGAGTCACCACCTGCTCTGCAACTTTCTCCGGCGAAGCTCTCCTCCTGCTTTTGCACCTTCTCTTGTAGCAACTGAGGCTCTCTTTAACATACTTTCGTTTCGCTTTTGTCGTTTTGCTGACCTTATCGGAGATATTCCCGGTCGAAACACCAGCAAGAGAAGTAGGAGAGATGGGCTTAGGAGCTATCGGGCGGAACTGAAGCATGATTTTATCAAGCTTGGACAAGTCATAATTATAGCCCCGTCCAACGCACCTGGCTATGCAACAACCTCCTTTCCCGTCCATCATCTCTCTCGTCTCGCACCGGCGTCGATGTTTCTGATCGGCTGCGACGTTAACACCTTGGGCCGGGGACGGGGCTGATTTATAGGAAGTGGGTGAGAGACACGTAGTGGAGCTCAACACGTGTGAGTCTAGTGCCCCTACAGCACAGTAGATGGGATTGGTTGGAGAACGTGGCAATAGATGAGCTGGGGCCCACCTAAGCTGGTAGCACTGTGGGCCCCTTTGTCGTCTAATCGGAGAAAGCCAAGTGTACAGCGTAGACTACAAAGAATCCACGTAGCGTCTGGTCTTCGTCCATGCACGCTGCATTTGTCTTTTTCTTAGTTAAAATTAAATAACTTTGTTTTTTGTTTCTCATATTTTATTTATTTAAAAAAAGTAAAATTGAAATTACGAAAGTAGAAAAAAACAATGAAAAAGGGTTGATGCGTAATTTGTGATGTCAAGAAAGGACACGTGGACCGATAAATTAATAGATGAAAAATTTGCTCAAATGGACGGTTAGATGGGGTCTAGAATGCATCGAATTTAATCTGAACAACATCCTCTCCATTCAGATGTCAGCTGTCCGGCATGGAAAGAGACCAAAACAATAAAAAAAACTCCTTATTTAAATTACAACTACTCTCTTAATTGTATTTTAATTATATTAATTGTTAGTTAACACGAAAAAGACAAAATAAGACGGCATACATTAAATTATACTTTTATATAACATATAAAAGTGTGTATATATATTTCATCATTTTAAAATAATTTCAAAATAAAGAGAGAGGCAAAAATATTTGAAGAATTTTATTGGTCAGAAATGGTACAGAGTCAAAGTAAATGACACGCTGTTCAAATGCTATAAGCGGTCAACTAACATCTGTTACTTACCCAGGAATTATTTTGTTGTTTAAGAGGAGCTGCGAGTGAATTACGGGTTTAAAGAGAGTTAAATTGAAGCAACATTATTTAAATACGTGAATTCCATTTCTGCCAATGCAAACCCTTACATTATCTTATTTTTTAATGCCCTGGTTCGACTTTATTAGAGCACGTAACGTGACAAAATTAGAAGCCCTAATTGAACGGCTATCGCAGGGATTGGGTCTTGTTTTCAATGGGGACGTGGAAACTTGGCCTTGGCTTGGAGTTTTGCCAGATCTGAAAGCGTCTCCATAATTTAGGAGTGGTTGAAGAATACTGAAAAAACAAAACTCTATTGCATAGTTTTGTGCCTATTTCTTTTGGAACTGGTTCACAAAACTGATACGTGTTCAGATTTATTCAAAATCTAAAGATGTTAACCACAGTCCAGTTATGAACACTAAATGCTTTTTATCATGGAAAGATGGAGCCAAAACGGCTGCTCCTAAGATGTGATCAGTTTCTTAATGTCAATAAATAAACATGAAAGGTGCATTATGTAAAAAATAAAGAAATTAGAACTCGAGTGTAGCTTTTTCAAGGGCTCTCCTCAATAATTGATACTGATTGTTTTATAAACTACTCTAATTTGATGGCACGTGTCCATGTGACAACATTAGATCTTGGTCCCTTGGCATCTGTCTATTTAAATTAGATTCTTGTCGCCATCACAGTTTTTTTCTGTTCAATTTCGAAATCCATCCTAGTGCCATTTCAAACTAATTTTGAAAATTTCAAAATTACAAGACTTCTTTTTATCTATCTATTTGAGTGCATTTCAAACTAATTTGGAAAATTAAATTTGTGTAGAATCAAACGAAAAGAAATAATTTATATCGAGAAATGATACGATTATCATTGTAGCCGTTGACATATAACATTTGTTGATAGCAGAATTTGAATGCATGTTGTTCAATAATTATAACAAGTTAAATGTCACATTTGAGAAGCTTAGCCTCTAATAAATATATTGAATAACCTCAGATTCTAACTGTTTTCATCTTGACATGAATTCTACTATGAGAGGTCTAAAACGAGCTACTCGGCCCAACTCAAAGTGAATCCACAATACTAAATTCTGAAAAATTCTATTTCAAAGAAATTATGGTATATTGAATAACCTGTTTTTCCAAGAAAGTCTATCAGAGCCGGGCCAACTCAATATCTTATACAGATCGAGTTTAAGTCTCACATAAACTTAAGAGACATACACGAGAAAAAATCACATCTTCTCTTCCAAGACATCATTAAACTGTCAGAATTGATACAACGAATTGCGGCCGAATTGTTAACTTATTGAGTATTTAATAAGTTTTTATGATAAATTTAATTTTTAATATTTTTTATTAGAAATATCTTATAATAATATGTGTGTTTAAGTGATTACAGTTTCGATCACAGTAGACTTCTTTTTAAGTTATTTTTGAAAAATACATGAACAAAAAATAGACTTTAGGTCAACAAAAATCTAGTTTAAGTCGATTGAACTGTTTTGGAGCTCACCCAAAAAGGTTCGATCAACCAAAAACTAGTATGGCCGATTGAAACATACTTCACACAAGAATCTTTTTCTTTGAACACGTTCAATGCATAACTTATAGTTTTACTATTTCTTCTTGGAGCTTTAACTCTCCACTTTATTCTCCAATTTATGATACCTCTATTGTAATATTTGTAACTTGTGACTAAATATCTATAATAAACTGACTCATGTGCTCTGATGTACTATCGGACCTAGAGTTAAACTTCACCCGAGGATTGGAGTTCTTCTGAGCCTTTTCAACCATTTTCTTAGAAGTTGAATTCTCAAGCTTTGCAGTTTTATTATCTATCATTGTATAATCCTATAATATGTATAAATTTACAGACCTTATATGTCTATTTAAGATAACGAGAGCACTCTTACTGATCTTCGTGACTCTACTACAACATTATACTTGTACCCTTTGATATCAAAGTACTCAACGATATTAGATCTTTCTTCAATTTGTGAACATGTCTCATATTACCTAGTATCCTCACAATGTCATCAAACATCCAGATTCTAACAGCTGCTTCACCGTATATCATCGGCTTCTTCCCCTTCTCAGCAGCTCTTTTAACATTTTGTAAGTCTCGACACTCAAATTTATGTTCCTATTTTTCTTAAAGAAAAACATGTTCTATCTTGGTTCGTTGACTTCGATCTGCCCCTTGAATCATGAACATCATCAACGTCTTTGTTGTTTGAATATCTTGTTCTACTATGAACAACAAGTTACTCTCTTTGAGACACGAATCCTACTACTAACTCCTTTTTCTTCTCATTTGGCAAAAATGTGTCATAAATCTCTTTTAAAGATAGACTTTCTTACTCTATAGAACCGTATCTCTGAAAAATATCATATAAAGTAGGCAACGAGCACAATATCATTAACATTAGATCATTCTCATCGTAGTTTTCATATCTGAAACTAATTCCTCAAAAGCATTCAAGTAGTCTTTAATCGAGCTATCTTTCATCAACTAATGTGAATATAACCACTGTTTTAATTGAAACTACTCCATTTTATGGTGTTTTCATGCACAATTACTCCATTTTTTTTTCATATGCAGTAGTTTTTTCGTTCAAAACTGTAAGATCAAGATTAACCTAAGTTGGGTTGGGGGGGGGGGNCAATTGTAGGATCGAGATTAACCTAAGTTAGGGGGGGGGGTGTGAATTAGGTTAACTAAACTTTTTAATTACTAAGTCAAATTCGTGCGAATTATTTAGTTATTTCCAAACTCTAATGCAGAATTCTTAAACAAATAACTAAGAGTTTAGAGTAAAGAGAATGACACCGGTTTGGTAACGCGGTTCCTAACATTGCCTACATTCGCGCTTGAAGGTACCTCCTTGAAGATCTTTCCCGCTCAAACATTAAGCTTCACTACGATTGACTTACGGGTGTCAATCAAACCTTTGACTCTTTTCTTGAAGGAGCGTCACCCCTTTTACAATGATCGTTCAAAGAGAACATGTACAATTTGTACGGTTATAAAAACCGACTCACTCAATCTCAAGAATGATATACAAGTGTAGTAGTAGGATTTGAGAGAGTAAAAAGATCTGGGAAGAATTTGGCAGCACTTCGGCGTAGTTTTCTCTCGTCAAAATCTCGTTATCAAAATGAGCTTGCTTCATCTATTTATAGTTTGCTTTTGAACTGCCGAAATGGGTCGACACATGCACTAGCCGGTAGACACATAAAAAATATAGCAGTTGGAAGCTTATGGTCAGTTGGGTCGACGTAACTTTTTGTGCGGTCGACATAACTCTGAAGGATCCGTCTCTGAAAAATCTGGGGTCGACACATGTAGGTTGGGTTCTACATAAATCTGAAGGATCCGTCTTAGAAAAATCTAGGGTCGACACATGTAGGTTGGGGTCGACACATTTTGAACGTTGGAGTCGACATGTAAAGTGCAGGCTCAACTTTGAGGGGTCGACACATGAAATATTGTAAGGTCGACACAATTTCTTTTCTAGGGTCGACACAGACAGTTTGGATGAGTCGACACGATTTGCACGCTGCACTGCCTTTTTTGGGTAGACACACTTTGTATAGATGAGTCGACACAATTTGAACGTAAAGGTCGACATAATTGATTTAGTTGGGTCGACACATTTTGTACGTTTGGCTGATTTTCTGGTCGACACAAGGAATGAAAGACTCGGCCTCTGTTTTGAACATGGGTCGACACAATACACTGTGGGTCGACACAAAATATGTATGGTTAAGCTTCTGAATTTTATAAGGGTCGACATAAGGTATTATGGGTCGACACAAAATACTGCACATACTTGAAATTTCTACAACACTTAAACAAATAGTTAGACTTTAATTGTACCCTTCAAAGAGGGTGTTTCTCATGAATGGTTAAGTCTAATTTAAACATTGTAAAGTAGTTTATTTTATCTTTCATATTTATCTTACATAGTTATTATAAAAAAAATTGATTGCTTTAAAAATACTTTTAAAGCCAACAAAAACATCCTGCAAAATATGATTTGACAAATGCAAACGAATCGCAGACAATGTTTTTTGATATTTTTGAATTTTCTCCTCTTTACTTAACATTAACACATTATCCCTCCAAAGTAGGGCATCGTCCAAATCCAAGCACACAAGTAAATCTCACATATCCATATTCTACAACTTAAACCTCATGTTTCGATCCAAAAATGAAATATCAAACAAAATACTAGCAGCTTCCACGAGAATATTTAGTTACCAAATATTGAATTCAAAACTTGAAACAAAAAACGATATCCTAAACTGAGAAATCAGTTCCATGAAAATCAAAATAAATCTACCTAATAAAACTTATTTTCCTTTTTTTTCAATTTATTTCTTTTTTTTTTTCAAATAAAAAATGCAACTTTTAAGTATCCAAAAATTGCAAACATATTCGATAGCTCTGATTGATCAACCTCTTAATATTTGAAAACCTTCACCAATGCTTGGCTACCAACGGTTAAGAATCGAATAATAAAAATTGATTAAAAAAAATATATACGGAATAACATTGACATTCAGATTTACATGAAAAACCTAAAGTGAGAAAAAGCCACAATTAGAAGATAAATTCACTATAGGAACTCAAGGTACTATCTATTTTGTTTCTCAATCGTTAATCTATAAAGAAATCCTATAAGTCATAATATTGAATAAACAAGCGTCACCAGGTCCACCTTTGCACCTACACACATATAAATGTCTTTTCCTACATCATGTACGAAGTTACTAGTCTTCTTTTTGGGGCTATCGAACTATTAAGAGAGTTCATCCTATTGCCGATTTCTCTGCGTGCATGCAACAAATAACATGATAACTTGGTGATGCTTAGACTATAAAGCTGCTAAAACTATGAAGAGACCTCGGCATCTCCACAAATAACTATCTCGTAAGTTGCATAAAAACATAATAAAACTATATGTACAAATACGTATAACATCGACGTGCTAGCAATCAATGCGTATGACCATTGACACGTGGCAACAAACAAAATAATAGCTTTTAAAAAAAATGTTGTGGAATGCAGAAAGCATAAAATCCCCATCTCAACAATGAGTGCTCATCTTTCTTGTAGGAACGACAACCTTTGCTATTTGCTCAAAATCAACAAAATTGTATGAACGTAAAAATCTGTCCCCGTTAAAGTTGTGCAGTCGACCATTCAAAGTCACCCATCAACATTTTGAAGTCACATGAAATATCTCACCAATCCAAATTATTAGCACTCAAAGGTTGTTTCTCATTACTGTTTAAGCTCTTCCCTTACCTCTCCAACAACGACAACTTTTACCAATGACTAATCTCCCATTCCTTCCGCTCTCTTCCCTTACCTCTCAAGAAAAGGGTTTCTTTCAAGGGTGAGCACGGGTAGGTTGTGCCCGGTTTTAAATCAGCCTGGGTACCTGAGTTTCAAAAGCTTTAACATTGACAATAATTAATGGCAATGAAGTTAGGCTAAATTGTTAAAGACCATCAACCCATTTAGATAATTAGATTTAATATCTAGCCTAATTTCTTTATCAACCCAACTTTTAGTCGAAGCCCAAATCAAGAAACCCTTCTTCATTTCGAAAGGTCTCAAACTATGCAACCAAACGTACTGCTTTAGTTTTCTTTGCAATTTGATACATAGAAACGATAAATTTGCTCTCTAATTTTTATATTATATAATTTGTTAGAATTAGTTTTTGTAAATATTCTATATTTATGTTCATTAGTATACCAGGATTAATTATCAAGTTTAAATCTATAGTTAGCCACACAATAATAAAAAAAAATTGTGATGAAAATACTATTAAAACAACCTCGTAGTATCACTTGTAATGTTATTATAAATTGTCCGATATGAATCAAATATGAGAGATTTTATTGTTGAGATTAGAATAAAATGTGATGTAATTAATACGAATATCTCTATTTATACACCTACTAATTGTATGGAAGGAGACTTACACGAGAAATGAGATTGTATTTGAAGGTAAAATGAAAAAGTGTTTCATCATCTGATCATAGGCTATCCAACACTTCAATTTCAAATATACGATAGGCGAATCAAGAAAACTTTATTTGATCTTTTACAGAAACAATTTACGTGTTGACAATGGCAGATGTTAGCGTCCACACAGAAAACAACGAAACAGTAGACGGTGTTATCATTCACGCGCAGCGAAAACAAAATACAACGAACACACTTATTGATTTGACATCAAAAACCAGAAAACCAGAGACGAAAGAGATGATTCAGAGCTTGGAGGAGGGTTTGACATGGTGGACGACGATGTTATTGTAAGCATCAATTGTGAGAAAGTCATCTAGGGTTGGAGCAGTGCATTGTCTGGTAAACAATCTGCAAGCTTGTTCATACTTTCCGTTTCTGAATCTTTCCTTGCCAACTTCTTTCTTGATCCTCTCCATCTCTTCTTCCACCACTCTCCCAAACAAATCTCTCGTCACCCTAACTCCGACTCCATCTCCGTCGAGCTCCACCTCGTACTTCAGCCATTGCCAGTTCTGAACCCTGCTAATCTCGGCGGTCGCCGCGTCCTCCATGAGGTTGTAAAGCGGGACTGAGCCAGTGCCGGTCAGCCAAGCTGCTAAGTACTGGATTACGACACGGGTGTTGAGCCGTAGCCCGTCCATGGTCCGGACCCCGGCGGGGTGCTGCAAAAGGTCGTCTTCGGTTATGGCGGAAGCGTCCTCTCGCATGGCGGATTTGATTTGGTTGGGAGAATTGTTGGGCATGTTTTTGGTGAAGACTTCTAAGCAGGTTTGGATCAACCCTGGATGGGCTGCCCAGGTTCCGTCATGGCCGGCCTTCACCTCTCTCAGTTTGTCCTTCCTCACCAGCTGCAACGCTGCTTCATTTGCCTCCGGGTCATCCCTGATCGGAATTTGCGCCGCCTACGATTTCAGATGTGAAAGCATTAACAAAGTGGCCGGAGTTCATCAACAAAGCCGGAGTTCGGGGAACGTACCATTCCGCCCATGGCGTGGACTCCCCGGCGGTGGCAGGTCCAGATGAGAAGATGAGAGTAGCTTTTCATGAAATGCTGGGCCATTCCGACTCGGACGCGGTCGGGCAAAATCCGGTCCGGCTGAGCTTGGAAGGTCTTGACGTAGCTGAAAATATAATCCCATCTTCCGCAGTTCAACCCCGCCGAGTGATCTCTCAGTTCGTACAGAATCTCCTCCATCTGAAACACTGCCGGAAGCGTCTCGATAAGCACTGTAGCTCTTATGCTTCCCCTCTCTATCCCCGCCATTTTCTCCGCCTTTTCAAACACGCAGCTCCATATCTTAGCCTCCCTGCAAATGGCATTAGACGGAACTATGGTGGGTTCTTTGTAACTGCGATTTCAACTAGTTAAAAACCAGAAAGGGATTACCTCGAGTGCTCTATCTTGGGAAGATAGAAGAAGGGTCCATAGCCTTCACCTTGAGAACGGCGAAATCTGGAGAAGTTGTGGAAGAAATAAAGGCCGAAATCCACGAGACAGCCGACGGCCGGCTCTCCGTCGATGAAAATGTGAGCTTCAGGCAAGTGCCAGCCTCTAGGGCGGACGAAAAGCTTGGCCGTCTCATCATTCAGCCTGTAAACTCGATTCCTCGCCTTGTCGGTGAAGCTAATGCTTCCATCCACTGCATCCTTCAAGTTTACTTGGCCCCTTATAAGATTCTCCCAGCTTGGCGACAAAGCATCTTCAAAATCCGCCTGTAAAGTTTCATCAAAACTAGTCAAAATATTGAGAAATCGTGACTTAATGATCATGAGTTTCTGTTAAATACTAGGCGAAAAAAGAGATAAATCACCATAAAAACTTTAGCTCCAGAATTAAGAGCATTAATGATCATCTTCCTCTCAACAGGCCCGGTAATCTCCACCGTCCGGTCAGCCACAGCCGGCGGGACAGGAGCACAAGTCCACCCTCCTTCTCTGATGTACCGAGTAGCGGGATCAAACCCTGGTAAAACTCCATCATTATACCTTCTCTTATCCTCTCTCCTGCATTCCATCGCATATTTTATGTGATTCCTGAACTCTCTCTGCAAACCAGCAACAAAACTCAACGCGTCCCTGCTTAAAATGTTCGCAAATTCTTCATCATATCGTCCTCTAATGTCCACGCCCTCTGGCGCATCATAGTAGCCTCTGCCACTCCCCTTTTTCGCCATCGTAGCAGACGAAGCATAAGCTCCAACACCCACCATTTTCTCTATTTTGTTGCACTTTGATTGATTTCTCGATCACAGAATATATAGAGGAGCTTTCTGTTCTTTGATCGGCTAAAAATCCTTGATGGGAAAATGGTTTTTAAAGACGGTGGTTATGTTTGAAGATCATTATCCAAGTGGGGCAGTGCATGGAACTGGATGGCAAAGAAGATCAGCCCCTGTGTTGAAGTTTGTGCCTGCATTGGGAAATGAGCAGTCTTCAAACGGTTGCTGACTTAAATTCATTTTATCTTCATTTATTTTGGACATACTCTGCCATATATTAATTCTATAAAGCTCATTTGTAGTGATAAAACTGTATTATTCCTATACAAAGACGTGTCCCTTTTAGGGGTGCACAGAATTAGATCGAGCTTCTCCAGCCAACCCGCTAGTCAAGTCGAGTTTTTGGAATCGAATCTATCGAGCCTATTCGATCAGAGCCCGAGTCGAGTCAGTCATGCTTGTCGAGCCAAGCCAAACGAACATAACATACGTAAATATATTTACTATTTTAAAAAAATTATATATTATTAAAATTAAACTATACGAATTCTAAAATTATAAGTGTAAAAAATTACATTTAAAAAAATAGAAGTATAAAAAATTATATGAAGTTACAGTTTAAAAACTTAATAATTCTTTAATTCTAAAATTTTGAATTCTTTCGCTAAATCATCATCTTGTTGTTGATTTTTAGTAACTGCATAGCTCTAGCTCTTCAAACATATGAAGGTCTTCACGAGATCCGGTACGAGACTTCTCCTATGATAGTGGTACACTCGTTCAAGTTCACTAAAAGCAGACTCGAAGTTACATTAGAAACATAAGTGTTAGTAAATCGCGTGTCATTTTAGGATACGATCTCTCGTTTGCTCGTGTGCATGATATTTTTTATAATGCCTATCAATAGTGCTAGTAGTAGATTCGTAGACATAAAACTTTACACGATATTTGGATTGCGTCATATTATCTAATTTTCTCCCAAGAAACTAAATTAGACTACAATATTTTGGTCTAGTTTTAATTCATGTCATCTTGTGCTCTACTATTGATACTAAAATTTTAATTATATTTATTTGATTTGATTTTTTTCAAAGATTGACTTAGACCAAACCATTTCACTCCTAGTTAATTTTTATAATTAATGATGTCGTGGATAATATCAGCAACTTATATTTTAAATTTTTCTCATATTATAGTTAGTAACTATTATAAATTTGTATCATATTAATTATTTTTTTATTTAATATTTCATATTCTTATTAGTTTTTTATTGATATTGAATTTGTTTTATTTTATTAGAAAAAATTAAGATTGGACCCGACTATACCATAATTTATGATCTGGTTTTGGTCTGATCCTAGTCATATCCGGTCTTGGTCCAATCTATTCTTATTTTCTATAAATATCGAATCAGACTAAACATATCCATCCCTAATTTGTTTATCATTATGTAAATATTTTTTATCAACACTTTAAATTTTACGATAATTTCACAAATACATAGTCATTATATTTTTTTTATTTTAATTAACAATTTTCATCATGTTAATTAATTTTAACGACTTTGTAAAGAAATAAAAGACCATGTAATACTATTTTAATATTTTTATTTAACTAAGTTAACAAAGAAAATATAATTTCATAAAATTATAATCTTTTTAATTTTTTATCATTATAAATTGATTAAATATGTCAACTATTGGTGGAAATCAGCCAAGTTCAAACTGAAAAACTGAATCGAGTTGAGAAATTAGTACTGTTTGGTTTCAATTTCATTATATTTAAAGTAAAAATTTGCATCAAACAGAATAAAACTAATATTTGATTTTAGATAAAAATAACTTGTAAAATCAAGTGAACCAAAGTTAATATTAAAAAATAAAAATTAAAGTTAAATTTCTAAAAGTCTAAGATTGTTAACTGATATAAAATTAAAAGTCAACCTAAAAATTTAAAAAAAAAGTTAAAATTGAATAATTAAATGTCTAAAACTTCAGAAAGTTAAAGTAAACTAAAAGTGTAAGAAATGAAAGTTAAATTGTGATTTTATATATTAAAATAGTGAAGCAATAAGAAAGTGTCACGTGTCACTATTATATTAGGGACTAATTGGGATTGAGGTGTAATTTGTGAGTGATTAAAGGGTAATCAAGATTTACAAATCATGATTAATTAATTTAATACTAAGAATTAGCTTAGTATTAATCTAGATTAATTAATTAAATTATGTATGATTAAATGATGATAAATGAAGTATTTTAGCAATTAAAGAGACATATAAGGATAAAATGGTAAACTTAAAAGGATAAGTTGTACAAAAAGGTAATTTTTACCCTAAACCCTATCTAAAAGGGGGTGATGATAGCTAATGATCATCCATTTTGTGCTAAGAGAGAGACAAAGAAAGAAAGAATATGAAAATGGAGAAATGAGCTTTAGTGAGAGAAAGTAGAAAATTAAAGAAAAAAAGTAGAATTGGTCTCCAAGACCTTACCAAGTAATGTTTCTCTCATCAAGATGAATCTATTGAGCTAAGAATCTTGTGTTAAGATTCATGTCATACACTGTATAGATTAATCATGATTAATAGTATGATTAGTTAAAGAATAATGTGATTTTTGAGTATTAAAAAAGTGTATGATAATTAGTTATTTAAAGTGCACAAAATTTGGAAGTTATGATTTATTCTTATGTACAAATGATATCTAATCATGTTCTAATTGCTTAGGTGTGGATATATATGAAAGATAAAATGAATTAGTTCATATTTGTTCATGTTACATAAAAGTAGTTAAAAAAAGTGGTTAAAAACTATCAAATATGTTCAATTTTGGACTAATCTGTTGGCTAAGTCCTTCTACAACATTAAAATAGACATCTTGGCGGAGATATGAGATTTGAAATGAAGGCATTTGGAGTTGCATAAATTAAATTATGGTATTTTGAAGTTGCAGCAAAACGGCAAATGATATTTCGAGTTACAATTGAAGATTTTTTTGAATGCTGATATTTGGCTTGAGGATTTTTTATGTTAAAATTGAAGAAGTATGTCTTTAGCAATTGTGAAGTAGTTAAGATAATGTAACTTACAAAATGAGATAGAATACGATGATCTTTTTGTTAGCTTTAAAAGTGTTTTTAAAGCAATCAATTATTTTTTATGATAACTATGTAAGATGAGCGTGGAAGATAAGTAAACTACTTTACAATACTTAAATTAGACTTAACCATTCATGAGAAATACCCTCTTTGAAGGGTACAATTAAAGTCTAACAATTTTTTTAAGTGCTGCAGAAATTTCAAATATATATGCAGTTTGTGTCGACCCATAGTGTCCTTGTGTCAACCCTTAGAAAATCTAGAAGCTTAGCCTTTCATAATTTGTGTTGAACCTTAGTGTTTTATGTCGACCCCTGTTCAAAACAGAGGCCGGGTCTTTCCAATTGTGTCGGCCCACCTATAAATCTTGTGTCGACCAAAAAAGGCAGTACACCGTGCAAATGTGTCGACCCATCCAAACTGTAGGTGTCGACCCTAGAAAAGACATTGTGTCGACCTTACCAAAATCTGTGTGTCGACCCTGCCTGCATTTTACATGTCGACTCTAACGTTCAAAATATGTCTCGACCCAACTCATTTGTGTCGACCCCATTCGACTTGTGTCGACCATAGCTTTTCCAGAGACGAATCCTCTAGATTTGTGTCGACCCCAACCAACATCTGTGTCGACCCCAGATTTTCTAAGAGAAGGATTTTTCAAGGTTATGTCAACCGCATAAAAGGTTGTGTCGACCCTAAAGATTACAGAGAAGAATTTGTATCGACCCCAACAACAAATGTGTCGACCCAATTGAGCAGATCAGCACCAACGGTCAGAAAAGTCTCAACGACTATATTTTTTATGTGTCTACAGGCTAGTGTTTGTGTCGACCCCAACAGGAATTGTGTCGACCCAACTGGACAGATCAACAGCAACCTATAAATAGATGAAGCGATCTCATTTTGAATGACGATTTTTGACGAGAAAAAACTACGCCGAAGTGCTGCCAAATTTATTCTCGAAACTCTTTACTCTCTCAAAAGGTTTGGTTGACACCCGTAAGTCAATCGGAGTGAAGCTCAAGGTTTGAGTAGGAAAGATCTTCAAGGAGGTACTTTGAAGCGCGGACGTAGGCAAGGTTGGCCGAACCGCGTTACCAAACCGATGTCACTCTCTTACTCTAAACTCTTATTTATTTTTTTAAGAATTCCGCACTAGAGTTTGGAAATAACTAAACAATTCACACGAATTTGACTTAGTAAACGAAAAAGTTTAGTTAACCTAATTCACCCCCCCCACTTTGGTTAATCTCGATCCTACAATTGATATCATAGCAGGTATTTAAATTGATTAACCTATATTACTGTTGTTTTTGGGTAATTTGAATTATGGCTTTTGTCCAAGCTATATACTATAGCATATGAAATATAATTGAAAATGGTCCATACATGCCAATCCAAACTGAGAATGACATTAATATACCTAAACCTAGTAATGAGTATGATGAGAATGACTTAAAGAAATTAAGTCTAAATGCCAAAGCAATGAACACCTTGTACTGTGCCTTAAATGGTGATGAATTCAATAGAGTACAAGATTGTGATAATGCTCGAGAAATTTGGCGATTACTTAAGGTAACCCATGAAGGGACTAACCAAGTAAAAGAAAACAAATTAAGTATGCTTGTGCATGAATATGAATTGTTTTCTATGCAAAGTGATGAATTGGTTAGTGTTTACAAGGTTTACTAACATTACTAATGGGTTAAAAGTACATGGTAAAGTTTATACAGACGAAAAATGTGTTAGGAAAATTCTTCGAGTCCTTCTGAGAGCATGGCAACCAAAAGTAACCACCATCCAAGAGGCTAAAGACCTCAAGACTCTAAAAGTTGATGAACTCATCGGATCTCTAATGACTCATGAGATCACGATGAAAGCCAATGAGAAGGAAGCAATTAAGGAGAAGGAACCAACTAAGAAAAGAGACATTGCACTCAAGGCATCATCTAGCAAACAAGAGAAAACCGAAAACGAAAGTGAAGAGGATGATGGAGATGTCGCCCTCATTACAAGGAAATTCAAGAGGTTCCTTCAAAGAAAAAGGATGAAAGGAAAAGAGTTTCCAAGAAAAGAAAAACACCCTAAGGAAGAGGAAAAAGAAGTCAAATGCTATGAGTGTGGGAAATCGAGACACTACAAGTCTGATTGTCCAAGAATCAAGAAGCATCCCAAGTCTTAGAAGAAGAAAGCCATGAAAGAAACTTGAGATGACAGTGATTCGTCAAGCTCCTCATTCGAAGACGATGAGATAGCTAACATGTGCTTCATGGCTAAGGAGGATAAGGTACTTGACTCCTTTAGTGATTTAGAAAATTCTGATGAGGATAATGATTTTTTTGATGCTTTCAATGACTTACATAATGATTTCAATATCTTGAAATCTAAGTATAAGCAATTGAAAAAGGAACATGCCATGTTAAAAAAAGAGCACGAAAGTAAAATTAATCCCTTGGAAAGTGAAATAAGTAGATTAAAGAGGGAAAATAATGATTTGAATGGCATAGTTCTGAAGTTTACTAATGGAAGCAAAAATTTAAACATGCTTCTCGGTAATCAAAGGGTGACATTTAAAAAGGCCGACATAGGTTATGAATCACATACTAAGAAAAAGAACTATAAGAACTTCTTTGTGAAACCTAGTGCCTGCAATAAATGCAATAGAATAGGACACCAAGCTTTTACTTGTCCTGTGAACTCGAAAGTTAGAAAATCAAAGATTGTTGAGAAATGGGTTCCCAAAGGAACTAATGCTAACTCTCTAGGACCCAAAATGGTTTGGGTACCTAAGAAAGTTGTTTGATTTGTCGTGTAGGTGGAAGTCTCCCTTGCAAAAAATCTTTGGTACCTTGATAGTGGTTGTTCGAGGCATATAACGAGAGACCCTTCAAGATTTTCTTCCATAAAGCAAAAGAAGGGGAATGTCTCTTTTGGAGGAAATCAAAAAGGGAAGATTATAGGTATTGGCAATATCGGTAATCCCTCTTCTCCTATTATTGAAAATTCCCTTTTAGTTGATGGTTTAAAGCATAATTTATTGAGCATTAGTCAACTTTGTGATAAGGGATATATGGTAATTTTTGAATCCAAATCCTGTTTATTAGAAGATAGCTCAAGTGGTAAAATCTTATTCATTGACTATCGATCTGATAATGTTTATACAATTGATTTGGATAATGTTGCATGCTTTGATGAAAAATGCTTTAGTGCAACATCCTCTCTAGATAGTTGGGCATGACATAGGAGATTAGGCCATGTTAGCATGCATACCTTAGTTAAGATTGCTAAAAAGAATTTAGTTAGAGGCCTTCCAAAGATTTCCTTTGAGAAGGATAAGATTTGTGATGTATGTCAAATGGGGAAACAAACAAAATCCTCATTTTCTTCTAAATCGGTTATTTCAACCTCCAATCCTCTCCAGCTTCTCCACTTAGATCTTTTCGGCTCTTCTAAAGTAGCTAGCCTAGGTGGCAAGCATTATGCCCTTGTAATTATTGATGATCTCTAGATTCTCTTGGTATACTTTCTTAGATCTAAGGATGAGTCTTTTGAGACTTTCTCTTCCTTTAGAAAGAAAGTTCAAAATGAAAAAGGTCTCTCCATAGTAGCTATCCGTAGTGATCATGGAGGAAAATTTGAAAATGAGAAATTTGAGCCCCTATGTCTTAAGAATGAGATTAATCATAATTTCTCCTCTCCTAGGACTCCTCAACAAAATGTAGTTGTTGAGAGAAAGAATAGATCTCTTCAAGAGCTTGCTAGGACAATGCTCAATGAAAACTCTCTTCCCAAGTATTTTTGGGTGGAAGCCGTAGCTACGACATGCTATATGATAAATTGAGTATCAAGCCGTCCAATATTAGAAAAGACCCCCTATGAACTATGATCGCGTAAAACTCCTAGTGTTAAGTATTTTAGGTCATTTGGATGCAAATGTTATATTTTAAACACCAAGGACAACATAGGAAAATTTGATTCAAAGACGGATTTTGGAATCTTCCTTGGATACTCTTTGTCTAGCAAGACTTATAGAGTATTCAACAAGAGGACCCTAGTTATTGAGGAATCTATGCACGTTACCTTTGATGAGTCCTCTCCTCCTTTAGAACACTTAGAACCTAGTGATGATTTGGAAAGAGAGATGGAATCATTGAGTCTAGATGACAATGAGAAAAGTTCTTTAGATATCATCCCTTCGGAAAGTCCTCCAAGCTCCCTAGGATTAGAGCCAAGTAACATTGTCAATGATGGCTTACCTAAAGAATGGAGATATTCCAAAAACCATCCATTAGAGGACATTGTAGGTAATCCTAGTTTGGGCGTCAAAACTTGAGCCTCCCTTAGGAACTTGTGTGCTAACGTAGCTTTTATTTCTCAGATGGAGCCTAAGAAATTTGATGAGGCCATATTAGATGAAAATTGGATAGTGGCCATGCAAGAGGAACTAAATCAATTTGAGAGAAACCAAGTATGAGAGTTAGTTCCTAGACCTAATGATCGCACCATCATTGGAACTAAATGGGTATTCAAGAATAAACTAGATGAACATGGTGTTGTCATTAGAAACAATGCAAGATTGGTTTCAAAAGGATACAATCAAGAAGAGGGGATAAATTTTGAAGAAACCTTTGCACCAGTAGCACGAATGGAGTCAATTCGCATGCTACTTGCCTATGCATGCCAGAAAAATTTCACTCTATTTCAAATGAACGTTAAGAGTGCCTTCTTAAATAGGTATATAATGAAAGAAGTTTATGTGGAGCAACCTATTGGCTTTGAAGCCTTTGAAATGTAGACCATGTTTATAAACTTCATAAAGCTCTTTATGGTCTTAAACAAGCTCCTCGTGCTTTGTATGATATGTTGAAGAACTTTCTTTTGGAAAGAGAGTTCAAAATGGGAAAAATTGATTCAACCCTCTTCACTAAACACGATGGTAATGATTTGCTCCTTGTCCAGATTTATGTGGTCGATATCATTTTTGGAGCCTCAAACAAAAAGCTTTGCGATAGCTTTGTTTCTCTCATGCAAGATGAATTTGAGATGAGCATGATGAGAGAGCTTAAATTCTTTCTAGGACTCCAAATTAGACAATCCTTAGAGGGAACATTCATTTGTCAAGAAAAATACATCAAAGAATTGCTTAAGAGATTCAGATTGAACTCTTCAAAATCCTCTAGAACTCCCATGAGTACCACAACTAAATTGGACAAAGATGAAAATGGTCAAGTTGTGGACATTAAGAAATATCGTGGTATGATTGGATCTCTTCTATATCTAACCGCTAGTAGATCCGATATTCTTTTTAGTGCATGTCTTTGTGCTAGATTTCAAGCGGCACCTAAAGAATCCCATTTAAAAGTTGTCAAAAGAATTTTCAAATACTTGAGTGGAACAACAAATTTAGGATTATGGTATCCAAAGGGAATCTTGCTTAACTTAATTGGATATACAGATTTGGATTATGCCGGGAGCCTTGTAGATAGAAAGAGCACTAGTGGCTCTTGTCAATTTCTAGGAGAATCATTAGTTTCATGGTTTTCTAAGAAAAAAAACTCAGTAGCACTTTCAAACGCCGAAAGCGAGTATATCACAACTGGAAGTTGTTGTGCACAAATGCTTTGGATGAAGCATACCTTAGAAGACTACAATCTCTCATTCTCTAAGATTCCTATCATGTGTGACAACACTAGTGCTATAAATATCAATAAAAATCCTATACTCCATTCTAGAATTAAGCATATAGAAATAATATATCATTTTATCAAAGATCACATCCAAAAATGATATATTATCTTGGAATTTGTCAAGTCAAGTGATCAATTAGCTGATATATTTACTAAACCCTTGGATGAAAAGACCTTTAATGGAATTAGAATTCGATTGAGAGTAATTCAGCTTGATGGTGTTTAGAAACATCATTCTATTCTGGTTGTTTTCTGTGACAATGGTCGACATAAAAAGAAGTATGTCGACCGAACTTAGGTTCTGTCGCAGAAAGGGTCGACATAAGAAGAGTGTGTCGACCAGACTTTGAATCTGTCATAGAAAGGGTCGACATAAAAAAATTGGATATGTCGACCGGTTCTTCGTTTCAACCATCAATCGGTCGACCGGGTTCGTCGTTGTTTTTAAAACCCTATCACGCTATTGTCAATCGTCAAAATCTTTCTCGCGCTCTATCTGTTTCAGCGATTTTTTGTGATCTCTTTTCGGTCGACCCAATCCTCCAGCCTCCAATTCCCTCTCCTCAAATGGATTCCACCTCAAAAATTCCAGTCAGAAGAAAGAGGGCAGCCATTAAATCGAAGGATATTGCAGCCTCCTCCTTTGCTCCGCACACAAAAATTTAACCCTCCGAGCTAGATAAATTCTTATTCCGAAAACAAAGCAGCCAAGATAAGTTTTATTCAATCTTTCAAAACAAACCTCTCATTTTAAGCAGGATATATGAGCATAACTCTATTCCTGGAATAAATATCCAAGAAAGCTGTGAGTTTCTAGGAATTTCCGATCGTTTATCCTTATATGGTGATATGCCCGGGCGCCACCATCCGCCGGAGGGAATGACCACCCGTAGCCGAGCAAGGAGTTTTGCTAACATGTTTGTCAATTTTGTAGGTGTGACATTTCCCCCTTTGGACCTCTTAGATGCTCCCTCAACTCATGACAAAGAGTTTCCCAAACATTGCTTGCATTGGGAATTTGAAGAGAAGGAATTGACAACCGAAGTCCATAATGTCCCTTGCCGGAACAACCTACCCGAGCCTCGGCCTTGTCCCACTCCGAAGGAAGGGAATACCGACTACACTATGGCCAGCATGGGAGGGAAAGCTATACAATTGTGGACCAAGGAGGAAGCTGTTCAAGGGTGGGCCAAAGAAGATACAATTGAACAAAACCGATTAGTTTTGAGCACTCCTTCAAGTGGTGGACCGAGCCATGCCTAAAACCTTTCCACACTTTGAGCTCAGGTTGGAGGCCAACAAACCCGAGAAGAGATTAGAGTCCAACAAATCCAAGGCAAGGGTGGATCAGCATTGGGGGTGTGCTTGTTCACTTCTAGGAGATATTTGGCTTTGCTTGAATTACTTGTACCTTTTGTAAAATAGTTGCATGGTTTTTCGTAGAAACTATGCAAGAAACTTGTCATCCATTTTATTTTTGTGCTAAATTATGTGGAAGCAAGTGGGAAAGATTAGAGAACATTAAGGAATGGGGGTACACCATACCTTAGAGTTCCATCTCTCCTTGAAGTGTAGAAGTCAAAGGAGGGGCCCACTTGCCATGCTTTTAGGTTTGCTAAGTACTTTGAAACGTAGGTAGTAATTATTTTCTACATGTAGCTCGTGGGAAGAAGGGATTCCTTTCTTCTTGGCATTTTGAAGGATAGAAAAGTATTGGAAAAATTGCAGAAGCTTTGAAGCTCTCAAACCCTCTTTTCTCACGGCTTCTTGGGATTTTGGTGAGTAATATCCAATCTTCCTTGTTGTCTTTGGTGTTGGTTCCTTGCTAGAGTCACTTAGCCTTTATTCCAACCTTCCACCTCACTTGCTTAGGATCAAGGTAAGCTTGGAAGTCATATAGCCTTCATCTCGTTTATGTATTTTGGTTCTTGGTTGTTTTCTTATTGGTTGCTGCCATTTTAATTTACCCGAGAATCTGTTTGAGTCCCAAAAGTGTCTCCCGTGCTATTTTTTGTTTCCCTCGTGCTAAAATCCTCAAAATCTGGCTGTAAGTTCTTATTTCACGTCTTGAAGTATTGGCTATTCATCTCACTCCCAGGTCTGCCCAATTAAAAGTTGTGCATGCATCTATCCTCTGTCCTTCACCTGAGTACCTGAATTTTGACAGTTCTGTCGACCAATTTTCAATCCCTCGTATCTTTTATTCTACCCGTGATTTTTCCCTCTAACCAAGTGCGATTCATTCCTCTTTCGTTTAAATTGGTTTCTGCCAAATTTCACCTTCTCAGGTCATCGGCATTGGGAGTTGTGCAGACGTCTCTCCCACCTAATGCTCTGCCAATTGGTAATTTTGTCTGTTTGTGCCTCTAAATGTGTCCCCGTGCCATTTTATGATCCACACGTGCTTTCACTCTAAATCTTGACCAAACTCAGTTCCTTCCCTAAAGTCTAAGTCCCCAAAATTTCAGCCCAAAAGCCTGTATGCAATTGGAGTTCTAACTGCCACAATCCCCTATTTCTGTTTTAGTCCTTCTTCTCATTGGCAGATTGCATTGCTTTCTCTTATCCCGACACTTCCGCATTCGTGGAGCATGTCATATGGTCCCTATTCGGAGAAGGAGGTGAGACTATTCTATGCAAATCTATATTACACCCAAAAACCATTTATCATTAAGAGCTACGTATTTGGAAAGAAAATACAATTCACGAGTTATCAACTGAATATAATACTGAATTGTACATCCGATGGAAAAATTGATTCATATTATGAGCAGCACTCTGAGGCTACAATCATGAAGGATGAAGAGTACTGGCCTTTTCTTAGACAAATCGGGAAGGATGGCCACAGAGACTACATCAGCAACATGGAGCTGTATGTACTTTTCATGTTCTTTAGAAGACGTCGCATAGACATAGGATACATCATCATGCGACGGATGATGGATGTCATTGATAAGAAATCCAAGTCCTTGCCTTTCAACCTCCTAATAATGGAAATTCTTCGACAAAACGGGGGGAGATTCCTTCTACTGATTCAATCACTCGCGTCAGAAAATTTAACAAGTATAGTCCTTCGACTCTTGCTCGAATGGGCTTAGTTCAAGACGAGGATGAGATCTGGCAATACAAAGTGGCCATAGCTGATCCTCCTGCTCGACAGATCGGTGATGATGCTGATATTCATCCTGAGCATAGATCCTCTTCCCGCTCACAACGCATTATCACTTTGATGGAAGAACATTTTGATTTGCTCACGGGACAGATTTCAAGCCTAGCATCCACAGTAGATTCTCTTGTCTACCGTAATGATACTCTTCAAAGGACAGTAGATTTCCTTGCCGCATCCAATTCTGTATTTCATCATAAGGTTGACTTTCTTCATGACAACCTTGAGAGGTGGTACTATCAATGGTGTGAATCTACCTTGAGGCCTAGTATGTCTGGACCTCCTAATCATGCTCAAGATCCCTCGACAATTCCTTCGTCGTTTCCCTCTCCTGTCCGATCTCCAGCTCTCTCCTAAGCGACTGCACTGGCAGTTGATCAAATGGAGGTGGAAGTTACTACTCCTCCCGTTGTTACAATACAATCCTCCTCTCCTGGCACAGTTGTGCTACCTACTCCATCGATAATTGGACCTCCATCTGCTACAGGCACCATTGTTCTTGATTCTCCAATCTCTTCTCCAGCTGTAGAGTAGTATAGAAAAATTTGTTTTGTCTTAGGAGAACTCTTAACTTCTTGCGTATCTTCTCTTTTGTATCAACAATGCTACTTTTTCTCATATTGAATATTCTATATATTAATGTTTATGTTTATTCTT
>QAOC01034229.1:7451-20795 GCA_003255005.1 Begonia fuchsioides
TCGAGATTTTGGAGGAGTTTGAACAAAGCCATGGGAACAGAGTTGGCATTTAGCACGGCATTTCATCCTCAAACAGATGGCCAGACTGAGAGGACTATCCAAATTCTTGAGGATATGTTGTGCGCGTGTGTTATGGATTTTCAGAAATCATGGAGCATGTTGTTACCCTTAGTAGAATTTTTGTATAACAATAGTTATCAATCGACTATTGGTATGGCTCCATTTGAGGCATTGTATGGAAGAAAGTGTAGATCTCCATCATTTTGGGATGAGGTTGGAGAAAGTAAAATCTATGGACCCGAAATGATACAACAAACAGTAGAACAAGTGAAAACCATACAACAAAGAATGAAGGCTGCCCAAGATCGTCAGAAAAGTTATGCAGATCGGTGACGAAGAGCTTTAGAATTTAAGGAGGGAGATGAAGTGTTTTCGAAAGTTTTGACATTCAAAGGCATGATGAGGTTTGGGCAGAAAGGTAAATTGGCACCGAGATTCATTGGACCATTTAATATTTTGAAGAGAGTGGGAAACATGGCCTATATGCTCCAATTACCAGAATACTTGGCAGGTGTTCACAATGTGTTTCATTTGTCAATGTTAAGGAAATGCATTCGTGATCCATCCCAAGTGATCGAAGAAGAGCAGATACAAGTAGAGCCAACTATGAGTTATGAGGAGCAGCCAATAAGGATACTAGATACAAAGATGAAGGAGTTGCGGAACAAGCAAATTCCATTGGTGAAAGTCTATAGTGAAATCATAACGTGGAAGAAGCCACCTGGGAAAGAGAACAAGAAATGAAGGAAAAGTATCCAGAGATGTTTGAAGTCTAAATTTTGAGGACAAAATTTTTGTTAAGGAGGGTAGAATGTAACAACCCTCGTCTATTTTAAGAGTTAGATTTTAAAATGAAAGCGTTTAAGATTTTTCTTTACGAATGTTGATTACGATTATGAATAATTGGAATAAGAATACTTTGTTTGCGGTGTATCACACTGTGCACCGGCCCAAGTGTTTGGGTTTGATTGGTGTTTATTTGAAGTCCTTTGTTTGATGGTTGCTAGGTTTAAGTAAAGTAATGGAGTAAGTTGGGTTAAATACACTAAAGGATTACCTTCAAATGGAAGTTCCAGTTGACCCCAGGATTTAGGAGGGGTCGACACAAATGGAAGTTTCGGTCGACCCCAGGATCGAAGAGGGGTTGACACAATGTAAGTTTCGGTCGACCACAGGATTGAGGAGGGGTCGACACAAAGTAATCTTTTTTTCGACCCCAGGATTTAGGAGGGGTCGACACAAGAGTGTATTTTAGGTCGACCCCAGGAATTTGGAGGGGTCGACACAATTGTATGTTTCGGTCGACCCCAGGATTGAAGAGGGGTCGACACAAAAAAGTCCTTCAGTATAGTTTCGATCGACCCCATTATTGAAGAGGGGTCGACACAATATTTTTGGTCGACCCTAGGACTTAGAAAGGTTCGACACAATTGACACTTTGGGTCAACCCGAGGACCGAGCGGTCGACACAAGTTACTCTCTGGGAACACTTTCGGTCGACACAATAGACGTGCGGTCGACACAAGTTGCCCTCTGGGAATACTTTCGGTCGACACAATGGAAGAGGGGTCGACACATTCATACATGCCGTTGAAAAGTCAGCCAAAACGTGGGGAAATCCGATCGGTGGACGTAAAGAGAATGTTGATTTTGTTAAATTAAGAAAGTATAAGGCATGGTCAGCCAAAATATGTAAAGTTTTCATTGGTGAACTTGGAGGAAATATTGTTTATCGTTAATAAAGGACATAAAAGGCGTGAGCTGCCATATCTTTCTCCCAGCCATTTCTCCCATTTTTTTGCTCTAAGCTCAAAGGAGAGTGATATTTGTCAAAGAAGAGAAGTGTTGAGAAAGAAAAAGGGGTGAGTTTAGGCATCCTTGAGTGAGTGAGTGAGTTATTTCAAGAGAGGAAGTAGAAAATCCCAAGTAAATTCGTGAAGGCTGAAGTTCAAGGTATTATTCTATCCTCTAAGATTCTTTTAAGTTCATTAAGGATAATATGATGATATTGGTTGGATTGATGGATAAAAATGAAGGATTTCAAGTAGAATGTTAGAAAATTAGTTTATTGTATGCAAGCTTAGGGTTTTTTAGATTCGGTCATATTTTAGCACGAATTGGAGTTTATGTCCTTCATAATAGTTAAATTAGACTCTTAGAGTGATCTATAGTCATTTGAATCACTCAATTTGAAGCTATTTATGAAAAGTTATAGACGTCGCAAGTTAGTGTACGAAAACTGGGGGGGAGTTTTTGTCGACCCCTTGTAGTTTGGGTCGACCCAAACAGGGGTTCAAACAGTGAATGCCCTCTATTTTGTCCACGTAAGTCGACATGCTTTGGTTGTCTGAATTGGGTATCTTCTAAGAAGTTATAGTAGACTTCTTAAGGAACAATTTCACACCTTAATCATCAGAAATGGATCAATATAGAGGAAGTTATAGATATTCAAAGTGGAAACAGAAAGTTAAGACTTTATGCAAATTCTGATCCATATATGATTTATAGGTTTAAGCCATCAATTGGATTAAAAAGGAGACTCAAGTGGATCAACTCAACCTAGCTGCTAAGGTAAGTTAGCATTAAGATTATTTGGCCCTTAAGTGGGACTACATTGCAAAGATTAGGATGATTGTTTGATGTGTGTTACATGTTTGTTGCATGATATATTTGGTGATGTATGCTTAATTTCATGTTATGTAATGTGATTTAAGAGATGTTTTCATGTTCATATGGTCATGCATCATAGTTTTCAAAATGTTTACAAACTATTTTCATGCATTGTTTTACAACGTAGTTGGAGGTAAACGGGGTATAATTGGTGGTATGGGACGCCAATTATGCTTTGTCTCTGATGAATTAAGAACTTGAACATAAGAAACAGTAAAGTAAATGGTTATTACAGGCCTGAGTACTCAAAGTAGTAAGTAAGTTTGCCCAGGCCTAAGATCAGTAGAAGTTGAAGTAGGTGGAGGGAGTGTTCTTGAGATCCTGTAATATTTCCAAAGATAAAGAAGCTATGAAACCTAAGAAACATGAATGAAATGTGCATTGTTTTAACAGCATGACATACTCATGCATTGCATTTTATAGTTATGCTATTTACTGAGCTTTAGGCTCATAGTTTAGGCTTTGCAATGTGGGGAATGTAATGGAGGAAATTGTTTAAGTGACTGACCAAGAAGTTAGAGCAGAAGAGTGTCCAAATTATACAATTTATTGAGCGATGACCGATGGGGAGTGATGTAACACACACAGTTAGAATATAAAGTGTTTTGAATGTTTTGAAGATGTGATTAAACGTATACCCTTATTTTGGTGTGACGGATTTTAAAGCTTTTTAGAATGAATGTATTTTGAACTATAGTCTTCCGCTGTAAGTTTAAGTTATGAAATGATCATGTATTTTTTATAAGGGTGGAATTAGAATGTATGTTTTTATCAATGACGGTTTTCTTGTAAACTGTTTTATGAACTAAAGGTAATAGTTTTTAGAAATTAAAGTAAACGAGTTTTCCACCAAAGTAATGTAAGTAAGTAAGTAAGAACAGTAACGGACCGGTCATTGGGCTACCCACGAGTAAGTAAAATAAAGTAAAGTAAAGTAAAGTAAGTAAGTGACCCTTAAAGTGTTTAAGGGATTATGGTTTAAGGTCTTTGGATTTTAGGGTTCAGGGTTCTAGGTTCTTGGGTTCTAGGATACAGGGTTTAGGGTTTCAATGTTCAAGGTTCAAGATTAGGGATCATATTTTTTCGATTCAGGGTTGTAGGATTCAATGCTAAGAGTTCCAAGGTTCTAAGGTTTCATGGTTCAGGATTTAAGGGTTCCAAAATCAAGGGTTTAGGGTTCAAAGGGTTTAGGGTTCTAAGGGTCTAGGGTCTTGGTTGAAAGGTTCCTGGGTTCAAGGTCCAAGTTTTAAACGTTCTTGGGTTCAAGGTCCAAGGTTCTCGGGTTCAGCATTTAAGGTTCAGGGTTTCATGCTTCAAGGATTTAGGGATTAGGGTTCTAGTGGTTTAAGGGTTTTTCGGTATGAAGCTCAAAGTTCAAGGTTTAATGTTGTTCTAATGTCCAAATATCACAAATCAGGGTTCAAAATTCAAGAGGTTCAGTGTTCACTATTTAAGGGTTCAGGGTTTTAGGATTTCAAGGTTCACAGTGCAAGGTTCTTGGATTTAGGGTTTCAGGGTTCCAAAGTTCAAAGTTTAGTAAATAGGGTATAGGGTAAAGGGTTCCAAGGTTCTTACTTGAAGGAAATCCTTTAGTGTATTTAACCCAACTTACTTCATTACTTTATTTAAACCTAGCAACCATCAAACAAACACCAATCAAACTCAAACACTTGGGCCGGTGCACGGTGTGATACGCCCCAGACAGAGTATTCTTCTTCCAATTATTCATAATCGTAACCAACATTCATAAAGAAAAATCTTAACCACTTTCATTTTAAAATCATAATTCTTAAAATAAGCTAGGGTTGTTACATTCTACCCTCCTTAACAAAAAATTTATCCTCAAAATTTACACTTCAAACATCTCTGGATACTTTTCCTTCATTTCTTGTTCTCTTTCCCAGGTTGCTTCTTCCACGTTATGATTTCGCTATAGAACTTTCACTAATGGAATTTGCTTGTTCCGCAACTTCTTCATCTTTGTATCCAGTATCCTTATTGGCTGCTCCTCATAACTCATAGTTGACTCAACTTCTATCTGCTCTGCTTCGATCACTTGGGATGGATCACAAATGCATTTCCTTAACATTGACACATGAAACACATTGTCCTTACAGGGATAAAATGAGCAAATTTCTGAATGACGGAGATCTACACTTTCTTGTTGTATGGTTTTCACTTATTCTACTGTTTGTTGTATCATTTAGGGTCCATAGATTTTATTCTCCATCCTCATCACAAAATGACGGAGATCTACACTTTCTTCCATACAATGCTTCAAATGGAGCCATACCAATAGTCGATTGATAACTTTTGTTATACGAAAATTCTACTAAGGGTAACAACATGCTCCATGATTTCTGAAAATCCATAACACACGCGCGCAACATATCCTCAAGGATTTGAATAGTCCTCTCAGTCTGGCCATCTGTTTGAGGATGAAATGCCATGCTAAATGCCAACTCTGTTCCCATGGCTTTGTTCAAACTCCTCCAAAATCTCGAAGTAAACTTTGGATCTCTATGAGATACAATGGAAACCGGAATTCCATGTAATCTTATTATCTCCTGCAAATATAGTTCAGCATACTTTTCCACGGAAAATTTTGTCCTTACCGGGATAAAATGAGCAGATTTTGTCAAAAGATCAATAGTCACCCAAATGTTGTCAGGACCTTTAATCGTTGTTGGCAATCCAACTACAAAATCCATAGAAACGTGGTCCCATTTCCATTCCGGAATAACCAACGACTTCAGCATTCCTGCGGGCCTCTGATGTTCTGCCTTTACCTGTTGGCATACAACACATGATTCAATATATTTTGCGATATCCTTTTTCATTCCCGACCACCAAAAACACTGTTTCAAATCCTGATACATCTTTATATTTCTTGGGTGAACCAAAAATTTTGAAGAATGAGCTTCCTTCAATATTTCTTTCTTTAACTCTTCATTATGGGGAACATACCACCTATCACGAAACTTAAGTACACCTTCCTTTGAACATTGATATTCATGAGAATTTTGCATCTGTCCTGCTATAAACTGCTTATACCTTGAATCCCCCTTTTGAATTTCTCCAATTCGATCCAACAGATTTGGTCTCACAATTAAAGCAGCTAACTGCACTGTTAGATCTGATATAACTTCAATGTCTGCCCTTTGCAGCTCACTACAAATTTCTAACGAAATTCCCATCATCTCGGACTGCACTGCTACTGCCTTCCTGCTCAGTGCGTCAGAAACCACATTAGCTTTTCCTGGATGATATTTAATTTCAAAATCGTAGTCTTTAACAAATTCCAGCCATCGCCGCTGTCTTAAATTCAGCTCTTTTTGTGTGAAAAGATACTTGAGACTTTTATGGTCCATAAATGTCTCACAATGACGTCCATATAAGTAATGTCTCCAGATCTTTAGGGCAAAAACTACTGCTGCCAACTCTAGGTTATGGGTAGGATAGTTCTTCTCATGATCTTTCAATTGTCGTGATGCATAAGCAATTACCTTACTTTCTTGAATCAGCACACATCCTAATCCCATCAACGACGCATCACAAAATATGCTAAAATCTACATCTTCTATTGGAAGTATTAGCACTGGTGCTGAGGTTAACTTGTCCTTCAATAGTTGAAAACTCTTTTCACAATCCTCTGACCACCAGAACTTCATGTTTTTCCTTGTTAACCGCGTCAATGGTGTAGCAATCTTAGAAAATCCTTTAATAAATCTTCTATAGTACCCTGTTAGACCAAGGAAACTTCGCACTTCAGTTACATTCTTTGGTTGTGGCCATTCACGAACGGCTTGCACCTTTACTGGATCAATGGATACACCTTCTTTAGAAATCACGTGACCCAGAAAATTTACCCGATCTAAAAAAAATTTGCATTTAGAGAATTTTCCATATAACTGATGTTGCTTCAATACACTTAAGACCATACTAAAATGCTCCTTATGTTCCTCTTCCGACTTAGAATATACAGGAATATCATCGATGAACACGATGACAAATTTATCGAGATACTCATGGAATACCTTATTCATAAGGTCCATAAACGCTGCTGGAGCATTTGTCAAACCGAACGACATTACCAGGAAATCGTAATGTCCATATCGGGTTCTGAATGTAGTCTTTGGAATATCTTTCTCCTTTACTCTTAACTGATAATATCCTGACCGCAAGTCAATCTTGGAAAATACCCGTGTACCCTGCAATTGATCAAACAGATCATCAATCCTAGGCAACATATACTTATTCTTCACTGTCACTTTGTTTAATTCACGATAGTCGATACACATCCTTAGAGTTCTGACCTTCTTCTTTACAAACAAAACAGGGGCTCCCCAGGGAGAGAAACTAGGGCGTATAAAACCCTTGCTCAACAACTCCCTAACTGCCCCTTCAACTCCTTCATTTTTGCTGGAGCCATTCAATACGGATTCTTTCATACTGGTCCCGCTCTGAGGTAAACATCTACCACAAATTTGATTTCTCGATCAGGAGGTAGTCCGGGTAAATCATCTAAAAACACTTCTAAAAACTCCTGAACTACTGGAATTTCTTGCAATTTAAGATCAGACTTCCTACGAAAATCCACAATACTTGCAAGAAATCCCATACAACCACCCTTTAATAATCTCCAAGCCCATACTGCCGATACAATCGGTAATTGCTTTTTATTCCCTGTTGCTTTACCAATTTTGATTTTGCTTCCTCAAGGTCTAGAGCCTTGGAAACAACCTTCGAATATTGAGCATCCTCTGATCCTCAAGTCTTTATTCCTTTATAAATTTATGGTTTCTAGGGTTCCACAGTTTCTAGGGTGAGGATCCTAGGTTTTAGGGTTTAAGGTTCTCGGTTTCCAGGGTTAAAGGTTTAGACTTCCAAGGTTCAAGGTTACAAAGTTAAAGGTTCTAAGGTTCAAGTTTCAGAGTTCCAAGGTTTGGGGTTGTAGGATTTAAGGGTTCAAGGGTTTAGGGTTCTAGGATTCAAGATTTGAGGGTTTTAGTATTCAACGGATTCAAGGTTCCAAGGTTTGGGGTTGCAGGATTTAGGGTTCAATGTTCAGGGCTCAAGGGTTCTAATGTCTAGAATTAATGTTAGCTTTAAAAGTGTGTTTAAAGCAATCAATTATTTTTTATGATAACTATGTTAGATAAGCATGAAAGATAAAATAGATAAAATAAACTACTTTACAATGCTTGAATTAGACTTAACGATTCATGAGAAATACCCTCTTTGATGGGTACAATTAAAGTCTAACAGTTTGTTTAAGTGCTGCAGAAATTTCGAAGATATATGCAGTTTGTGTCGACCCATAGATAGACCCATAGATAGTTGTGTCGACCCTTTTTCAAAACAGAAGTTGAGTCTGTCATAGTTTGTGTCGACCCATAAGAAAATCCAGAAACTCAGCTTTACATAGTTTGTGTCGACCCATAGAGTTTGTGTCAACCCATAAGAAAATCCAGAAGCTTAGCCTTTCAATTTTTGTGTCGACCCTTACAACATTTTTGTCGACCCCTGTTCAAAAAAGAGGCAAGCCATTCCATTTGTGTCGACCTACCTATAAATTTTGTGTCGACCCAAAAAGGCAGTAAAGCGTGTTAATATGTCGACCAATCCAAACTGTCTGTGTCGACCTCAGATATAACACTATGTCGACCCTACCCAAATCAGTGTGTCGACCCATCCTGCATTTTTCATGTAGACTCTTAAGCTAGAGCCAACTCATTTTTGTGTCGACCCCATATTTCTTGTGTCGACCCTAGCGTTTTCCAGAGACGAATCCTTTAGTGTTTGTGTCGACCCCAACAATTTTTGTGTCGACCCCAGCTTTTCCAGAAAAGGATTCTTCAAGGATTGTGTCGACCGCACAAACATTGTGTCGACCCCAACATTTTCCAGAGAAGACTTTGTGTTGACCCCAACAACTTTGTGTCGACCCAAATCAGCAGATCAGCACCAACGGTCAGAATACTCACAACGGCTATATTTTGATGTGTCTGCCGGCTAGTGCTTTGTGTCGACCCCAACAACATTTGTGTCGACCCAACTGGATAGAGTTGCAGCAAATCTTTAAATAGATGAAGCGAACTCATTTGAAGAAGAGATTTTTGACGAAGAGAAATCACGCCCAAACTCTTGCAAATTTATTTTCAAATATCTCTCTTACTCTCTCATTATTGTATTCATCTGTGATCATCATTCTTGTGATCGAGAGAGTCGGTTTAGAAACCGCAAACTTCCTAAACACTCTTATTGAGCGATTATTGTAAAAGGGGTGACGCTCCTTCAAGAAAAGATTCAAAAGGTTTGGTTGACACCCGTAAGTCAATCGGAGTGAAGCTCAAGGTTTGAGCGGGAAAAATCTTCAAGGAGGTACCTTGAAGCGCGGACGTAGGCAAGGTTTTCCAAACCGCGTTACCAATCCGGTGTCTCTCTCTTACTCTAAACTCTTATTTATCTGTTTAATTATTCTGCATTAGAGTTTAGATATAACTAAATAATTTGCATGAACTTGACTTAGTAAACGAAAAAGTTTAGTTAACCTAATTCACCCCCCNCCCCCCCCCCCCCCCCCACCCCACTTAGGTTAATCTTGATCCTACAATTAAATGTTCCTGGGTTCAGGGTTTAAGGTTCCAGGGTTTCATGGTTTGAGATTAAAAGGTTTATGGTTCAAATTAAAGTTTCCTAGTTTCTAGGGTACAACTCTCCAAAGTTAATGGTTTTATGGTATTCAATGTTTAGGGTTCAAGGTTCAAAGGTCCTAGGGTTTAAGGGTTCAGGGTTTAGCATCCTAGGTTTAAGGTTTCAAGGTTCTAGGGTTTTTGGGTTCCAGTATTCAAGGTTTAAAGGTCTGAGGTTCTAGGGTTCTAGGGTCCAGGGTTAAGGGTTCCTAGGTTCAAAGTTTAGGGTTCAGAGTTCAAGGTTACAAAGTTCCAAAGTTAAGGGTTTACGCTTCCAAGATTCAGGGTTCTAGGGTTCAAGGTTGCAGGGTTCAGGGTTCTAAGATTATACAGTTCTAAGGTTCAAGCTTCAGTGTTTTAAGGTTTCAAGTTTAGGGGTTTCAAGGTTCACTATTCAAGGTCAAGGGTTCTAGGGTTGAGGGTTTCATGGTTCATGGTTCATGATTATGGGGTTCTAGGGTTCTAAGTGTAACAACCCTCGTTTATTCTAAGAAATTATAGAAGACATCAAAAGGAGAAGATTAATAGGTTGAACAACTCGATTGGAGTTGTGGTGAAAAAGTTATGCACGTTAAAAAAATAAAATTGATAAATGAAAACTGGACTAAGAAATATGAACTTTAGAGCATTATTCGGTGTTTTGTATAATTGATATCTTTACTCTCTTAATTGGAAGCTCAAGTCTTCTACAAAGTTAAACTAGACTTAATAAGAAAAAAGAATGGTGTTTGAATCATAGAAATCTAAGTTGTACAACAAAAGTTATGAAAGTTTTAACTGCCGGTCGACCTATGAACAATGTCCGGTCGACACAATTGTATACTTTAGGTCGACCCCAGGAATTAGGTGGGGTCGACACAATTGTGTGTTTGGGTCGACCCCAGGAATTTGGTGGGGTCGACACATTCCTTTTTTGAGTTGAAAAGTCAGCCAAAACGTGGGGAAATCTGATCGGTGGATGTAAAGAGGAGATTGATTTCGTTTAATTAAGAGATAAGAAGGCATGGTCTGCCATTCCCCTACCAACACGACCTCTTCTCCCTATCTATTTACTCAGGGTTCTCTCGTCTGATAAGGGAGAGGGAGATTGAGAAATAAAAGAAGTTCCGTGAGAGAAAAGAGTGAGAAAGGGAAGGGAAGAGGAAAACTCTGAAACTTTCGCAGAAGCTGAAGCTCAAGGTAATATTTTATATCCTCTGAGTTTCTTTTAGGATTCAGTAAGGTTAATATGAATGTATTGGATGAGCTGATGGATAAATATGGAGGATTTTAGGTTAATTGCTGTGAAATCGGTTAATCATGTATAAAGCTAGAGTTTTTGAGATTCGGTCAAGTTTTAGCACGAGTTAGAGTTTATGTCTTTAATATGAGTTAAAGCAGACTCTTAGAGTAATCTATAGCCATTAAAATCACTTGATTTTGAGCTATGTAGAAAAAGTTATGAATGTCGCAAGTCAGTGTACGAAAACTGGGGAGAGTTTGGGTCGACCCCTGACAGTTTAGGTCGACCGAAACTCGATTTTAAAAAGGCGACGCTTCTGTTTTGTTGACATGGGTCGACACAATGAAAGTTTATGTCGACCCAATCACTTTTCAAACAGTGAATACCCTCTGTTTTGTCCACGTAAGTCGACATGCTTTAGTTTTCTGAATTTAGTGTCTTCTAAGAAGTTATAGTAGACTCCTTAAGGAATAATTTGACACCTTAATCAGCATAAATGGATCAATATAGAGGAAGTTATAGTTGTTCAAATTTGGGATAAAAGTTAAGACTTTATGCAATTTCTAATCCCTATATGATTTATATGTTTAGGTTATTTATTGGATTAAAAAGGGATTCAAGTGGACTGATTCAAGAAAGTAGCTAAGGTAAGTTAGCATTAAGATTATTTGGCCCTTAAGTGGGACTACATTGCAAAGATTAGGATGATTGTTTGATGTGTGCTGCATGTTTGTTGCATGATATATTTGGTGATGTATGCTTAATTTCATGTTATGTAATGTGATTTAAGAGATGTTTTCAGGTTCATATGGTCATGCATCATAGTTTTACAAAAGATCTACGAACTATTTTCATGCATGGTTTTTACAACGTAGTTTGAGGTAAACGAGATATGATTGGTGGTATGGGACGCCAATTATGTTTCGTCTCCGATGAATTGAGAACTTGAATATCACAATAGTAAAGTAAAGTAAATGGTTATTACAGGCTTGAGCACTCCAAGTAGTAAGTAAGTGGGCCCAGGCCCCATATCAGTAGAAGTTGAAGTAGGTGGAGGGAGTGTTCTTGAGATCCTGTAATATTTCGAAAGATTAAGAAGTTATGAACCTAAGATACGTGAATGAAAATGTGCATTGTTTTAACGACATAGCATACTCATGCATTGCATTTTTAGTTATGTTTCTTACTATGCTTTAGGCTCATAGTTTAGGCTTTGCAATGTAGGGAATATAATGGTGGAAAGTGTGCCAATGACTGATCAAGAAGTTAGAGCAGAAGGGTGTTCAAATGATATAGTTTATTGAGCAACGACCGACGGGGAGTGATGTATGACACACACAGATATTTTATAAAAATGTTTTGAATGTCTTGAATATTTTGAAGATGTAATTAAATGTATACCCTTATTTTCGTGTGATAGATTTTAAAGTATTTTAGAGTGAATGTATTTTGAACTATAGTCTTCCGCTGTAAGTTTAAATTATGAAATGATTATGTATTTTGATAAGGGTTGAATTAGAATGTATGTTTTTATCATTGACGGTTTTCTTGTAAATTGTTTTATGAACTAAAGGTAATAGTTTTAGAAATTAAAGTAAATGAGTTTTCCACCAAAGTAAGTAAGTAAGAAAGCAAGTAACGGACCGGTCCTCGGGCTGCCCGCGAGTAAGCAAAGTAAAGTAAAGTAAAGTAAAGTAAGTAAGTGAGGTAAAGTAGAAAGTGCCGGCACGGGAATCGGGTCGTTACACTAAGGTTCCACGGTTTAGGGTTTCAAGGTTCATGGTTCTAGAGTTTAGGATTCTAGCACGAAATTCAAATGGAAGGATAAGTTAATTCATTTGTTCTCGGATTGAAAACAAATTAACCCGTTTTGGTGACGGTTGGCCGATTTTATGAAGGTCGGAATGTGATCAGGGAGGAGGAATTTACTGGTGATTTTTGGAGAGTTTGATGGACGATAATGATCACTAAATGGAGAGAAGAGCTAAATAGAATTTGCTACTAACCTTTCTGTAACGACCCGATTCCCGTGCCACCACTTTCTGCCTTACTTTACTTGCTTACTTACTTTACTTTACTATACTTTACTTTGCTTACTCGCGGGCAGCCCGAGAACCGGTTCGTTACTATTCTTACTTACTTACTTACTTACATTACTTTGGTGGAAAACTCGTTACTTTAATTTCGGAAAACTATCTTTGATAAAAACATACATTTGAATTCCACCTTTATCAAAAATACATAAACATTCAATAACGTAAACTTACAGCGGAAGACTATAGTTCGAAATACATTCACTCTAAAATACTTTAAAATCCATCACACGAAAATAAGGGTATACATTTAATTACATCTTCAAAATACTCAAAACATTTTTATAAAATATCTGTGTGTGATACATCACTCCCCGTCAGTCGTTGCTCAATAAACTATATCATTTGGACACTCTTCTGCTCTATCTTCATGATCAGTCATTGATACAATTTCCTCCATTATATTTCCTACATTGCAAAGCCTAAACTATGAGCCTAAAGCTCAGTAAATAGCATAACTATAAAATGCAATGCATGAGTATGCCATGTTGTTAAAACAATGCACATTTCATTCACGTTTCTTAGGTTTCATAACTTCTTTATCTTTGGAAATATTACAGGATCTCAAGAACACTCCCTCCACCTACTTCAACTTCTACTGATC
>QAOC01034229.1:21924-46145 GCA_003255005.1 Begonia fuchsioides
TGAGTTGAACATAATCAAAAATACGAAGTACCAAACATTGTTCAAAATCCATAATTCTATAGTCCGGTTTTGCTTCACCAACTTCAAATAAACATAACTTTCTCTTAGAAAGTTTAATAAGAATGATCTACCTATAAATCTTCTTATCTTGACGTCTACTACAACTTTGTAGAGGAATACTTTGCCATTTATGCTCTTATAAGGCATGTTATGATCGAAACACAGAAACTACTCCATGTAATGACCATAAAACCTCAGAATTAGGTAAACACCAAAATTGTTTCCAATTTGTCTCCATATTCATCTTTTCTTAGTGCATCTCATTCCTTAAACATAAAACATTAAATTCATAAATTCTTAACATAAAATGAGGGTCGTTACACTTTCTTCCTTGCAAGGATGATGGAAAGCAGCAAAAAAACTCAACTTACTTTCTCATAAGTTACTTTAATTTGAGGTTCTTCTCAGATGGCCGGATGTGACCCACCAGAGTTCGATCGAAATGGAACTTAGGAATTGATAAAAACCTATAAACCCCATACAAAACATAATTCTCATAAGAAACACATAAAACCCATAAGAAATCGATAAAAACCCATTTCATACCCATGCAATTCCCATGCGCACAAAATTAACCATGAAATGAGATGAGGCAATAAAGTGTTCTTTGAGAGCTTCTAACGTCTTCTTTTTGCCGAAGTGGCTTGCTAATCCTCCACCATGGGCTTCCTTGATTAGTGATTCCTGGATTCCTCCACTTGGTATACAAAGCTTCCCTCCTTTAAACAAATAGCCGTCCATGATGTGATACCCATAATTCTCCTTCTTAAGACTCAAATAATACCATTCCCAATATCTTGATCATCCTTGTAGGCTTCCTTAATCCACTCAAAACCAAAGAATTTAGTGGAAAGCTCGGTTAGGAGAACAAACCTCCTTGATAGTGCGTCGGCGACCACATTGCACTCCCCCTTTTTGTACTTGATAGTGTAGGGATATCTCTCCAGGAACTCCACCCACTTAACATGCCGCCTATTCAACTTGCCTTGGCTCTTTATGTGCTTGAGAGCCTGATGGTCAGAATGGATGATAAATTCCTTGCACAAGAGATAATGTTGTCAAACTTCTAAAGCTCGAATAACCGCATAGAATTCCTTGTCATATGTTGAATAGTTCAAAGCAGCACCTTTGAGCTTTTCACTAAAGTATGCTAGGGGTCGTCCCTCTTGCATAAGAAAAACACTTATTCCTACTCCGAAAGCATCGCATTCCACTTCAAAAGCTTTTTGAAAGTCCAGAAGACTAAGCACAGGTGCATTGCAAAGCTTTCTCTTGATGAGCTCGAAACTCTCTTGACAATTTTGAGTCCATTCAAATTCTCTTCCCTTCTTGTGCAATCAGTTAAAGGGGCCACAATAGAGCTAAAACCTTGAATAAACCTCCGATAAAAGGATGCAAGTCCGTGGAAGCTCCTCACATTTGAAACATTTCGAGGGCTTGGCCAATCCCAAATAGCTTCTATCTTGGCATCATCCACTTCCATTCCATCCCTTGAAATAATGAACCCTAAGAATTGAATTCTTTCTTGCACAAAAGCACACTTCTTCAAATTTCCAAAAAGTCTAGTATTTTTTAGTGTATCAAATAACAGTCTAAGATGCTCACGATGACTAGATAAATCCAAGCTATAAACCAAGATGTCATCAAAATAAACAACCACAAATTTTGCCAAGAAATCCTTAAGCACGAAATGCATGAGTCTCATAAAAGTACTTGTAGCATTAAATAGCCCGAAAGACATTACTAACCATTCGAAGAGTTCATACTTGGTTTTGAAGGCTGTCTTCCATTCATCCCCCTCCTTCATTCAAATTTGATGGTAGCCACTCTTCAAATCGACCTTTGAGAAGCAAGAGGCCCCACTAAGTTCATCCAACATGTCTTCAAGTCGTAGGATTGGAAATCTATACTTCATGGTAACTTGGTTGATGGCTCGGCTATCAACACACATCCAGAAACTCCCATCTTTCTCAGGAACCAAAAGGGCAGGGATGGAGCAAGGACTCAAGGATTCCCGAATGTACCCTTTTTCTAATAGCTCTTGGACTTGCCTTTGTAACTCCTTGGCCTCCTTGGGATTTAATCTATAAGAGGGCCGGTTGGGTAGTACCGCACCCGGTTGAAGATCTATTTGGTGTTAGATCCCTCGAAGTTGGCAGTAATCCTTGTGGAAGTTCTTCCAGAAATACATCTTGATATTCTTCAAGGAGTTCTCGGATCACCATGGGGCTTTCTCCAATTTCTTCCATTGTCTCTAGGAACATTACAAGTACCATAGGTCCCCCTTCTAAGATAGTCTTAAATAACTCTTTCTTGGTCATAAAAAGGTTGGATTTAGCTGCACCCTCCTTCCTTGCAACTTCATCTTTTGCTACTTGATCCGGACAAAGGGGAGTGAGCTTGATTGAATTTCCTCCAAATTTGAAATAGTAATGGTTAGTGAAACCATCATGAGATACCCTCCGATCGTATTGCCACTGTCTTCCCAATAGCATGTGACTAGCACTCATTGGCACCACATCACACAAGACTCGATCTTTGTATCCTCCGATTGAGAACTCTAAGTGCACTTGTTTGGTCACCGTGATGTCCTCCTTGTCATTTAACCACCTCAATTTATAAGGGATCGGATGCAACAAGGTCTCTAACCCCAGCTTCTCCACAAGATCCCGAGAGGCTACATTGGTGCAACTATCGCCATCTATTATGAGGGAGCAAACCTTCCCTTGGATAAGACACCTACTATGGAATATGTTCTCCCTTTGAAAATCTTCATTTCGGACTTGGGATGTAAGAACTCTTCGGATCACCATTAGGAGGGGACCCTCTTGCATGTGGCAAATCTCTTCCTCGGGCTCTTGGTTTTCACTTGCTTCTTCCATCATTTCATTAGTATCTTCTCAAAGGATCATGACTCTTCTGTTGGGGCATTGGGAGGCAATATGAGCTAAGTGAAGACATTTGAAGCACTTTATCTTCCTTGCTCGGGATTGGGTATTATCAATGGCCGATTTGATCTCACCTTCTTTCTTTTGTGTCCACGGCTTCACATAAGGTGATTTTCATCCACTTTCGGGGTTTGTTTGTAGGGAGGGGTGGTGGTTCACTACCCCCTTGTTTTTTCTCTTCACTTGCCTCTCCACTTTCATGGCAAATTGTATTACTACATCCATCGTATTGATCGGTTGGAGCTCCACTACATCACAAATATCCTTGTTCAAGCGCCTTAGAAACCTTGTTATGATTTCTTCCTCGGGTTCCTCAAGATCACATCGAATCCTAAGGGTCTCAAACTCGGTTAAATACTCCTCCATTGATAGGGATTCTTGTTTCAAAGTTTGTAGTTGGAGGAAAAGCTCTTGCTTATAGTGACTCGGCACAAACCGTCTTCTCATTAATAACTTCATAGCCCTCAAAGTGGGGACCTCATCCTCACCATCACGTCTCCTTTGGGCTTTCAAACTATCCCACCAAAGGCTAGCATACCCGTTCAACTCCAAGGATACCAATTGCAATTTAAATTTCTCCGAGTAATTATAGCAATCAAAAACTTTATCAACCTTTTCAACCTAATCAAGAAAAGCAGCTCCATTACAGGAACCATTGAACGGTGGAATGGTTATGTAACACCCAAGCCATTCAAGCACCTTAGTTATTATAAATGTAAATTACGTTGTTAAATCTTGATAAGTGCATAACGAAGTATTGTTGGTAGTGTTTTAAAATACGCCTTTGAAATGAATGCTTAAAGAAATAATGTAACAAGTGAGTTAAGTGTTGGAGGAGAAAATTTGGTGAAGCCACCTCATGCTTGCCTCTCCACCTCATGCTTGCCTCTTCACCTCATGCTTGCCTCTCCACCTCATGCTTGCCTCTTCAACTCATGCTTGCCTCTTCATCTCATGCTTGCCTCTTCACCTATATTGAAGTATTTTTCTATACCCTATACTGAAGTTATAAGAGTTCGAGTATGGTTTTGATTAATGGAAATGACATGAAAAACAAGGTGCTACCATGTCCATACAAAAGCAGGATTAATATGTCCGATTTTAAAGATACAGATTTTATAAGATTTTTAATTACGAAATTGAATTTAAAGTCTTCTGATGAATTACGGTAGACACCTTAAGGGTGATTTCGGTTACTTATTCATAAGAATTGGAGTTTGATAACTTAAGTTATGGCTGTTGTAATTTGGGAGAAAAACAGGGTAAATTCGGGAAATTCTAATGTAAGCATATTTGTGATGTTAAGGTTATTTGGAATCAAGTAAAGAAAGTGAAGGAAATAAGGAGTATTTTGCAGCTTGGAATCCAAGTAAGTGAATCTTGCATGTCTTTGGCCCTTCGGGGACTACTTCACAAAGTGTAGGATTAAGGTTGTATAATTAGAAACAAATAAAAGTGAACGTGAATTGGTTACGTAGAATAAGAATACTCTATTTGGGGTGTATCGCACCTTGCATCGGCACAAGTGTTTGGGTTGGATTGGTGTTTGTTTGACATTGTTTGATGGTTTCTAGGTTTCAGTAAGTTTATGTTAAGTATACTTAAGAGATAACAATTATCTTCATTTGGAGACGTTTGTTTATGTTGATTGGGAGATGTTTTATGCATGCTTTATGTTTATGTTATGAATGTCACGTTGTGCACGTATGCCATTTTCATGCATCATGTCTTACAAAAAGAACGAAAATGTTTTCCATGCATGTTTTCAAACGTCACCCAACCGAATGGCGAGAGTGGGATAGGAGGAACCCGTTGGTGCTAACTCTCGTTCTGAAAATCCTCAAAGTTCTATGCATGAATGTAAGTAACAACCGAACCACGAGGTGGAAAGCCGAACATGTAAATGACTGGTAGAACCACGAGGTGGAAATCTCGGTCTTACGGTTTGGGTAGAACCACGAGGTGGAAAACCAGATCGATAAGCAAGAATAATGCAATAAAGAACTAAATGAATATGCATGTTTTACAAAACCACGCTCATGTTACGCATGTCACTTTATACGATTTCTTACTGAGCCTTAAGCTCATTAGAATAAGCTTTGTGATGTATGTGATGAAAACGAAGGTGAAGAACTTAGTTTTCACCACATGATGTGATGTTGTGGAGGGGGCTTGCTCGGGCCTTGCATGCCCTGTTAAGCGACAACCTTTGGGAATGAATGAAAGAAAGAAGTTTTGATGTATTTTGAAAGTACTATGTTTTAAGATGTGTTTTGTGAAATGTTAATTACATATGTAAACTAACTCTATGTATGAATAAACACGTTTTGGAAATGCGTTTTGAATTATGGTAACAATGAGTTTGCTATTTACTTAATGACTTCCTCTGTGTTTTCAAGAAAATGATTTATACAAATTAAAGATTTCAAGGAAAAAAAAACAATTTTACCATGGCTTTTCAGTGTTTTTTTTAATAAAAAAACAGGATGTTACAGGTTACCTTGATATTTCTCATTTCATCATCTCGGGGTTGTGGTTTATTGTGATCAAAGTCATCATCAGAATCATCAATTATTTTTCGTCGGAGTCGTCTTAAGCCTTTTCTGGGTCTTCTTCTTGGAGCAGGAGTTAGAGGGGGCCTCAATGGGGGATTCGTTACCTCCAACCTTTAGAGAAGCATGTCGAAATTTCTGTTAAGCTCATCTATCTGGCTTTGGAAGCTAGATTCCTCAGGGTCTGGACTTGGGGCTTGAGGAGATTTAATACTCAGGTTGCTTGGTAGAATGGACTCTCGGTTGTGGTTAAAGTCTGCTCCACTTCGAGTCGTCATGCTCCAAATTTCAAGCTAGCCAAAAAAACAGAGGAGAAGGGGAAGAGTGGATGGAGATGTTTGGCTCTGATACCAAATGATAGAATATCAAGGGGAAGGATATCTTGGGATGCAAATGGGTTTCGGTAGGGTTTTTGATAAAGGAGCTGATGGATTGCACTCTCACCCTCAAGGCCACGATGTGTGGTTGGAGAAATGCAGCATGGTTTAACTATTTTAGCTCAGACAATAATCAACACCTAAGGAGAGCTCTCGGTCGCCAGAGTGATCGTCGAAACACACTGAGTCTTGGAGGCAAAACGTCCAAGGAGGAAAGAAATGCTAAGCACTCTATTGATTTTTGAAAACTGAAAGAGCCTTACAAAAACCAAGCAAAATGCTTAAAACATCCACCAAGTTTCTTGAGGGGAGTGCTCAAATCGGATGGCTCAAAAAAGGCTACCCGATTTGGCCAAGCAACCAAAAAGGAAGGGAAAGTTTCCCTTTGGCCTAACCAAAATGGGGACACACTAGGGTAACCTCCACCTGCATGAGCCACCCAAAATACAGCCTACATGAGGGGCTACAGCTCCTAAAGGCTACCCTAAAAGAGCCCTTATGACACGAAATGGAATGGGAACGAGGAAAAATGGGAAAACCGATTATTGTTTGACGAATATCTGCAAAAAAAAAACAGAATTAGGGTTTTGGAAGGAATAAAGCCAATTGTGAGATATCGAATAAAACAGTAGCTAGGGTTTGACTAGGCAGTTCCGAAAAATTCGAGATTTGAAAGAGGGAGAAATTGAATTCAAAAATTAAGTTAGAGGACCAATCTTGGGCTGATTTTTGGAGGGGTGAAAGAGGGGTAAAATATGATGATATACTCCAAATTTGAAGAGGAATTATAGTAAGAACATGAAGATATGATAAACAAAATCTTGGATGGTCAAGGCAGAATTTCAGGGTTTCACCGAATAGAGAATTCCAAATCGGGAATGATTTTGAATCACTCTTCTCAATGAATAGGGGCGTATTTTTGGACGAGGTTGAGGATGAATCTGGAAAGATGGATGAGGAAGGGATATCTCTAAAATTGAGAGAATTCCTTTGGGGAAAATGGGTGGTTTGGTCGGTATTCAAAAACACACCGAAAATCAACCCGGGTGCTTAGATTTAGGAGAAATGATTCACAAAATGAGAATGGGATGGATGAAGGAGCTAGGATCCACAATCTCACCCTAAAACCATGAAATGGCTGGAGAAAAGTGGTAATGATTAATCATTCGCTCGGAAAATGATTAACTTCGGGGGTTTGTCTCTCGGTGGCCGGCAAACAAGTTTTTCAGAGACCGAGTCTTTGAAGCGGGAAACTTCAAAGGGGAAGAATCAAATTTGAAAAGATAAATCTTTATTCAATCAAAATCTACAATTAAACTTGCATGGGGATGATTAAATAGAAAATTAAACTAAAACATGCTTATCATCGGACTGCCTAGATCATCTCCAAGAACACCAATCCATGGCTTGAAAGATGGACCAATGAGGAGCCTTCATGGGACGCTCTTCCTACGCTAATCCTCCAGCTCATTAGGCTCCAAGGAAATGTACTAAATATTCTCCCAAATGATAATTAGCTAACTCTAGAAATGCCATGCAAATCCATGCAACGTAAAAGAAAAACCCTAGTTCGGGAAAACGAAAATCGAATGCAAAAATATAAAGGAAACAACTTTTATTCTTCAATTCTCCCAAAGGCTTTAGGAGTGCTATTCTTCTTGAGTGGGATTGGATAGGAATTCGCCATGTTTTACCAAGGCATTCGGACAAGGATTAGGCGTGAAACTGATCGTGGATGGCTCTTGTTGGGCTCTCTGTGATTGCATGATTTGAAGAGCAAACGGTGTCCAATTGGAACGTTCTACCACTCTCTGGAAACCTTAAAGGATTGAATACATTTCTTATGAAAACGTTGTCTTCATTAGAGGGTGGATCGGGTGTCAAATTTGCAGAGCAACCTTTGGAGGTCCAATTGTGCCGGATCAAATTGTGGTCTTCATGCTTTGTTGCTTGGTCCACTAGCATGCGGGCTTCGACTCCTTTTTCCATCAGACCTTCATGCTTTGACTTCAAAGGAAAGAATTGGAGCTAAAAAAAATTGAATTCTTCAATGATATAGGGAGCTACAAAATTAGAAAACACATTAGATAAACATTCATGGCAAGAGAATTTTTTGGCCCTCCATATCATGTTATTCTCCCAGGGTTGATAAGGATTTTTCCACAAATCCAAAACCTTCTCAATCCTTTGATGAATCTCTTTCCCTAATTCAATATACTCGGTCATGTTTGGGTTGCGTTTGATTATTTTCTTGATCAAAGATCCGATAGCCACAGTGTTCTCTCTATTTACTCCTTTAGGGCACGAAGACTTCACATTATCACCACTTGTTAGAAGGATGAAAAGTTGTAAACCATTTAACCACCAAAAGAAGTTGATTACCCAAATTCGTCCATGTGTTTCTTCCCAAACTAAACATTCATAATCATGCAAGAAAAGTTCCTTAGCTCCAAAATTTCCATGCTCGAAAACAACCACGAAATGCTTCTTCAAAAAGTTAACGTCAACATCACTAAATTATCTACTATCAATCCAATCAATCTCATGAAGATACATAAGAACTTGGTCAAATGGATCATACCTTTCGGCCACAACCTTGTGCGGTTTGGCCATTTCATCCTCTTGGTCTACTTGGCTATTATGATGTATCAATAGGAGCTCTTCATGCTCCTTGGTATATTCAACACGAGTAAATAAAGATGTTGCCAAGATCGACTCATCAAACTTGAAAGGTTGCTTCAAAGTCTTAAGAGACATAGATCTTACACTCTCGGGCTTTTGGAGCTCCGTCTTGCTTTTGATTTCTCCTGCATTATGTGCTGTCAATGAAAGGTTAGCCATCACATCTTCTTTGTTAGGCTCGTGAAATTCTTCCAAGATATCATAAGAGTGGTCAGGTTCCATGGAAAAGTGATTCTCCTCAAAACCGAAGTCTTCTTCCACTTGCTCGGTTTTTACTTCAACATTTCCTTCCACTTGTTGTTGGTGAGTCTTAGCATAATTTTCAGCAATATTGTATAAGTCTGAACGTGCTTCCAACAACAAGTCTAAGTTACCCGGTTCAAGGTGCTTGGTGTAGTGGGTTTTTGCTCGAGAGTGAGGGAGTTTTCCATTTGGGAAAAATTCCCTTCGCATTAGATTCTTAAAGGCCTTCCAAGTTCTAACTTCATCTTCTCCATTTATCATTCTCTCCTCTTTGAGATCTTGCCACCAATTATAAGCGTCACCAACAAAACTTCGTGAGGCTACACGAACTTTCCCTATATCCGAGTAGTCATTACATGCGAAATGTGTTTCAACTAAATCCAACAAACAATAATATTCTTCATCATCAAATGCCCCTCTAAAGGAAGAAATTCCAACCTCAGAATAATTACTCACGTAATTATAGGCTGAAAACCGTGAGGTTTGAAGTGAAACTGAACACTCATCAAGTGTCCTACGGCTTCTTGGTGCAGTTGACATATCTTTTTGTTTTTATCTACTCCCGGTAAGATTTATGGTTGGCTCCTCTTCAAGTATTCATTCTCAAACTCAAAAGTTATCCAAAAACGAGAGAAAATGGAAGAGTGGGAAGGGATGAATGCCTTTGATACCAAATGACACGAAATGGAATGGGAAGGAGGAAAAATGGGAAAACCGATTAGGGTTTGACGAAAATCTGCAAAAGAACAGAATTAGGGTTTGGGAAGGAATGAAGATATCTCGACGACAAAATATATTTTAGGGCTGAAATTTGAAATGAAACTTTGGAAAAGGGTTTAAAAAATCACCTAAAACATTTAAGGCAATCCCTTCAGCTAATTGTGAGATATCGAATAAAACAGTAGCTAGGGTTTGACTAGGCAGTTCCGAAAAATCCGGGATTTGGAGGAGGGAGAAAGTGAATTCAAAAATTAAGTTAGACAACAAATCTGGGGCTGATTAGGTGACAGAGGGGTAAACGATGATGATATCATCCAAATTTGAAGAGGAATTATAGTGGGAACAAGAAGATATGCTAAACAAAATCTTGGATAGTCAAGGCAGAATTTCAGGGTTTCACCGAATAGAGAATTCCAAATCGGGAATGATTTTGAATCACTCTTCTCAATGAATGGGAGCGTATTTTTGGATGAGGTTGAGGATGAATCTGGCAGATGGATGAGGAATGGATATCTCTAAAATTGAGAGATGTCCTTATGGGAAAATGGGTGGTTTGGTCGGTACCCGAAAACACACCAGAAATCAACCTGGGTGCTTGGATTTAGGAGAAATGATTCACAAAATGAGAATGAGATGGATGAAGGAGCTAGGATCCAAAATCTAACCCTAAGACCATGAAATTTTTGGAGAAAAGTTGTAAGGATTAATCGTTCGCTCGGAAAATGATCAACTAAAGGGGGTTTGTCTCTCGGTGGCTGGAAAATAAGTTTTCAGAGACCGAGTCTTTTAAGCAGCAAACTTCAAAGAGGAGAGATCAAATTTGAAAAGATAAATCTTTATTCAATCAAAATCTGCCAATTACACTTGCATGGGGATGATTAAATAGAAAATTAAACCAAAACATGCTTATCATCGGACAGCCTAGATCATCTCCAAGAACACCAATCCATGGCTTGAAAGATGGACCGAAGCATGTCAAGATGGTAATCCAAATGTTGGAGGCAGCCTTTCCTCCAATGAGACCACCTCCAACCCCCGCTCCAAGGAGAAGACCCAAGAATGGCATGAGGAGGCCTCAACGTCAAGCAACCAAAGACTCCAATGAAGAGTTTGGTTACTCCGGTAAGTGTTTGAATGTTACAACTATTCGGAGCGGCTGAAATTACAATTGGTTTCTTTGGATTAACCAGTTATGCTAGTCTATGGTGGGATAGTTGAAGGCCCAAAGGAGGCGTGATGGTGAGGATGATTTTCCTACTTGGAGAGCCATGAAACTCTTCATGAGAAATAGGTTTGTGCCGAGCCACTACAAACAAGAACTCTTCCTCCAACTCCAAACATTGAAGCAAGGAACCTTCTTGGTGGAGGAGTATTTGACCAAATTTGAGACCCTTAGGATTTGGTGTGATCTAGATGAACCCGAGGAACAAATCATTGCAAGGCTCTTAATAGGTTTAAACAAGGAGATTAGAGACATAGTGGAGCTACAACCTATTGATACCATGGATGCTTTCATTCAACTTGTCATGAAAGTGGAAAGGCAAGTGAAGAGGAAGGGAAAAGGGTGATTAACCAATTTTCTCCTAAAACAGCCCCTCCCTACAAGCCCTTTTCTAAGGTGGAGGAAAAGCCCCATTATGTAAAGCCTTGGTTCCAAAAGAAAGAAGGTCAAGGAAACCTAATGATGAAAGCAATCGGCCTCGAACAGGGGAGATCAAATCCTTCAAGTGTCTTGGCTTAGGCCATATTGCTTCTCAATGCCCAAACAAGAGGGTTATGGTTCTTAGAGAAGACACAAATGAAGTGGTCAGCGAGGATGAAGTGCTGGAAGAAGCTAGTGAGGAGCAAGAACCCAAGGGGGAGATTTTTCACGCTTAAGAAGGACCTCTTTCGATGGTAATCCAAAGAGTTCTATCCTCTCAAGTTCGAAGTGAGGAATTTTAAAGGGATAACATATTCCATAGTAGGTGCCTTATTCACTGAAAGGTATGCTCTCTTATCATAGATGGTGGGAGTTGTACAAATGTTGAATCTCGGGATCTTGTGGAGAAGTTGGGGCTTGAAACTATCAAGGGTTTAGGGTTCAACGATTTTATGGTTCAAAGTTCAAGGTGTGGGTTATAGTGTCAAAAATTTAGGGTTCAGAGTTTAAGGGTTTAAGATTCAAGATTCAAGGGTTCTAAGGTTCAGGATTCATGGGTTCTTGGTTCTTTGGTTTCAAGTACAAGGTTCCCGGGTTAAGGGTTTAGGGTTCAAAGGATTAAAGGTTTAGTGCTAAGGGTTAAGGGTTCAAAGGTTTAGGATTCCAGAGTTTAGGGTTCGGGGTTCTAGTTAACATTCAGGTTTCCCCGATTCAAGGTTTAAGGTTCCAAGGTAAAAAAGTTATTGGTTCTAGGATTTATAGTTCAAGGGTTCATGGGTAAGGGTTTTGAGGGTTCAATATTTTAACATTGCAAGGTTTAGGGTTCCAAGGTGCAGGGTTCTTGTTTTAGGTTACAGAGTTCAAGGCTATGGGTTCTAAGGTTCCAAGGTTCAAGGTTTACGGTTGTGGGTTCCAAGGCTATGGATTCTAGGACTCAAGGATGTAGGGTTCAGAGTTTGGAGTTCCAGAGTTCAAGGTTTTAGAGTTTAAGAATTCAAGGTCAAGGTATTAATGGTTTCTTGGTACAAGGTTCATAGTTTCAAGAATCAAGGTTCGCGATTTTGGGTTTAAGGGTCTAGGGTTACGGGTTCTTTGGTTTTAGGATTTATTGTTCAGGGTTTCATGATTTTATGGTTCATGGTTCAAGGTTCAAAGTTCTTGGGTTCGAGGATTGAGGGTTTAGGGTTTCAAGGTTCAGGGTATTGGCTTTAAAGTTTTTAAAGTAACTAATTATTTTTTATGATAATTATCGTTCATGTGAATGTATGAAAGTTAAATTAAATTATGTTGTAGTGTATCTCATAGACTTAATTTCTCACATGAAATACCCTTGTGAAAGGATACATTTAATGTCTAACAAGTTGGTCGAGTGCTGCAGAATTTTGTAAGTTCTCTCAGGACATGTTGATCGTTGTTTACACGTGTCCACCGTAAAAAATTCCAGAGAAGAGATGTATGTCGACCACTCCGGATGTACGTCGACCGCCGAAGTTTGAGAAACAAAACCTATGTTTACCGATAAACACTTATGTCGACCAGCTATGCTCCAGAGACAAAATTTATGTCAACCACACAAGACCTATGTCGACCGATGTAAAGTTCCAGAGATGTATCCTATGTTGGCCGATAAAGACTTATGTCGACCGCTTACAACTTGTGTCAACCACCAGAGTTTCCAGAGACTAAATATATGTCAACCGATATACACTTAGGTCGACCGCAGAAGCTCCAGAGTCAAAATCTATGTCGACCGCTCGATTGTTAGGTTGACCGCTCGATTGTTAGGTCTACCGCTCAGGAACAACTATAAGAGACAAAGCTCCAACGGCTATTTTCTAATGAGTCTAAATGGCTATATTTCGGTCGACCACTCCAGTCCATATGTCGACTGCCCGAGCCTGAGTAGCTGCAAAATTATAAATAGCTGAAGAAAAGCTATTTGAGATGATGATTTTTTTAGAGAGAAAGACATGCCAAAACTCTGCCAAAATCATTCTTGATTTAATTGTTACTCTCTCATCTCTTGTATTTACTTTAGATAATTCATTTGGGGAATGAGAGAGTCAATTAGAAACGTCAAATACTTGTATCAATACTCTTGAGAAAATTTGTAAAGGGGTAATGCCTCTGAAAAAGAAGAGTCAAAAATGGGTGACGCCTCTAAGAAGGAAGAGTCAAGTTGTAAAGGTTAGATTGACACCCGAAAGTTCAATCAAGTGAAGAATCTTAAAGGAGCTACCTTGAAGCGCGGATGTAGGCAGTTGTTAGCCAAACAGCGATAACATATTGGTGTCAAAATTTCTCTCCCTCAACTTTTACTTTATTGATTGTGCTTGCCTAAATTGAATCGATAATCAACTTCCATAGCTTTTGTACTTAAGGCATTTGACTTACAAAAAAAATATCAATTAACCTAATTCAGCCCCCCACTTAGGTTAAAACCGGTCCTACACAGGGTTCCAGATTAGGGTTTAGAGTTTTTGGGTTCACGGTTCTAGGGTTCAAGTTTAAGAGTTCTAGGGTTCCTAGGTTCTATGGTATAGGTTTTAAGGTTCCAAGATCTAGGTTTTCAGGGCAGAGTCTAGGTTTAAAGGTTCCAAGTTTCAAGGTCCAAGATTCCAGGGTCTGGGTTAAGGGTTAAATGTTCCAAGGTTCACGTTAATAAGGTTTTGGGGTTTAGGATTCAAGGTTTTAGAGTTCATGGTTCATGGGTTCACAGTTCAAGATTTAAGGTTGTATAGTTTAAAGTTCAAGGTTTTAGGCTTCCATGTTTAAAGGTTCCAGGGTTCAAGTCTAATGTTTAAAGGTTCCAAGGTTCAAGGTCCAAGGTTCTAGGGTTCGTGGTTTAAGGTTTAGGGTTTCATAGTTCAAGCATTCATGGTTCGGGTTCAGGGGGTTGAAGGGTATTACGGTTGGAGCCTCAAAGTTTAGGGTTTAATGTTGTTCTAGTGTCCAAATATCCGAGTTCAAGGTTCAAGATTCAAAGGTTTTAAGGTTCAGTGTTCACTATTTAAGGGTTCATGGTTCCAGGATTTCAGGGTTGACAGTACAAGGTTCCTGGTTTTGGGGTTTAGGGTTCCAGGGTTCAGGGTTTAGGGTACAGGGTTCAGGGTTAAGGGGTTCAAAGGTTCATGGTTCTCAGGTTCAGAGTTCATGGGTTCACAGTTCAAGATTTAGGGTTCCACAGTTTATTGTTTAAGGTTTTAGGCTTACACAATTCAGTATTAAGGGTTTAGGATTCAGGGCTGCAAGGTACAGGGTTTGAGGGTTTAAGTTACACTGTTACAAGGTTTTGGAGCTCCAAGTCACAAGGGTGTTTATGGTTCAGGACTTGAAAGTTCAGGGTTCAAACGTTCTAGGGTTGAGGTTTCCAAGGTTTAGGGTTCTATAGTTCACGATTCAAAGATTCGGGCTCAAGGTTTAGAGTTATAGGGTTTTAGGATTTAGGATTTAGGGTTAAGGTTTCAAGGGCTTAGGGTTTAAGGTTTTAGGGTTCAAGTGTTTCGGGGTTTAGGGTTAAGGGTTAGAGGTTAAAAGGTTCTAGGGTTTTAGGGTTCTAAGGTTTGGGTTCGATTAGGGTTCCATGGTAACACAATTTATACTTAAGAGTTCATCTTTTAAGGTTCAAGGTTTAGGGTTTAGTGGGTTCTAGGGTAAGGGTTTAGGGTTCAAATGTTCAAGGGTTTGACAGTCCAAGGTTATTGGTTAAGGGTTAAGAGTTCCAATGTTTAGGGTTTCAAGGTTATAGAGTTCCAGAGTTCTAGAGTTTCAAGTTAAGGGATCAGAGTTTCAGGGTACTAGGTTGGCATGCTTTACATTTCTAGTGTGTAGGGTAAATTGATCTTGGGTTTAAGTGTCCAGGGTTTCTGGGTTTAGGGCATAGGGTTCTTGGTTTCTTGTTCATGGTTCCAAGGTTCCAAGGTTTAAGGTTCCATGGTTCAGGGTTCAAAATTCTACGGTTCAAGGGTTTATTCAGGGTTCAGTGTTTAGAGTTCCAGGGTTTAAGGGTTCAAGTTTAAGGTTTAATTGTCAGGGTTCAAGTTTTACGATTTAGGGCTAGGGATAAGGGTTTAGTGATAGGGTTCAGGGCTTAGGATTAAATGCTTCTAGGGTCACGGCTTAGGATTTCGAGGTTCACTGTTCTAGGGTTCCATGATTCAAGGTTTAGGGATCAAGGTTTTAGGTTTTAATGTTTAGAACTAAGGGTTCCAGGATTGAGAGTTAAAGAATTCATGGTTTAAGGGTTCTATGGTCAAGGTTTAAAGATTCAAAGGTACAATGTTTAGGGTTTCAGGGTTCACGGTTCCTGGATTCCAGGGTTCAAGGGTTCAGGGTTGATGGTTCCTGGTTTGAGAACTTAGGCTTCTAAGGTTTAGAGTTTTAAAGTTCAGGGTTCAATGATCTGGGGAAGTGTTCCATGGTTCATGGTTCCGAGTTCTAGGGTTCCAAAGTTGTAGGGTTCAAGGTTTTAGGGTTCCAAGGTCTAGGGTTCAGGGTTCTAAGATTCCTGGGTTCAGGGTTCTAAGATTCCTGGGTTCATGGTTCCAAGGTTCAAGATTCAAGATTCTAGGTTATAAGGGTTTTAGGGTTCAAATTTTAGGCTTCAATGTTTAGGAGATTCTACGTCCAAAGTTCAGGGTTAGGGTTAAAGGTCCAGGGTTGAGGGTTTTAGGGTTCCAAGGTCTAGGGTTCAGGCTTCTAAGATTCCTAAGTTTTCCAAGGTTTAAGGTTGAGGATTCTAGGCTATAAGGGTTTTAGGGTTCAAATTTTAGGCTTCAACATTTAACAGATTCTCGGGTCCAAAGTTCAGGGTTAGGGTTGAAGGGTTCAAAAAGTCAGTGTTTAAGGGTTCAGAGTTCAAGATTTAAAGGTTCTAGGCTCCATGGTTCAGAATTCAAGATTCTAGGGTTCAAGGTTACAAGGTTAAAAATAATGGGCTATAGTGTTTCACGGTTCAAGGTTCAAGGTTAGGGTTCCACTGTTCTAGGGTTCAATAGTTTAGTTTAAAGATTAAGGGTTCCATGGTTCAAGGTTTTAGATTCAGTGCCTAAATTTGAAGGTATAAGATTGCAGGGTTTTAGAGGTTTAATGTTCAAGGGTTCAATTTTCTAGGGTTCCAAGGTTAACGGTATAGGGTTTTAGGGTTTTAGGGTTTTAGGGTTCTTGGTTTAGGATACAGGGTTCAGGGTTAAGGGTTTGAAGGTTCATGGTTCTAAGGTTAGGGGTTTAAGATTTTAGGGATCAGGATTCAAAGTTCTAGGGTTCAAGGGTCTAGGGTTTATGGTTCCATTGTTCAGGTTTTCAAAGTTATTGGTTTAAGGTTTGACGGTTTCATGGTCCTAGGATTCAGGGTTCAGGGTTAGGCTTAAGGGTTATAGGGTTCTACCATTTAGGGTTTTGGCTTCCAAGGTTTAGGGTTCCATGGTTAAGGGTTTTGATAGTTTATAGTTTTAAGGTTCAGGGTTCACATTTCATAGTTCAAGGTTCAGATTAATAGTTTAGGGTTCTAGGGTTTAGGGTTCAGGGTTCGTGGTTAATAGTTTAGGGTTCCGGGATTTAGGGTATTGGATTCAAGGTTCAAGGATTTTGGTTAAAGAGTTCTAGGGTTGAGGGTTTAAGGGTTCATGAATAATTGTTCATGGTTCAAGGGTTTTAGGGTTCCAGGGTTCAGAGTTTTGGCTTCCAACGTTAAGGGTTCCAGGGTTTAGGAGTTAATTGTTCATGGTTCTAGGGTTCATGGTTGAGGGTTAAGAGTTTAGAATTTTAGGGTTCAGGGTTAAAGGTTTAGTGTTTAAGGTTCTAGGGTTCATCGGTATAAAGTTAAGGGTTCAAGGATTCTAGGGTCTAGGGTTTACACTTCAAGGTCTAGGGTTCATGATTCCAGGGTTCAGATTTCTGAGTTTGAGCGTTCTAGGGTTGAGGGTTCCAACGTTCCAGTGTCAAAGGTTGAGGGTTCTAGGTTTCCTATTTCACACAATTTAAGGTCCCAGGTTCCAAGGTCCAGAGGTTAAATTTTCAATGGTTCATGGTTCCAAGGTTCATGGATCTAGGGTTTAATGGTCTCAAGGATCAAAGTTTAGAGGTAAGAATTCAAGTGTCCAAAGTTAGGTGTTAATGGTTCAAGTGTCCAGGGTTCAGGGATTACGATTTAGGGTTTCAAGGTTAAGGTTTGAGGGTTAATGATTAAGAGTTTAAGGTTGAGGGTTAAGGGTTTTAGGATTCGAGCATTATCACAACCTTGTACTCTATTAAATTCATCACTAGTTAGAGCACAGTACAAGGTGTTCATTGCTTTGGCATTTAAACTTAGTATTCTTAGGTCATTCTCAGCATATTCACTACTTGGTTTTGGTATACTTATGCCATTCTCAATTTTAGTTGACACGTATGGACCATTTTCAATTATGTTCCAAACGCTGTAGTCCATAGCTTGAGTAAAAATTCTCATCCTAGTTTTCCAATATACATAGTTGTTACCATAAAAAAGAGGGGGTCTAGTGATTGATTGACCCTCAGTGTGTGACGTGTTCATAATAAAAGCCATTGCAAAGAAATTTAATGCAAGATGATAAATCACGAAAGATTCTTATTTAACCTGCTCTGATACAAATTGTAAGACCGATTTTAACCTAAGTGGGGGNGTTAATTAGGTTAATTGAAATTTTTTTGTGAGTTAAATTTCTTAAGTACAAAAGTTATGGAAGTTGATTATCGATTCAATTTAGGCAAGCACAATCAACAAAGTATAGGTTGAGGGAGAGAAATTTTGACATCAAAATGTTATCGCGGTTCAGCCAACAACTACCTACGTCTGCGCTTCAAGGTAGCTCCTTGAAGATCTTTCACTTGATTGAGCTTCCGGATGTCAATCTAACCTTTACACCTTGACTCTTCTTTCTTAGAGGCGTCACCCCTTTTTGACTCTTCTTTCTCAGAGGCATCACCCCTTTACAAGTTCACTCAATTCTATCGTTACAAGAATTTACGGTTTCTAAACCGACTCTAGAACTTCTCATCGGTCGACATAAGTTTCATCTCTGGAACTTAAGCGGTCGACATAAGTATTTAGCTGACACGCTCGGGGATAGGAGAGGTGTCGGGAGAATAGAGGACAAAGGAAAATTAGCAATCTGCTGAGAACAAAGAAGGTTGGCAGAAGCAGGGGAGGAAACTTGTTAAGGCCACAAATATACACGTGCGTTTGGGCTAATATTTGGTGGACTTAAACTTTAAGGGACGTTCTGGGCTTGGTCCAAAATTCAAAGTGATAGCACGTGCAGAACTTAAAATGGCACGGGTCTACTTTCTGTCACACAAACAGACAAACCAGCTTTGACAGAATAGAGGTATGGGAAAGACCTCTGCACAACTCCCAATGTAGGAAGTCTGGAAACGTGAAAATTGGCAGAAATCAACTTAAAGAAAAGGGTAGGGAAATACAATTTTTTTGTGGAAAAACGCACGGGTAGATTAAACGATATGAGAGATTAAAAATCAGTCGACAGTATGGTTAGACTTCAGGCACTCGGGTGAAAGACAGTGGAAGGATGAATGCACAACTCCTAAATGGAAGAAACAGGGGACACAATGAAAGACCAAATGTTTTAAGACACGAAGGAGGAATTCACAGACTAAATTTCATAAAATTAGCACACGGAAAACACTAGTTGGCAAGGTGGTGGCTTTTGATGCACAAAATCCACTCGGTAAGGAAACCACAACAACAATAAACACCAAACAGCAAAAGATCTTAAAACAAATGGGATGGAGTGAGGGCTATGGGACTTCCAAGCTTGCCTTAATCCTAATCAAGTGAGGAGGAAGGTTGGAACAAAGGCTTAGTGGTCCTAGCTAAATCACCAACACCAAGACAACAAAGAAGATTGGATATTACTCACCAAAATCACTTGAAGTCGTGAGAAAAGTGGGTTGAGAGCTTCAAAGCTACTTCAATTTTTCCAAATCTGATCTATCTTCAAAATGCAGAGAAGAAATGAATAAAACCCTTCTTCCCACGAGCTACATAGAGAAAATAATTACTACCTACATTTCAAAGTACCTAGCAAACCTAAAAGCATGGCAAGTGGGCCCCTCCTTTGACTTCTACACTTAAAGGAGAGATGGAACTCTAAGGTATGGTGTACCCCATTCCTTAATGTTCCCTAATCTTTCCCACTTGCTTACACGTAATTTATCACAAAAATAAAATTGATGACAAGTTTCTTGCATGGTTTCTACGAAAAACCAAAAACCTAATAGATGGGCCAAACCGATGATGGAATGTCCATAATCAAATGGACTTGAACACTTGTATCTTTTGGGCTAATGGTTGGGCACTTCCATGGGCTGCTAGCTGCTGCTCCCATGAAGGACAAAGATGAAATTCAGCCTTCCTTTCCGTTGGGGCCAAACATGGCCATGGATCAGCCACCATGGGTTGGATGCTCTTGGGCCGCTCCATCTTCTGGATGCCTCTGTAATGGCAATCGTTGGCTAGGAAGTTGTTGTCCAAAGTTTATTCTCTGCCCTATGCTGGAAACCGTAAGCTGTGGGCCACATTTTTGTAGAAGCACGTTTTTCCAAAACAGGTTCGGAAGGTGGTCGAAATGGCTGCACAAGCCACGTTTTTCCAGAAATGTTATTTTCATCACCATGGATGTTTTGATCACCCTTCCATGCCACGGGTACGCTAAGTACCCTTACATGTGCACAAATTTAAGCTACTAATTATCCTCCTAATTATTAAATAAAACTAACTAAATTATTACACAAAGTTGTCAAAAGGAAAACATGCTTTCCCCTTCATGTTTTGGTGATTTGGGGCCACCTTAATGTGCCACCCTTGAACTCCTCTTCCTTCATCAAGTGTGGTTGGCCCATGAAATGCATCAACCCCACTTGACAACTAGGGCTTACCATGCCCTTCATCTTTGGCTTCTTGATTAAACCTTTATAAAACAAGCTTCCTACAAAATCAACAAACTCATTAGAAAATAGTTTGCTTCCGCTTCTAGATGTGCTAATCCGTGGCACATCATTAGCGGTCGACATAAGTCTTTCGCGGTCGACATAAATTTTTGTCTCTGGAACATCACCGATCGACATAAGTTTGTATCGGTCGACATTGGTTACATCTCTAGAACTTTGCCTTTGGTCGACATAGATCTTGAGCGGTCGACACACATCTCTTGGGCGGTTGACATACATCTGTTCTCTGGAGTTTTTGCGGTCGACATATATCTCTTTTCTGGAGTTATTGCGGTTAACATATATCTGTAGTGGTCAACATACATCTCTTCTCTAGAGTTATTGCGGTCGACATATATCTATAGCGGTCAACATACATCTCTTCTCTGGAATTGTTGTGGTCGACACATGTGAACAGCGGTCGACATAACCTGAGAGAACTTATAAAATTCTGCAACACTCGACCAACTTGTTAGACATTAAGTGTACCCTTTGACACAGGTATCTCACATGCGAAATTGTGAGATACATTAAAAACACAATTTAATTTAGCTTTCATACATTTACACAAACAATTATCATAAAAAATAATTGGTTACTTTAAAAGCCTTTAAAGCCAACACCCTGAACACTTAAACCCCAGAACCCTTAAACACTGAACCCTGAACCCTAAACCTTGAACTCTGAACCCTAAACCTTGTACCATGGAACCCTAAACCCTAGAACCCTAGAAACTTAAATTATAAACCCTTAATGGTTAAACCCTGGAGCCTTGGAACCATTAACCTTGGAACCCCCAACCCTTGAATCCTGAATGTTAAACCCTAAAAATTGAAACTCCGATTCCTGGAACCCTTGCCCTTGAAACCCTGAATCCTTGAACCTTGGAACCTTTAAACCATGAACCCTAAAACTTTGAAACTTGAACCGTGGAACCCTTGAACCCCAAACCCTTAACCTGAACCCTGAATCTAGAATGCTTTGTTAGCTTTAAAAGGTTTTAAAGCAATCAATTATTTTTGATGATAACTATGTAAGATAAAATTGAAGTTTGAGCAAGTGCAGCTAGGCTCGTAGAAGAAACTTATGTCGACAGGTATGTACTTATGTCGACCGCTCAAAGACTAGAGAAAATCATATGTCGACCGTCTATCAAGTATGTCGACCGATTGAAGTCAATTGAAGTTCAAGAGATTGGATCGTATGTCGACCGGACACAACATATGTCGACCGCATGGAATCCAGAGACAATTGTATGTCGACCGTTTAGAATATATGTCGACCGTTCAAAATTCCAGCGGAAGAAGAACTACTGAAGTTATGTCGACAGTTGAAGAACCTATGTCGACCGGCCAAATAACAGAAAGTTTTCCATGTCGACCGCCAAGAGTAGATGTCAACCGAAGAACTTTGAAATACCGATGTTATGTCGACAGCTCCGACGATATGTCGACCGGTCGAGACCAACGACAGGGAAATTCTTCAACGGCTACTTTTTTATGAGTCTTAACGGCTATCTCTATGTCGACAGCCCTCGAAGATATGTCGACAGCTCCGTAGTCTGACAGACGGAAATCTATAAATTGGAGACGAGAAGCCAAAAGTAGAAGCCGATTTTTTAGAGAGAAAAGTACGTCCAAACTCTGCCAAAATTTCTAAAAAGCTTTTCTCTTCACTCTCTCATCATTGTAATTTATAAGATCATTCTCTTTGTGATCGAGAGAGTAGTTTTTCAAATCATTCACAAAACACTTCAAGTTATTACTTGTGAGATATTGTAAAGGGGTGACGCCTCTCAGAAAGAAGAGTCAATTGTAAGGTTTGATTGACACCCGGAAGTCAATCATAGTAAAGCTCCAGGTAGAGCTGAAAGATCTTCAAGGAGGAACCTTGAAGCGCGGACGTAGGCAAGGTTGGCCGAACCGCGTTAACAAGCCCAGTGTCATTCTTCTCTCTCTTAAACTTTTTAATTATTGGTTGTGCTTAGTCATTTAATAGATAAATAATTTTTAAGAGATAAACGAAGAATTTTATATTAAACTTATAAAATATCTATTAACCTAATTCCCCCCCCCCTTTAGGTTAAACACGATCCTACAATTGGTATCAGAGCAGGTTACATAGATAGTTTCTATAAGTTAAACTCGTGTGTGATCATTTTTAAATGGCCTTCTCTATGAACAACTCACACACTGAGGGGCAATCAATCACTAGACCCCCACTTTTTGATGGAAATAACTATGTTTATTGGAAAACTATGATGAGGATTTTTGTCCAAGCTATGGACTATAGTGTATGAAACATAATTGAGAATGGCCCATACATACCAATTAAACCTAGTATTGAATATGACGAGAACGACTTAAAAAAATTAAGTCTAAATGCCAAAGCAATGAACACCTTGTACTGTGCTCTAAATGGGGATGAATTTAATAGAGTACAAGGGTGTGACAATGCTAAAGAAATTTGGCGATTACTTGAAGTTACCCATTAGGGAACTAACCAAGTAAAGGAAAATAAGCTAAGTATGCTTGTACATGAATATGAACTATTTTCTATGCATACTGATGAAATGGTTAGTTCTATGTTTACTCGCTTCACTAACATTACTAATGAGTTGAAAGTTCTTGGCAAAGTTTATACAGACGAAGAATGTGTCCGGAAAATTCTTTGAGTTCTTCCAAGGACTTGGCAACCAAAGGTAACTGCAATTCAAGAGGCTAAAGACCTCAAGACTCTGAAGGTTGAAGAGCTCATCGGATCTCTCATGACTCATGAGATCACGATGAAGGCTAATGAGAAAGACGAGATTAAGGAGAAGGAACCTCCTAGAAGAAAAGACATCGCTCTCAAGGCATCCTCCAGCAATCAAGGCGAATGCAAGAGTGATGAAGAGGATGATGAGGATGTCGCCCTCATAACAAGGAAATTCAAGAGATTTCTTCAAAGAAAAAGGATGCATGGAAAGGAATTCCAAAGAAAAGAGAAGCATCCTAAGGAAAAGGAGAAGGATCTCAAATGCTATGAATGTGGGAAGCCAGGCCACTTCAAAACTGACTGCCCACTAGTAAAGAGACATCCCAAGGCTTACAAGAAGAAAGCCATGAAGGCAACTTGGGATGATAGTGACACGTCCAGCTCCTCATCCGAAGAAGAGGAAATCGCAAACATGTGCTTCATGGCCAAGGAAGACAAGGTACATAACTCATTTAGCGATTTAGAATAAATTGATGAAGAAAATGAGTTATTTGATGCTTTTAATGACTTGCTTAATGATTTCAACATTTTGAAATCTAAGTATAAAATTCTGAAAAAGGAGCATGCCATGATAACTAAGGAGCATGAAAATAAAGTCAATCCCTTGGAAAACAAAATTAGCAAGTTAAAAAGGGAAAATGATGATTTGAAAGGAATAGTTCTTAGATTTACAAATGGAAGCAAAAATCTAAATATGCTTCTAGGTAATCAAAGAAAAACTTTTGATAAAGCAGGCATAGGTTATGAATCATTCAAAAAGAAAAAGAAGTATGAGAACTTCTTTGAAAAACCAAGACCTTGCCACGCATGTAATGAAATAGGTCATACCTCCTTTGTATGCCCTTCTAAAATAAGAGGCAAAAATCAAAATGCTGTTCTAAAATGGGTTCCAAAAGGACCTAAGGCTAATTCTCAAGGACCCAAAATGGTTTGGGTACCTAAGAAACATGTTTAATTTGTTGTGTAGGTGGAGGGCTCCCTTGCAAAGAATCTTTGGTACCTTGATAGTGGTTGTTCGAGGCATATGACGGGAGATCCCTCACGTTTTACTAGCATCTCGCAAAAGAAAGGGAATGTATCTTTTGGAGGAAATCAAAAAGGGAAGATTATAGGTTTTGGAAATATCGGTAATGGTTCTTCCCCTATTATTGAAATGCTCTTTTAGTTGATGGCTTAAAGCATAATCTTTTGAGCATTAGTCAACTTTGTGATAAAGGATATAGAGTTATTTTTTAATCCAAATCTTGCTTAGTAAAAGATAGCTCAAGTAATA
>QAOC01034276.1:0-17048 GCA_003255005.1 Begonia fuchsioides
GGAAATCAGATAAAATTTTTTGTTGACATTCTAAATCAATGTACAAATTAGAATCAAACAAGAGCCCTACAATAGGTTCCTCCGGAATTGAAACGGAGCAAACCTTGGATTTTTTGGACAATTTATACTTTTTTGTAAACGATGTCGATGTCATTTCAAACGAATAGGTAAAATGGAAGAAGAGAAGTGATAGTTACCTTTACACTTGACGATTCGACACAGACAAGGGCGAAAACATGAAGAAATTGGAGTGGGGCATCAGAAGTCGTCGACACCCTAAAACGCTCTGTATTGATCTGTGGTCGACCCCTTTCTATGTGATCGACATCATAAAATGTTCTAGAATGAGATGCGGTCGACACCTGATTGTGCGGTTGACACCTTAAAACGCTATGTATTGATCTGCGGTCAACCCTTTCATATGCGGTTGACACTATTGCTATGGGGTCGATACCTTGTAGTTGTGTGGTCGACACTTACGCTTATTTAAAGAAAATGAAATACCGAAAGAAGAATGGAAAGTTGCTTACATTAGCATTGTTGACATTTGCATCACTACACCTTAGATGCATCCAAACTAGGTTGGCACTCATCTAAGTATCAATCATGTGCAAAATATCAAACGATTACAATTGTTAATGTTTACAAGAAATCACAAATGTACACGCGTACAAGAAATCAAAAAATTCTTGAACTCCTAATGTACAACGTCGCAACTCGCAACTAGTCTTCAAATTCCAAGTTCTTGAACTCCTCTGCAAGTGCGTCTTCTCATTGTTGGTCCCTCGTGACTGCGTCGCCCCGGTCCTTCATACAAATGAGTGCTTCCACGAGCTCCGATGCTAGACTTCCCCGTCAATCCTCGTACACGCGTCCACCTGCACTAAAAGTCGACTCTGAAGCTACAGTTGAGACAGGCGGTGTTAGTAAATCATGTGTCATGTTCGAGAGCACGAGATACATGGCTGCGTTGGATTTCCACCAACCCGATATGTCGAATGCCTCGTCTCAAGAAATTTGAACTCGAGACTCCAAATACACGTCGAGTTCACTCTTATCGAAAGCAAAAGATTGCACATCGCTTTCTAGTTGGGCGCCAATGGCATCCATAGCATTTAATGGTCTTCTCAAACAAGAACTACCACCCGACGTCAATGTTACATCGAACGAAGTATGAGTTCGTGCACCGGAAAATATATTTTGGTAAGTACCAAACAAAGTAGCAAGGTCGCTACGCAATGTGTTTGGACTGCATACGGGGGCGAAACCTAGGTTCTCCGAAATTTTATCAAGCATCAACTTCGTGCCTTTGATTTTATATTTTTGATGCATAATACTAGCAAATGAAAAAATAGAAGGTACTTGAAGCTAATATTTCTTAAATTTAAATTCCATTGAAGTTACGATTTCATTAAATGCATCAATTTTTTTATATCTTTCAAAAGTACAAGTCAATCTTACGAACTACGAAAGCACAAGATGCGTAGTCGGATAATAAATTCCCGAACATTCTTTGGTGGCTTCAAAAACTGGTTGCAAAAATTCGAGAAATAGATTAACCATATCACAACTACACATATCCAAAGTAAAACATTGTTTCTTTTGACTAATAAAATCACAAATGACGTTCCAATACGGTCTAGCATTTTCTAACATTACATATGTTAAGTTCCACCGAGTTGAAATATCGGTTTTTAGTTTTCTAGATTTGAGGTTAGCCGCTTTACAAAATTCTCGATACTCTTGTTGTCGGGCGTTTGACGAAGAAATAGACGAAATTGCACCTCTAATTGCATCAATATGCGGTGATACAAATTGCATGTCATCTTTAACAATCAACTTTAAAATATGGCAAATAAACGAAAGGTAACTCTCGTTGTGCAGTACTCTAGTTGTCGATACTCTCGTTGCATGTCATCTTTAACAATCAAAATTCTTGATACTCTTGTTGTCGGGCGTTCCAATACAAACCCTCGTGATCAAACATTGAGAGAGGTAACTATCGTTGTGCCACATATTTTGCAGCACATTCTCGCATTCTATCATCCGAATAAACGAAATTTTTGGTACCAAGAGCGTTTAATTACAATTCCATACGATCTTTCCAGTACAAGTGCTAGTGATATTTTTTGTAATGTCGATTCATTGTGCTAGTGGTGGATTCATAAGAAATTCTCAGCTAACTCATACAATTTATAGAATTCCCTTATAACAGCTACCTCCGGTCGACCTGCAGTATTTTCAAGGTCGACGGGATGTTACCGTTGAATATGAATATTCTAGCCGTTACATTATACCGGTTGACTCTTTTTACAACGTCGGTCGACACTTTGTCGTCTGCCGGTAGACTCTTTGTTATCTGCGGTCAATACTTTCACTTACGATAAATACTTTGCGGTCGACATATATAAATGTGGTCGACACCTAAAACATTCTGGAACATATAGCGGGCGGTCGACACCTTCTTATGCGGTCAACCCACAAAAATTGAAATGTCGATTAAGTGTCGACCTCTGTTACACTAAGTGTTGACCGCACTCTAGGTATTTCGAGCCTACCAAGCCAGTTCGAGCGAGCCGACATGCCAGGCTTGGTACGGGCTCGAGCGAGGCTCGGCTCGGCACTGTAGCAAAACGAGCTGGGCTCAGACTGCTATAGTGCCGAGCCCGGCTCGCTCGAATGCCACACTACTTCTAATACTATTTTCCAATTTTTGGTGTACTTCTACTTGACTAATATAATTTAGAGTAAAAATAACTTTTAATCATGAGTTTTTAGAAAATATGATATATAGGGTGCGAGTTTTTGAAAACCAAAATCGAGCTGTTCGGACGCATAATCAGATGTCTCATTCATCCGAGTGAGGCATGAGTCGGACGAATGAGGAATAATCATTTCTCACTCGGACGCATTATGCTTCACACGGAAGCAACATTCAATTTTTTTTAAAATGTTTTATTTTTAATTAATTTGACTAATCAAATCTTATCGAAACAACTTAAAATTTTTACCACATTTTTAAGACAATAAAATACACTACTCTGAAAGTTTTTAAATTTTTTCGACAACTGTACGATTTACTATAATTTTTTAAATACATAAACAAAAAAGTTTTGTTAAAATTACATACGCTAATAAAAATTCTTGAAACTTCTATCACACACTTATAGCATTGTACGATAACATTACAAAAAAGTTTTGTGATTTTTTATTGATGTACGTGATTGTTTTATTTATTTATGTATTAAACAAATTATAGTAAATCGTACAATTGACCTATTTTCCTAAAACTAATGCCCGATTTGGCCTATTCGAAGCCAAAAATTTATTTTTACTCTAGAATTTAATTAGAGATGAATAAGATTGATTTTTTAATTAACCTCGACCAATGCATTTAATTTTTTGTTTGAAATGCTCAAAACTTAAAATCAATTTTTTTAACTTGATTCAAAATTCAAAATCATTTTTCAAGCCCGATTTAATCTAATTTTTTTCAATTTATTTTTTACTAATAAAATTTTAATTTTAATTATTAAAATAATATGCATCTTAATTTAATTTTTATACTTATCTTCTATTTAAAATTTTAAAAAACAAATAAAAATCATAATTTCCTACTATATATAATAAAAAATATTGAAAAAAATAAAAACTATTTTTAATTACATGTTTTATTTTTATTTTGCGTTTATTATTAATTAACAGGTTGAATCGAATTTTTGGGATTAGCCAAAAAATCTAAAACTCAACTCGATTCTGTTTATTAATAATTGAAACTAACTCAAACACAAAATTAATTTTTAACTGACTCGACCCGACCCAAATGTTGCGGGTTGGGTCGGGGACATATGGGTCGGGACCCATGAATTGGTTTGAGTGGCCCACTACTAGTACTAGGACCAAGACCGAACACAACCAATGCAAAGTAGAAATAGACCAAAAAATTTTGATCGGGTCCGATCAGTCGTTTGTCGATTTTGTCCACACTAATGACACCCCGTAATTATGTAACTGTGAGGGCTTAATTCATTCAAGAAAATTTGCACAATCTGAGTAGATGAATTACCTGTGATACGTTCCGAAACCAAGCTTTTCTGCTTCTGGAGTTGATTCCAATGGTGGTTTGCGAAGGTTTAGTCTTGATGAAATGCCAGAGATAAGCATGGTAACCCACTGCGAGGAAGAAGCTCAAGGGGACAAAGATGGTGTCTAAATAAACGTCTCCCATGGTTTGAAAATGAAAGATAGGGAAAGTGTTCCTGTTTTATAGAATTTTTGAAGAAGCAAAGTGGGTTAGTGCAGTTTTATAATGGGTGTCCAATTTTGGGTAGGTTTTGTTTTGTTGTGGAAAATATACAGTGGACACAGCCGATTAGCACGTAAAAAATTTGGTCGATTTCTTTACGAGTTTTGAAATGAAATATTTTATATGTTAATGGGAAACTCATTGCTTCCACCTGCAACTGCAAGCACCTCCACAGCCGATTTTGATCTTTCTTCATTATTTATTTATTTTTTATTTAAAAGTGACACCAACTCCTTAGTTTACCCATTTAAAACTTCAGTTGTGTGATAGTTTATGACAGTTCGTGTTTCAATTGTTATTTGCCTGTGAAGTTAGAAGAGATTTAAGATGCAAGATCTCAAATCATTGTAGGAAAGTTGTAAAATTGTTCATGTGATGACCGACTCACGATGGTATAAACTAAGATAATACTAAATCAATTCATAGCTCATAATCATCATACAATTGAGCATAGTCTAAAAATAAAGTTGCATGAGCCTTGATTCAAAATAGACAATATTATATTAATATATTCGAAGACTCGAGTGCGCGCACTCATTAACATAAATAGGATAGTCACACTTAGATCATTTTTATTTTTATAAGATGAGCTATCACAATAGCACTATGCATACTCTCGAGATGAGATGAGATGAGAAGTTGTAATGGAAGACTCACAAATGCCTAGTTTTGGNTGCATAATGTATGACTATTTATCTGGTCTGGTTTTGAACACTTCTAATCATTTAATTTGAACTATTGAGGTTTTGAACACCACTAAATGATGTAATTTGAATAAAAAATACAGTAAAAAAATGATGAAAATTAAGTAAAGTTCAGATGTTAATTGATAAGAAAAAGGAGTACAGTGTATTGCTTACAAATATTCAAGGTTGAAATTATAAATAGACAGTTACAAACCTTTTTTCTGTCTTGTGAAAATGAAGCATATTAGACTGTATGGAAGTGCTGAGCAAGGGAATCCACCGAGCCCTGGTTCCAGATGATGGGAAAGTGGAGAACATCGCCGGAGTGGAGCTAGTCGAGGCTGCGACCAGCTACCGGATGGTGACTCAAATGGACGTGTTGAGGTTCTTGAAGCATCACTCATCTCATCTCGAACCCACTCTCTCGCGGACCGTACACGATCTGAAAGCCGTGAACGAGAATGTGTTGGCCATCACTGATGCAACCACTGTATTTGAAGCCATCAATGGAATGAAAGCAGGCTTGTTGACTGCTGTTCCCATCGTCGCAAGATTCCTAGGTGATTCATTTGGGGACGATCACCGCTTGCTGGTCAATGTAAGTTTTCCAAATTTGTAAAAATAATTTGAGATTTTGTTAATTTACTGCAAATTTATCTAAGCTAGAGTCGTAAAACTTTGAATATTTTTTTTTTGAAAAGGTTGGAGTTTGGTTTATCGAGTTAATTTTGGGTGTCGGGTTTTTGACTAAATGCGATTTTAGGGAAGAGGGAAGAAACTTGTAGGAACATTTTCAACTACAGATTTGAGGGGATGCCGTCTCTCGGTGCTTCAAACATGGCTACCATTGACGGCTCTAGAGCTCACAGAAACGATCTCGACGAGCCCTCAATCTCGGCAGAGGGGGACGATAACTTGTCATCTCGACTCATCGTTAGGGGAAGTAATGGACGAGTTAATTACCGATCATGTTCACCGGCTATGGGTGGTCGACCAGAAAGGGTTTCTTCTTGGTGTTGTCTCGATCACCGACGTTATAAGAGTTCTAAGGCGCTCGATCACGTCGACATGCTGATCATCACTTCCGTTTGAAGAATATTTTGATATGAAGTTTGGTTTCTAATTATAGAAATTGGGTTTGGTTTGTTTTTTTCTTTTATTTTTGGTAAATAGTTAGCATGTAAAATACTTTGAAGTTTGCGTGGTTGCATTTTTCGTCTTTTAGGGTTTTGAGAGATTTATTGCAAATGCTAAGGTTTTTATTTAACCATGGTTTAGCTTCGTTAGTTTGTATGAAAGTTCGACATCAGTGTAACTTGGTTTGAGTCGGTTTTTTAACAATTTATAAATCAACAAAACAAGAGGTTAACTTCAAATCAACCAGACAAATTTGAATTAATCTTTTAAAATATATTTAAGTAGAAAATATGAAATAAAATAGTGAATATTAGATACTAAAACATAGTTCATTTGAATTGTTTTTGGGAATTCAATAAAAACATTCAACTCGATTTGAAAACCAAAATACAATATTCAACTCAACCCGTCCACCCAAAAGAAACACAATATTAGGCTTCACTGAAACTCAAATGTTACGAGTTGAGTCGATGGCACTTCGTCTTGCCGTAGTCAAATTCAAAAACAAACCGACATGTCCTGCATTTCTTTCTAAATGGGTAATGAGGATACGACGACGGTCAATCATTCTTTGATGACCGTTTAATGGTTCACAAATCTTGTTTGCAGAGGGGACCTTGATAATGTGGAAGAAAATACACATGAAAGAATAGACCAAGATCACATGCCTAGAACAATAAAGAAAATACCATGCATATTAAAAGCAAATGTGTCGAACCAAAATCCGTAGACATGCCTTAGAACACGATTCGTACATTTTTACCCGCTACAAGATAAAATAAAAGTTTTGAAAATTATGATATACAAGTAAGGGACCAACTTTCCCACGACAAGGAATGATTCTTGAAATTTTCTTTAATTCCACAAACTCATAGAAGATCTTTTTTATTTAGGGTAAATATTAGTTTATCTTGTAAATTATAGGGGCAATTACAACGATTGTCTCGANCATTAAAACTTATCATACTATTATTTTCAAATTCAAACATTATTCTAAAAAAATTATAATAGTTTCTTAAACATTAATTCTACAAGTCTTTTAACCCTTGGTTTCAGTTAATATATTTAAAACATTCAAACAATAAGGTAACTTATGAAAACAAAATTATAATTGTTTGCTAAACATCAATTGTACAAGTCTTTTAACCCTTGGTTTTAGTTAATATTTGTCTTGACATTGAAGAATCGCCAAAAGAATGAACAAAAACTAAAATAAATTGAATCTGGAACCGACCCAAACCGAAAAAACCGAGCCCTAATCTGAGAAATCGAAAGCTGAAAACCGAGAAAACCAAACTGATAAAACTGAACTCGCACCAAACAAAACACTGAAATTAATACGGTTGGGCTTTTGGTTTTAAATTTAGAAACCGAACCAACTTTGGTTCATCCGCTATCGCACTGAACCAAACTGAGCCACATCTATTCCACCTCTACAGTCGTTACTTACTAGCCTGCTATAGGTAGGTCTCTATAATCAATGGCGATGGCCCTGTATCAGTTCTCTGTCAAACAACTTAGTACTCGCCGATGCTCCGGTAATCAATCCTAGGGTTTGAAATATCTGAGTTTCTCATAACTCCTGGAATATGAGGACGTTCTGACTTGATGAAGACAAAATTCTAGACCAGTAACTATCAATGCCGTTGCAGGAGTTACTGTACTTCATGCCAAAAAATCCGACAGAAAAAAGGCTGCATATGCGGTTCATAATTGATCCATAAAAACCCCATTTTTATTCTTCCTTTTTTCTCAAGGTTCAATTACTCATCACGTTTGATGTCCGCCGGTAAGATTGAGTAAATGGGAAGGCTTCTAAGTTGAGGAAATAGCGTGGAAAAGCTTGAATAAACGGAATACGAAATGGAAGGGGACAGTGTTAATGAAGTTGGTTGCGTAAAATAAAGAGCAATGCGGAAGGGAAAATCTTGTCAACGAACATGGTGTCGGGGAGTTTAATGCTGCCCAAACAGGCTTCTGTTTGCGAGGTGAATCAATCTCTAAACCTAGAAAAGGACAACGCTTTTAATGTCGCTTCTGGTAAAAGTTGAGCAGAGAGAGGGGGACAGTGATTGGTGGGTTCGTAGAGAGATAGAGATTGGAGAAGGAATGGAGAAAAGAGAACAGAAAATTGAAGAAAGTTGCAGGAGGCACGTACGTATCTCGTGGGGCTAATTTGCTCGTAAACTTTGGTGTTAGGGTTTGTCTTACTTTGTTCAATGAATTTATCGTCTTTGCTTCTTGGAAGTTTGCTACGACACGAACCACAAATTTGAAAATCATAAAATTGTTTCCATTCCTAAGTTTTATTTACAATTCTTTTTGTTCTCTCTCTCTCTNAGGCATTTGAATTGTAATTTGTACATTAACAAGAGACAAAGAGATTCCACGTTTAAGAACACGAAGAGATTCCGAGTGTAAGAATATTGACAATAATCGTGAGAGTGTGTATTGTCATTTTGCTTGAAAAATGAAAAATGGATCTCTAAGGGGATTGGTGATAACCACAATTGTCTGTATCCCTTTCACTGTGTTCGAGATTGTAGTTTGGTGACAATTTATTGATCGAGTTTCGCTCTCTAATTATCATAATGCATTTTCAACGTAGCGAAAAAACAAAGTCGCATGATGCTTAAACTAGATAACATGTATGCGTACAATCTTTTAGAGACTCGCCAAAGTCAACGCGAACGCTTGTCATATAGACTAATTAGTAATGTGTATGTTAATGTCTTTTTTTTTGTTTAATGTGTTCCATACGAGCGTTACTTGTCCCTTTTCTTTTTTCTTTTCATTCTCGTTTGTGCTTACGAGAAGAAGAGCAAAAGAAGTGTTACTCGAGCCAACTACTAGTGGAGCTGTATTTGTTTATGGATAAAACATTTTAAGAGAAACCGCTATCCTTGCGTTCATTAACTATCCCTACGTCCAAAATGAGCGGCGCTAGTCTCGAAACTGGCTATAAATCCGTGAGAAGTATTGCACCACTCTCTCTCTCTCTCTCTCTCTTAAGAATTCCATCTCAATATCTTCTTCTTTCTCTTTGCTGGAGCTTGCTGAAGCTGCATCCATGGAAGCAGCGCAGAAAGAGCTTGAAGATGCAGCAGTGAAGAAGAAGATAAGGAAATCAGTTTGGAAGCGGAAATGGACATCGTTGGACAAACGGGCTGCTGGTGGCCTCTTGTTCGTCCATTTTCTGACTCTTCTTGCTCCGTTTACGTTCACCTGGGGAGCATTTTATCTCGCTTTTGTCTTGTATTTGATCACTGGCCATGGAATAACCATATCTTTCCATAGAAATCTTGCCCACAAGAGCTTCAAGCTTCCCAAATGGCTCGAATATCTGCTCGCTTACTGCGCTTGCCATGCTTTCCAGGTCCGTTTTGTGTTGTTATTAGTCTGAAAAGCTTCAAAAACATAGTTTTCAAGACATTTACAGCATGAAAAAAATGCTGATATCAGTTCATATTCAGTGGTTTCTCATCTCATTTAGTTTTTTTTTCTCGGTTTTATTTTTGCTTTATTAGGGCTTAGCGTATCAGTGTCTTGTTTTTAGCTTGAGACAATGATCTCTGATAGTAACGTTGTCGGATTGAAATAAAAGTACTAATGATCTTCGATGTTACCGTGAGTAAGTACAACNTTCCGAGTCTGCCGAGGTGGACTTGGTCATCCGACCTGGCGTTTCTGTCAGGCCCCTCTCCGGGTCGTGACAGGTACCATCATCAATTCGTGGATACTGAGCGAGACCCACATAGTCCAATCCATGGCTTCTGGTTTAGCCACATGAGTTGGATGTTCGACTCGGTTTCCTTGACTGGTCGAGTGACTCCAGAAAGCCTCGGCGAGGCCAAGAATCGAAACCCTAGCCTCTTTCGGAATGCATGGGTGGTGTATCTCAAGTATGGAAAGCCTACAAACGTTGGGGATTTGGAGAAACAAGTTTTTTATAGGTTTCTTCGAAGGACTTACATTCTTCATATTGTTCTTCTCTACGCAGTTGGAGGCCTTCCTTATCTTGTTTGGGGATTGGTAAGCAACCTCTTACCTTGTAAACTTCACATACCTGTTCGACAATGGCGGCCCAAAAATATTTGGATTAATGGATTTGCAGGGCGTGAGGACAGTCTGGGTTCTCCACATTACTTTCGCAGTAAACTCAGCATGCCATATATGGGGAAAGCGACAATGGAGGACTAGGGATTTGTCGAAGAACAACTGGTAAGAAGTTTAAAAGGGTCGTCTTCTAGTTATTTCTTCTAAATTTGTGGCAAACAAGAAGGAGAAATTCAAGCTCGAATATGAACTTTACAGGCTGGTGGGGTTCCTGGCATTTGGAGAGGGTTGGCATAATAATCATCACGCGTTTGAAAATTCGGCCAGGCAGGGGTTGGAATGGTGGCAGATTGACACTTCTTGGTGGCTCATTTTGCTTCTTCAAGCTCTAGGGCTTGCCTATGATGTCAAGCTACCTTCTGAAATGCAGAAGCAGAAGATGGCTTTGAGAAAGGAAGAAATTTATGTCTGAAAAATTCAAAACCTCGTAGCAATTATCATATCATGTCTTGAGATCATTCTGGTTATTAATTCTATCTTGCCATATTTTGAACGAAAATAAGATAAGAGTAGTATAGATCAAGCATAGATTTGCTAAAAACGATGAGTAAATCAAAATAAACGACTAGAAGTCATGTGATGTAGAAAGAATAATAGAACGATTATTAATGCCGAGAAAGTGTTGATCAAGTATTAAATTCAATAAATAAATGATAATAAAAATTCGTCAATTTTTTATGATAGATTTTGACTGACTTTTGTAAGGCAAACAATCACCACATTTAACGTATGTCCAATGAATTTCTATGCTCTAGATGTCTAATTTTTAATAGTTCAATTTCAGGTCATTTCAAGTACTATAAAAGAAGTTATGGTCATTTTAGTAACAAAATGTAAAAAATTATTCGAGAAGTTTTAAAAATATTATTTATGTCACTTTTGTAAAATATATAGTTAATGAACGAAATAAAAAGATGATAATAGTCCATAAATTATTTTTTCTTCTATATTTTATTTTTTTTTATTATCTAAAAACTCAATTTTTTAAATTTGAATTTCTTTNTAATTGATAAGAAATGAAATAAAACTCTACTTACATTTAGTACAATAATTACTCTCCCAAATAATGTGGGATTGTGACCCGCCACTATTATGGGTTTGCACACTCCAAAGAACATAGTATTTGCTCTTCCTTACCGTCACAAGGTGAGTTGTCCCACTTTCTAGCCTATGATATTAGCACAAATAGGAAGTCGGTAGACTAATTTATAGACATGAAGAGGAGAGACCATAACATATATTACCGAAAGAGACACTTGGAGAAATTCAATAAGAGTTTATAGGAGTTACAAGTTCGAAGGAAGGAATGCAAAAGAAATACTAATATTTTCAGTAGAGACTTCAAGAGGTTTTTGAAAACAAACTTTCGAGGGGTGCTTATGATCAAACACGGGGAATTGGGGTGAAATCGAATAAAATGTTCATGTAGTGGATGCAGTAGGCCTAACCCTAATGGGAATGCGTGAATGGAAAATCTGTAAAACCCAAATGAAATAAAATGTAAGAAAATTCCAAACTACCATTATTTCTTTCTCATTATTTCAAAAGCTTCATCTTTCCCTTTCTATCCCTACTTTTGACGGGAATCCTATCTTTCCCTCTCTAATTTAGGAAATCATATTCCTTTCTTTTACAGCCTTTCTCCCGATTCCCTTTTATTTTCTCGCTCTCCCAACCTATCATCTTCAAATCCTAACCATTCTTAGCCGATCGACTCAGGGTTTTGGCAAATTTCATTATCTCCGAACAAAAACGCTTCCTCTCTTTCAAAGGTACGTTTATTTTCCGTATAAACCTAACATAATCAATTATTTATGAGAGAAAACCCGAAATTTGATTTCGGAATTTTAATTTCAGCCAAGGAAGAATATGAATAGTAGAATAATCTTACAACCTCTCGTAGTTTTCAAGATATAAAAAATGTCAAGAATGGCCCTCCATATTCATTGAGTTTGCACAATATCATTTGCTTTACGTTAGATCTCGCACAATTTTATTCTCGGATAAGGCCAAAACATTTCATGATGGTTAGAAAGCAGTATTCTACTTAAAAGTCACCAATTTCACATCCAAGCCACGTTGGACGAACACTAACAATACGAGTCGTCAATGTCCCATCACCTTTTTTATTATTTACATTACGGAACTTAATCAACATAGTAGATTATATAGATATTCATTTATTCATGCAACAAATGTGACTCTAATACACGTTTTATTAGATCGAAGTTGACATTCTTGAGCATCTTCACTTGACCATAGCCAACTTCTTCTTGTGAGATTCTGATGGTAACTTGACATGGGTTGCAACCAAGTGATTGAAGAAGTGAAATGAGCCACCAAGTGGCGTCAATCTGCCACCGTTTTAGGCCTTGCCTGGCCGAGAATTCAAATGCATGGTGATTATTATGCCATCCCTCTCCAAATGCTAGTATTGCCACCAACCTGCATTTAATATACCCATCATTTGATCGTGTGTTACGATGCCAAATTCTGCAATGAAAATTAAAAAAAAATACCAGTTGTTTTTGGACAAGTCGCCCGTCTGCCAATCCTTCGTGCCCCATTTATGGCATACAGAGTTTCCCATAAAAGTGACGTGAAGAGCCAGCACAGTCCTTACACCCTACAAGATTGACAGACTAAATTAACATGATAACATTGTGTAAAAGTAAAGCATAAATCATAAACAAGACGCAAAATTATAAACCCTAGAAAACCTAAAAAACATGAGGACAGTTTAAAAAAAAAGGGACTCCTAGGAAAGAATATTTTAATTTAATCACATAGCGAGGTTTGTCTTTGTGACAATCTATGATCTTCATGGATGTTTTTTTGGAGTCTAAGACAAGTTAATAGTATCACAATGTCATATTGTTTGATGCTATCTCAGGTTGTAGTATATCAGTGCTATTAAAAATCCTATAAACTTTTCGAATTAAACCAGGAAATTAAGTTGTGTTGATACTGGCACAAAGCTTATAATTTTGTACGACGTGATGGAGATCAAGATGTTACTTTTTCGATTCTCCACCGAAATTCAAGCAATTAAATTACTCTTGGCCACAAACCATGCCCTTTTTAATAATTGGTGTTAGTGACTTCTTCCAATTGGAAATGTGTTGAATGTCCTGATAACGATGCCGAAACCCGCTTAATAGGGACGAATTAGGATGACCGCATTGCGAGTGTCGTCCCACATCACTTGCCGACAGATTATAGGTTAAAATTACAATTAACCGGCATAACACATTTTAAACATAAATCAGAATAATGTCACGTAGCCTCTGGAAAAATTGTGACCATATTGTCACTGCACAACTTTCCAAACTTGACCAGCATAGTCTAGTGAGGCACGAGTCGAGCTCAAGGAAGCTCGATATACCTTGGCAACCAAAATCAAGTCCTGGGTATTCCCCTTTTTGGTGTGGTTTGAGGTCAATCCCTTAAAACCGCCGAGCCAACTATTACCTACTTTTTTCAAAGATTCAAAGAATACTATGTACTGGAAAGGGGAGAGATCTGTTAGGGGGAAAGACTTTCATGAACTCCAATTGAACACCGAAGCACTAAACCGTGCCCAGCAGTTCTTCATTGCAGATCCAAGGGTTTAAGAATTAGGGTTTCGGAAGGATTAAGGAGACTTGGCATCGAGATATTTTGAAGAAACATACCAGGCCCCAAACAAGATATGGAAGTCCTCCATTGATATAAAGCATTGCAGCCGAGGCATAAATGTGAAGCACGTAAGTCTTTCGAAGAAACCTGTAAAACTTCTCCTTCTGCAGATCCGCCACGTTGTCGGGCTCTCCATACTTTGTGTACGCAGCAAAGAATTTCTCGTACAGCTTCTGGGAGCTTACGTGAGAATCCTTGTCTTTGAAGTTCTTTCGCGAAACCTTTGTTGTCAGTAAATCAGTGTCAAATATCCAAGTAATGTGANTTTGTAAATTTTAATACTTTTTTAGATTTTTGTTTAAAATGTTTTTTATAAGAATAAAATATTTAAAAGGAAAGACAAGAACTAAACCAAGACCGGACCAGATACATGGTTTGATTCTGGTAAGTCCTTTTTTAAAACCTAGCCCTACTAGTAGAGAGGAAATATGAATGAAAGAGAGAGAAATAGACCTGAAAAGCATGAACTCCGCAGTAAGCAAAGAAATACTCGAGCAGTTTTGGAAGCCTGAAACTCCTGTGGGCCAGGTTTCTATGATAGCCGAGAGTGATACCAAGTAAACCAGTGACTACGTAGAGCGTAAATGCAAGACGAAGAGCGTCCCAGTTGAACTGAAATGGGGCTAAAACGCAGAGACAGTGCATGAGAACCATGCCGATGGCCGTGCGCCGGTCTATCTTGCTCCATTTTCTTCTCGGCAAGGGCTTCTTCGCTGCCTCCATGGAACCAGATAATCGTGTCTGTGTGCGGGGATATGGACTAGGTTTAATTGAAGAATCCGACAACAGATTTCCCGGTTTTACTAGGATTTCCCGGTCGGTGTAGTTAATGCAGTACTTACTGATACTTTGCTGAAACGCAAAGCACAGCGCATGCACGACATGCCCTGCCCGTTTTCTATCTGGTTTCATCCATATTTTGATAGAACGTGAAATTAAATATAGCTGATCCGGGAAAACAAAGGCAGAATAGATTCAACTGACTCTTTAAAATTGATAATATTTTGCGTATTTATTGAAATGAAATCTGGATTATGTGTGTGTTTTCGATAAGATTTAATTTAATCAATTAACATCCCATAATTTGATGCAGGGGTAGGCACTGGTCAGTCTGGTCCAGTTTTAACTCAAAATAGAACTGAAACTGAAACTCACGGTCCTAGTCTCGTTCTAGTTTTAACCCAATTTTATTTTATATTTAAAAAAATTAAAATATAACAATAAAATATATTTTTATTATATTTGGGTCGAGTTTTAACTAATTGAGAGGATTTTCAACAAATTTTAGGATTTATATAATATTTTATTAAGCTTTGGGTCGGGTTTAACTCGATTTTAGAAATTTTTTGACTTACGGTCACGATTTTTTATTCTTAAAAACCAGCACCGGTCCAAAGATATTATCGTTAAAGTTGGTTAAATTTTCGGAGCATGATTGCTCCAGCAAAACAAATAATACAGCTTAATTTGTTGCTTTAATTCATTTGTTCTGATTAAAAACATAAATTATGCAAGGTTTAATCTAGGTGTGGAATCGGTCCGTTTTGGTCCGGCTCTTTATGGTGTGAGGTTTGACCGAATACTTTATTATAATTTAATTAGGTAATTACATATTTATTTTCGAAGGATGAATTTGAATACATTCTAGGCAGTGATTTACATAACATTCTCGTACTCCACTAAAATATGACGTGGCAGCCTGTTCTTGAGACCTCTGGAACATTCTTCCATCTTCGAGCGGTGGATAGGACTCTTCTCCAACGTTCCAACTGCAGCTTAAAGTGTTCTCGAACAACCTCACCAAGATTCAGACGCTTCATTCTACAGAAATCAAACCAAGTTTTAGTCAATGGCTTTGGCTCGTTTTGCTTTAAGAAAACTCCAGCAAAGGGTCATCCCCTTCGCCGGACCCCATTCTCTGAGTCGTGATGTTTCCGGCGTTAGAGGGGAGATGCTTTGCCGGAGATGGAGAACTGAGCTCTTGAGGAAGTTCACTTCCGATAAAGACAGCTCGGAATCCCCGCAAACATCAGACGATAAGGAAGTTGCAGTGACTAAAGCTGACAATAAGTCCAAATTACGAAAAAATAGGAAGAAGTGGCTTAGGAAGAACGATGAACGTGACTATGCCCCTTCTCTTTATGGTATTATCTATTTAAAACCCTTCTAATGGCGGTAATTCATCTTAGAGAAACTTGTAATTTTCGAAGTTATTCGATGTTTTCACTATTTTTCAGAGTTTTTTCCTTCTGGGCTGGGGAATGCGCTCATACAAGCAACCGACAACATCAACCGTCTGTTCGAAAAGCTCGAGCTGACACCATGGGCGATGTCTGGTCGAGTTAAGGAGAAAGACGATCATTACAAACTACAGTTTGAGATGCCGGGTATTCCGAAAGAGTGCGTGAAGATCACGGTGAGCGACGGGGTTTTAACGATCACCGGCGAGAACAAGGAAGAGGCCGGAGATCAGAGCTCCGACGACGAGGGCTCGGCGGCCTCGGCGGCCTCGGCGTACGGATTCTATCAAACCAGCCTGACAATCCCGGATGATGCCAAAGTTGAAGAAATAAAGGCCGAGTTAAAAGATGGCGTTTTGAAACTTACGATTCCTAAAAGTGAGGAGGCTAAGAAAGATGTAAAGGAGATCCAACTCCATTGAAGGGTCCTTGGTGTTTGACGCGAAGTGTCGTTTATCGAAGCCTAAATCTTCTGCAAAATATAATATTTTCTTTCGGGGTTTGTAAGATTAAGTTGGCCCAAAATAAAGATCCTACCTATAAATTTAGGGTTCGCATTCTCTAGGTTCGATTTGGTTTGATTTGGTTTTGATCAACTATTCATTCAAATATGGTTTGGTCTCACCAAATTTAACACCCATCGGCGACTACTCCATTTCGACTTAAATTCGGTCAAAAGCAATGCACTAGGAGCCTGGCATTGCGACGAGGATGTTCCTAAACAAAGGATCCGACAATGGGTGGATCGAAAAACATTGGGATGGCCGATTCGATGAATCACAATCCATGTGCAAAGCATTCGACCAACATTTTTCTAAAGTTAAGATTATACCAATTATATAGTATTGATATATATGGACATGATATGAGACTCCCAAGTCTTAA